>JAWMAG010000030.1:1667752-2008778 GCA_037013455.1 Ceratitis rosa | reverse complement strand
CCTTTACAGGAACATTACAATGCTACGTAGGCTGCTATATATAGGTCTGGCCTAGGCAACACTAAGTGTTGCCAGATGCAATCTGACATTTCCATTGGAAAGTTTGACATTTTTTAGCATAACATCAATCAGAACATTTTGTCATTTAATCGTGAATTGTTTTATTTACAGGGAATTAAAAAATTCATCTCGGCCAAAAAATGGAATTAACTCGTGAACATTTTCGTGCGATCATTTTTCACAACTTTCGACGTGGATTATCACGATGCTATGAAGCACCATCCTATAGCACTGTGAAAAATTGATACAACAAAATCAATCTTGGCCGACGCTCGTTCAAAGACGAATTCCGTGAAGGTCGTCCAAAAACAGCCGTTGTACCAGAAAACATCGATGCCGCACGTGAACTGATAATGCAAGACCGTCACGTAACATAGCTTCAGATAGAGGCATGCATATGCATTTCTCCCACCAGCATACATTCGATATTGCATGAACACCTGGCCGTAAAAAAGGTTCGTTCTCGTTGGATCCCGCACAATTTGACAATCGCTCAAAAAAAGGCTCGTGTGGATTGGTGTAAAGAAATACTGAAAAAATACGATCGCGGTGCTTCAAAAGACGTTTATAAGATCGTCACAGATAGAAATATATATATCAGCCTACGTATAATTGAGAACCTCAGGATTTTATTTGACATGTCACCAACGTAATATAATATGTCTATGCCTTTGTATGTATGAAATGTAAAATAAAAATCATAGAAAAAAGCGACTCCTGATTTTGCCTGTTTTGACATAAGATATAGATTATTTAAATTTATTTAGTAAAAAAATACGTAATGAAAATTTCGCCTCATCGGTAAGAAGTGTAGTCAGTGCAGGTGGTAAAGTACAATACTATTAAAAGTATTATTATTTCGGAACTTACAATCTGTACTATTTTCAACAGATGTGGATGTACAGCCGAGTTATTAACCAAAAATGGTGAATGGTAAGGTACTAGATGAACTTTTGCCGGGTAAAGAGTTTTGGGGTTTTTCTCTCGTTAAATATATATAACCCTACTGAATACATAAAAACAATAGTCTGTGAAAGCGGCACACATGTAGCTTAATGGGATAACCATTGGCTCGTGCTGTGGGCATCCCAAGTTCGAATTCCATTCGAACAAAAGGTGTCTGGAAAAAGAAGTCTGATGAGGAGACGTGGTGGTTTCCAAAATGCAGCTATAACTTCTACCGTCCAAAACTATTGCTGTAATTTTTTCACAATTCCCAAAAAAATATGTGGTCTGAAACAGTTCCATTTAAATGAAAACCCAAAAATAGTCATTTTTGTTTACCTAGATATGCTGTGTGAAAATATCGAAAAAATGCTATAAATAGACTTTGAGCTCACAAAGTAATGGTGCAGAAAATCTAGTTTTAGCAGCAATTGTTAGTAACATATGTATACCTGAAACGATGACCTGAAAAATGTTGCTCTGTGTAAAGGAGCTATTTTAATATTTTAGTACCAATGGCCTTTCGATCCCAAGACGTTGAGGTAGCTATGCTATCGGTTCTTGCTAATCCAGTAATAGAATAACTCCTTCGTATTATTATTATCTGTATGTGGTGTGGTGTAAGCCGATATAAGAGTTTACTTGTCAATCGCCTCCTAGTGGTTGCTTTGAGGTCGATGAATGAGTGGTTTCGACTTCTTCTCTCTCTTGGGGTATTCTGAGTATATCCGTTTGGTTTGCCAATGCACCTCCTCTCAACTCTTATCGCTCAAACAAGGTTAACATTTTTAGAAAAATCTACAACAATTAAATATTTATTTTGTCTATGTAATTGGATTATTAAGCAAAATATTGAAACATTTAAAATATGTGAATGGTGTTGAACATAACCTTCCCTCCTAATCCAAAGTATCATGCGTTTCCGAGCGCCCTGGATGGTTTATAGTCATGGGCGTCTGTTTGTATTCAAGCCATGCGGGATTTGGTGAAGTAATTAAAATCCACAGGAAAGGTGAGAAAGAAAGAAAAATGCCCTGCGATCATCACTGATTCCACCAACACTCCGAGCGAGACGAGTAGAACAGCTCCAGTCGAGCAGGCTGTGAAATCTCTCAAATCCGGTGAAAACAACCCGAGTGGAGTACTCGACTCAGCTTTGCTTTGTTCGTGCTTTGCGCCTTGACCTTGAAGTTTTTTTCTCGACATTTCTCATATGTCGAAATACCATTAGATACTGCGTAGGTGGTATACTGCAAATTAGACTTTTTCCGCCAGATACACAAAGTCTTTCGGAAAGTGTTTTTAAGGGGGAAAAACTAATATGATTTATGAAATAAATCGAAATTCTCGATAACACAAAGCAGTGTTTGGCTAGTGAACGCAATGAGCCTACTGAACTTCTATAGAGCACCCCAGTGGGTCGATAGCAGCCACAAATTAACTGCTTCTGATGTAACAACAGAAGGAGAATAAATATTAATATTACAACAGTTTGACAACTTTTATTAAAAACAAATCTAAATGCTATAAAAGACACTAGCGATATTTCGATATCTGCTCACTTTCCCTGCATTGCTATTTTATTTCTTATGCTTATATCAAAGCAAGCTCCTTGCTGTTTCCAACTTCATTATACAATTTAAATTTATTTCTGTTATTTTATTTTATATTTTCGTATTTCTATTCATATCTTGTGCACACTACTTTTTTTTGAGAGCGTAAAAAAACTGAACTCTTCCTCTGCTGGTGCAATGTGTGTTGAAGTGTGAAAAATTATCGCATTGATAAATTTCAAAAACAAATAAAATCGCTACTGCTACCCATAAGTACTCGCAGATGGTTGGCTTGAGGCGGAATGAATATTTTGTCTGCTATGTAACTAAGCAGAAAGTGCAAGGATATCAACAAAGGATATTTTGTGATTATTTGATGAAATTATAAATTTGAAATGAATTGAAATTTTTTTAAAAATTGTATTTACTAAAATGGAATAGAATCGCAAAATCTATATTAAATGTAACAAAAAATTATAATTTTCTCCGCAATGAACCTCGATTACACTGAAATTCGGCGTATGGTTTAATTTCGCTGTGCTGCCGTGGACAGATTAAAAGTGTTAGATATTCTTCCTTACGTCATTTTGGAACTTCAAATATATGTAACGACTTGAGCTTATAAGACTCTGTCTCAGAAAAATATTAGTATTAGAGGTCATTTATTTATTTGTACACTAAATTTGGTTTGGTTGAATAAAATTTTTTGAATAACGAATACAAAAACTGAAAAATAAAAATATTTTGTAATCATAACTTAAAATCAACAAATAGTCGTATGTAGTGCAATGCGTGGGCTTTTCAACTATACCAAAGATTTTAATTGATTAACTGTTAGCTAAGTTATTACACAAATATTGATTTGATCAGTTATCAGTAACTTCTTCGATTCCTTTACTACGAATATTTGAATTAAATTTCTGTCAATTTTAACATGAAATTAAACTAAGTGTGCTGTTTTCAAAGAGGCAATACTCTTTTCGGAATTGGGCTTTTTGACAGCTGTTTCTTCATTTACGCTCAGTTTTGTATGAGATTTAATAAAGGATAGACTTATTTCGGAACAAAGTTTTCAAATAATGCAAATACTCGTATATTACCAAAATAATTCTACGGTTCGCTGCATTCAATATTCGGTCCACAAAATCGCACAGCAATTTCGGTGACTCGAGGAGCCATCCATGGCTCCATCGCGCCGCATTCACTCTAGTGGATAATGCGCATCCTAGGAGATACCGTGAAGCTCTGCACATACACTTTATGGAAGATTGGCCTGCGGACTTTCAAAATCTTAATCGTAACCCGAAAACTGGATGGCCACCAATTCCTAGATTCACAAAATAATTTTGTTCAGCTATGATTCTCACTTTTGCTTGAATGGGTATGTTAATAACCAAAATTGCCGCATTTGGAGTGATATAATCCGAAGCCACTATTGAGACGCCGTTCTTCTTCTTTACTGCCATAGCACGATTATAGCCGAATTACTGGCGTAGACACCGCTTACGCGATTATAGCCGAGTTTACAGCATTGCGCCATTCGTTTCTTCTTTTCGCTGTGTGGTGCCAATTGGAAATACGAAGTACAGCCAGGTCCCTCTCTACCTGGCCCTTCCAACAGAGTGGAGGTCTTCCTCTTCCTCTGGTTGCACCGCCGGGTTCTGCTTCGAAAACTTTCAAAGCTGGAGTATTCGTATCCATCCGGACCACATGGCCTAGCCAGCGTAGCCGCTGCTTCTTGATTCGCTAAACTATGCCAATGTCATCGAACAACTCGTACAACTCGTCGTTCTATCGCCTGCGACATTCGCCATTGCCAACTCGAAGAGGACCATAAATCGTTCGCAAAACTTTTCTCTCGAAAACTCTTCATCAAGCCGCCTCATCAGATATTGTCATCGTCCATGCTTCCGCACCATATAGCAACACGGGAACGATGAGAGACTTGTAGAGATTGGTTTTCCTTCGTCGGGAGAGGACTTTACTTGTCAATTACCTACTCAGCCCAAAGTAGCACCTGTTGGCAAGAGTGATTCTGAGTTGGATTTCCAGGCTGACATTATTATTGGTGTTGATCCTGGTTCCAAGATAGACGAAATTATTTACGACCTCGAAGTTATGACTGTCAACAGTGACATGGGAGCCAAGTCGCGAATGCGATGAGTTTTTGTGTGATGACAGGAGATATTTCGTCTTGTCCTCATTCATCAACAGACCTATATCCTTCGCTTCCTTATCCAGTCTGGAGAAAGCAGAACTCACGGCGCGGATGTTGAGGCCAATAATGTCGATATCTTCGGCGTACGCCAGCAGCTGTACACTCTTATAAAAGATTGTACCTTCTCTATTCAGCTATGCTGTTCGTACTATTTTCACCAGCATTAAATTAAAAAAGTCACACGATAAAGAGTCAGCTTGTCTGAAACCTCGTTTGGTATCGAACGTCTCGGAGAGGTCCTTACCGATCCTGACGGAACTTTTACATCCTCAAAAACTAACAAAATAAGGACTTGTATGCTCTATGAGTAGAGGCAATATAATATATATAATATCTAAAAAAAACACTCTTTACCTAGCAAGGAGCCAAAAAACTCGCTAAGAAGAGTTTTGTTTCAGAATTTGGAGGTGATGGCTCAAGATATGTTCTAGTATTGTCAAGCTAACAGGGGAGTTTTGTAACAAAATAAGCGTTGCAAAATTTTGAATCTTATGTGAAAACATATGTGGGAAGCTTACGAAGTTCTTACTAACGACAAAGAGGTCAGATGATTGGCCCTACCACAGAGGGATTACCTATAGGCATCGTATAATTTAAGACTAGGTCTGATTGAGGACAATTAATGCAGGAAATGTATATAGTAGGTAATTTGTGAGGCTCCGATGCTGGACAGGCAGAGGTGTATCACACTTGGAGCGGAAAATTTGATTAATTAGTCATCAAAAACACCAAAACACCAAAACGTCTACCATAATTTGCTATAAGAAAAACAATGTTATTCAAACTAGAGACATAACGTGAAATGCAGCAGTGTCGTGTAACTTCATATATTTATTTACGGACGCCATCAAATCAACCAGTGCAACGTAACCTTACCATTGCCTACAAAAGAAAAAAGTTGCTTCCACCTATTCTCCGACTCATACGAAACTAATAACATTAACTTGCGTGTGTGTAGACATATTAAACACTTCAGTATATAATCAAATACTGATTTGCGGCTTATCTTAATCTCTTCTTTCCAAAATCATCAAACGCTCTAAGAGTTTGTCTTGCAAGCTCAGAAATAAGGGTAAAATCTAGCATCTGCTTTGCAATGATTTAGTGTTAATTGCAACACTTTTTGATATGCAGAGAATGTGTGAGTCGCTCTTATGTTCGTGACTGCAAGTATTTATTAAATGATTTTATCTTAGATGTACATATGTATGCATGTATACAGGGTTTCTAGCTAAGTGGCACCTGTCTGACATGACGCTTTAAAATCTTACTTCTTACTAAGAGGAATTGAGATTTTGCGCGAGTGTGTAGTCTGTGGATGCATAATCGTAAATTGAAAGCTTTTCAATTTAGCAAAAACAAAATAGTTTCCGTCAATATGTTGGTTTGAGCATTCATTGCTGCAGCTTTTGATGTTGTTTGTCTGATAATGACGTTGTCTACCAAGTGTGTCGTTGTCTTCGTCGCTTTCGTCATCGCCGCCGCCGTGGTGAATACATTTGCTATCATCCCGCTAAAAGGTTAGATGCAATCTTTGGAACGTCAGCTCCAATCACCCATTCACAAGTAACATCGTAGCAATGTCACAGAGCGCTCGTTTGTCGTTTGTCTTTCATTGATTTTTTGCTGTTTCTGTTCGCTGTTGATCCTTCTCATTTCATTAATTTTATCGCTCCCTTTTTAAACAATTTAACGTAATTTTCTGTAACCATTTCACATTGGCGTACCGTTCCACTAACACACCTACCTGCTGCAATTTCTCAACCTACTTTCAATAGTTTTGTTGAGCGTGGCATGTAAAATAATATACTCGTATAGCATAATGGCATGATGACAGTTGTCTTTCATCACCACTACCGTAATACGCAGCCACAAGGAGCACACGCAGCACCCGTTCATTCCTGCAATTTACTGGCGGAGAGAGAAGGCTAAAACTTTTTATACTCCATTATATTCGTATGTACATACTTATACATGCGTATAATAGCTAAGCACTTGAGTCAGATCACTGTAGCTGAAGCGTTGTACAGTGTGTGGAAATGTTACGAAATGCTTGTAGTTCCGAAGCTCTTCAAAGGAAAAAATTGTGAACTCGAATTAATTTGAAATAAGTCAATTTATTTTATTATATTTAATTCTATTTTATTTTACTTCATATTATGTTGTTGGATTAATATTGATATAATTTAGTTTAATTGTAATTTATTTTATTATAAGTATTTATATTACAATACTTCATTTTATTTTATTTAAATTATATCTTATTTCATTTTGCTTGATTCACATTATTTTTTTTTTACTTTTATTTTTATTTTTATTTTTATTTTATTTTATTTTATTTTCCTTTATATTATTTACTTCACTTTATTTAATTTTATTCTATTTTAATTAAATATAATTAAATATTATTTATTTGAACAGATTTTATTTATTTTTATATATTATTTGATTTAATTTAATTTTATTTTGCTTTTTTAATTTAATATTGTTTCAATATTTCTTTTTTTTCAGTTTACTTTAATTTATTGCAGCTTACTTTACTTTTTTAATTTAATTTAATATTTTTATTTAACGTAATTTTATATGTTATTTTATTTTGCTTTTTTTTTCAATTTCTTTGTTTTATTTTATTTCAGTATAATTTTTTATTTTGATTATGATGAAGTTTTTTTTGGCATTTTTGAGGGTAATATCATTATGTCTCTCTCATAAACACTCTCTTTCCTATTGGCAGAAATATCGACAATAAATTTTCATAGGCTTCTCTTGAGACCGAAGCCAAATTATTCGCTATAGACAAAACCAGAGGGAAAGAACTGGGTAAGAGGTGCGGTCTATAAGGTGGATATTGGTGGATATCGGAGTATCTGGCTTTTCACTGTCGATGTGCGTGGTCTGGCGTTTTCGGGATGAAACGCATTTCCCCTACTGTTGGCTAAAGCTGGGTGCTTTCGAGCGATTGCTTCCTTCAGACGGTCTAATACAGTACAGGACCGACTTAAGAGTTTGGCCCTAGATCAGCAGCTCGTAGTGAAATGGCAGATGGGAGTTTGGTCCATGAGGTGGCATGATATGGCATCGAGATTCTTTGTGAATTCAGTCATTTTCAAGTGGTTTCAAACTGTTTTTTGTGCCATATTTAGCTCTTTGACTATCACATCATCGCATCTTTACATCAGAATGCATGTGAATATTTTTTTCGCGATGTCATTATGACGTTTAAACTGCATCGAATTGGCAAGCGTAATATATCTAGCAAATACGTGGCCTAGAGTTTTACTTCTGCTATAGGAGTAACATCTATGACATCGAATTATATATTATTTATAATTGGCGCTTTGTAACAGCTGAAGCAATTTTCGGTTAAGCTCCTGTTTCAATTTGTGCTGTGCGTCTTGATGTTTTTAAACCAATAAATGAAACTACAATTTATACTTAGCCGTCTCCAAACGGCCGACGGGTTTTTATGAGGATCTTTTATTTCATGTCACAAATTCACTCGGAAGACTTGACATTCCCTGCCGAGGGTCGAGTTGCTATTTCTATTCGGAGATTTAAAACAAGTTTGTCATGCAACGCTCCGATGTCAATCTGACTCCTTCCGCATACTTAATGGCATATATCTGATTTCTTCCATTAGTTGAGTTTTGCATAAAGCATGGAGTCGTCATCAGAACTTCGCCATCAGATTTATCCGCCACTACGTAGTACCTCAACATTGCTCCAAGATACTTGTATGCATAATTTGGTTCCATTTCAATGGAGTTGTTCCGGGGTATTGCCCTTCCTTTTAGGGTAGTGACTAGATAATCAGGCATACGAAAAAGTTACTACACTTCCATAAGGTTTGGTTTGGCACGTAAAGCTTCAGATTACACTCCAGTTTGGCCATGTTTCACCACATATTCATATGCAGTGTCCTGTGCACCAGAGTGGAATCACTAAAGGAAACCTTGGAAGGTTCCAATACTGATATTAATATAACTATAATAATATAATAGTATTCTAAGCAAATCTAGGTCGTGGAAATTTTATTCGTGTTCTCCAATATTGCAGAATTTTATCCAGAAAGATTACTATTTGTATTGTGATTGATCGACGATGTACGATGTTCTGCTTTTTAGATTGTCGAAGTACATCTTGATCTATAACTAGTTGCTCTTTACACTTTATGATGATTTTATGCAACCTTTATGCTCTTCTCAATGTGCTCAAAAAAGGTGTTGAATATGTAAGCCGCTGATATTTTATAGAAAAACGGGAGTTCAACCGAGCTACTGCTTTTCAATATGATGTATTGGATGAGTGCATAAGTTCGTGCCCGATTTCAAGTGCAAACTAAAATTGAAATTTTTTGAAGAAAGCGCTTTTATTAATCAATTGTGTATTCGCCATCATGTTCGGCAATCCACTCCCAACGTTCAACCAATTTACGGATGCCTGATTCATAGAAATCGCGCGGTTTCTCGTTGAAAAAGGTGTCAAGGTGGTTTTTGACGTCTTCCACATTTTTAAATTTTTTTCCATTCAAATTGTTCTGCAGCGATCGAACAAATGATAATCAGAAGGTGCAATGTCGGGTGAATATGGGGGATGCGGCATGATTTCCCAATTCATCTCCTTCAGTTTGGCCAGGGTCGGTTTTGCAACATGTGGCCTGGCGTTGTCATGATGGAAAAGAACTCCTTTGCGATTGGCCAAAATCGGACGTTTTTCATCAATTGCTTTCTTCAATTCGACCAATTGCTGACAATACTTGTTGGCAGTGATCGTTTCTCCAGCTGGCAAGAGGTCAAAATAGATCACGCCTCGGATATCCCACCAAATGCACAGCAGTACCTTCATCGGATGCAATCCACCTTTCGACATCGGTTCCGCCCCTTCGTGTGCCTGTTTCCATGTTTTTTTGAGTTGAACATTGTTGTACAGGGCCCATTTTTCATCACCAGTCACGAGCCGATCCAAAAAAGGTTCGTTTTTGATCCGTCGAAGCAAAGAAATTGCTGTTGACATACGGTCCACTTTGTTCTTTTCACTCAACTGATGTGGCACCCATGTATCGAGCTTCAAAGTGTACCCAACCTTTTTTAAACGACGAAACGCAGTTGATTTGTTGACGTTGAATTCACTGGCAACCTCTTCCGTCGAAATACGTGAGTTATTCGCAACTAAAGTCCTTAGAAAATCGTCATCAAGCTCAGAAGGCAGTCCACTGCGAGGTTGATCTTCGAGGTTAAAATCTCCAGAACGAAATTTCGCGAACCATTTCTTTACTGTGCGGAGTGCTGGAGCACGGTCCAAATAAACTTCGCGAATATCTTTAGTTGCAGCGCCCACTGTTTTTCCTTTGCGGAATTCGTATAACATAATATGACGCATATGATCTTTTTCGTTGTTCATCTTCCATGCGTCTTTTCACTAAGCAACTCAAATCAAAATGAAGTTATTTTATGCTTGATTTACAGTTCGGACTGCCACCTTTCCAACGATATATAATATGTATATATTTTTTTCACGAGCGCCACTCTCAAACGATTCGTACGGCATCCAGTGGAATCGGGCACGAACTTATGCACTCATCCAATATGTTGCACCTAAAGTAAGGAGCTCAGGTATCTTTTCCTCGATGGAAATTGCTGAAATGAAGATAGGTATAAGCGATTTTGGTATGAGTGTAGTTTTTTGAACTAGTACGCGTGATTTTTATCGCATCCCGAGCATTTTTAATGTTGAACATTGGTAACATTGCTGACTTGCTGGGAGCTGGTAGGTGAGAAATAGGGAGTTGGAACATTAGAGTACTGATGGCTGATATTCTGCTTGCAGTTGGGTTATTACGCCAACTTTGAGACCAAATAGATGGCCAGTACGTTGTAAAACCTTCACTCGAGAATTATTATGATTGAGTGTTCGCATGGGCAACTCTTCGTAGGTTTCAAATCTCGAGTGCAAATTTAAGTTCTTACAAATTTTTAAAACTTCATTTTTGCCGTTAACTGTTCTATTCTTTTGCAGTGTTCTTCTGTACACTTATCAAGCCTTTGCAACCACATCGATCCACCACTTTTATTTGTTTGAGTTTTCTGATTCGGCTGCTGTTTCTAGCGCTGTTGTAATAATTTCAGTTACTGATTTCGATGAACTTCGAGATGAACTTCTTGGTAGATAAATTATGGCAAAATTACACCAGCTTTCCGTGCTTTGCCGAGTTATGGAGTTTAGGTAAATATAGTAAACTTGTCACAGACATTCTTCTATATTGATGAGATTGGCTACATACTTTTTAATATTTATTGAAACATATTTTTCACTATATATATTGACATTAACGTTTTCTTCGTTCGTTAGACTTTCCGCTCTGGATATCGCCACATTTTCCGAATTGGAACTTAGTTCTTGCTTTATCTGTTCCCTTCTAGTTCATGTCATCGTATTGCACGTATTTGATCAGATTTTTCGATGAATTTATCATGTGGTTCTAAATTGGTAATTTGTGGGTAAGTGCATAACAAATTTGTATAAGCTTCTGTTGTTCATTCTTTACGCTTTTCTTTTGTTATTACACTTTATTTTATTTATTTTAATTTATTTTTCATTATTTTATTTTTATTTTTTCTTACTTATTTTATTTACCTTATTAAATTTAATTTAATTTATGTCATAGATGTAATAGCAGAAGTGAAACTCACGTACTTGCCAGATATAATGAGCGTCATAATGACAAATAGAGAGAGATGTTGAAAACGAGTTACTTGTATTTAACAGTATACTAGCAAAAGCAGCAACTATAGCCACAGCAGAGCAGAAAACAAAAGCAAAGACATTGCTAACTACTAGCGGAATAGAATTGCTGGTCCGAAATAAGTCAATGTCGTCGTATTACTGGGCCTCATAGCTGAGCAAAATTCGGCTCAAAAACGTCGGATCTTCTTGGAACTTGTCAAGACCCCATAGAGCAAAGCAATATCGTTTGGGAAGGTCGAGCAAATTCAGTTCTTGCATAAGCTGTATGTCGTACGCTTTCAATTTAAGGTCTCCACGTAAAATCGCCAAGTTGTTCCACACGTCAGTCCGATTTGCTGGGAACGGGGTCGGATTGACTCTCCACGGCCTTCGTGCACACTCTCAGCTACGGCCGCCACATTTTCTTCATTGCGTATTTGGTATTATCCAATAATGGGTGATGGTGTTGCGAATAGTACGCTCAGTGGGCCGATTATGTCGACCATAAGTTGAGCGAAGCGCGCGAAACCCATTCTTTGTCTACTTGCATCACCCTTTAAATCATAGTACGCGAACAAATAGCAGATAAAGCTCTGCGTAAATTTGGAGAAATCATAATTATCCAACTCTACTTTATACACTTAAAAGCCTTGATTAGACATCCTCACATAAACAATTGTGTTAGATAGCCCTGATATCACGAAAAAGTTGCATTGCAAACCGGTGTGAATAATTTTGGAAAACTAGATCTAACAGGATCTGGATAACATGAAAGGAATAACAGTATACGCCGGCAGTCGATTAAATAAACCTGCAATTGAGTACACAATGACGGAGGTAGCGATACCCAAAAGATTATAGTTTCACAGTGACCACCGACCAGTTGGCGTTGACACAATCAAGAGTCAGTCAAATCGTTCACCTCACTTTTGCTGCGGAAAGAAGCTTTGAAATCGATGAAAAGGCTCTTTTCCAAGATTTAACGCATGTTGAGTATCTGATAAGGTTCTTTAATCTTTCAAACAGTCCCCAATAAGACCTCATACGTGATGATAAGGTAACTCTTCCCACTTGGATTGTGACGTCCCCCTTTACATGAAACGATAGGTTCCAATCGTCAAGTAAGCTTTCGTCCGATCGTATTCTGCAAAGAGGCTGATGCAGGCACCTTGTCAGTTTTTCGTTCCACAAATACAAACAGACGAGGTGAAATATTGGAAGACGTAATACTATTACATGACCTTATTGTACTTAGCGATGGTGCGCCAACGCATTTTTCGACCCGTGGAACATTCACTCATCCCGATCTTGTTCTAGCTTCAGCTACATTAGCCCCTAAACTTTCCACTCATACCATCGATGATCTCCACAACAGTGACCACTTCCCACTAACATCATAACTACCCTTTCTATCCCTAAAGCCCATAATGTGAAACCCAGACCCAAGTTCCTTACAGATAAGGCAGATTGGTCAACCTTTTCAACCCTTTCCACATCTCTGTCTAATAAAAAACCAACTTCCCAAAATGTAAATGCCGAAACTTCTGCGATAAAATCGATTATTCTCTCTGCCGCGCACTTATCTATTCCTCAGTCTAGCTCCAAAAAATTTTCAGCAAAACATCCTTATTGGTCCTACAACCTAAATTATCTAAGAAACAACAAAAAGCACCTGTGGTCTAAATTTAAACAAAATAGGACTGATACCAACCTAATAAATTATAAAAAAGGTAATGTCGTATTTAGAAAGGAGCTAAAATCAGCTAAACGTAAATCGTTCGAAAAAATCACGGAGAATATAAATCCGTCCTCGAGTCCCAAGAAAATATGGTCAGATATAAAATATCTGACATCCGGTACTCAACGATTTAGTATACATCATATCCAGACAGTAGAAGGTCCAATTTACTCGCTAAAAGGTATTTCTGAAAAGTTTGGCCAAACATGGTCATCCCTTTCAAATGATCACAACTTTCATAACAGATTTACCCTTAAAAAAGAAAATTTTTTAAATGAAAATTATACCAACCCATACCCACCTCCAAAAGCCCTTATGGTTGACTCACCGATTACTGCAATAGAATTTGATACCACAATTGCATCGCTTTCAGGAAAAACGCTTGGAGCTGATATAATATTGTATCCCATTTTAAAACATATCCCACTAGTTCTTAAAAATAGACTCGTTAACCTGTATAATAGCATCTTTGATTCCGAAATTTATCCGCAACAATGGAAAATTGCCACTATTATACCCGTCCTCAAACCTAACAAATCTCCCCATCTTATCGAAAATTACAGACCAATTTCCCTTCTCCCCTGTATGTCCAAAGTTATAGAAAAAATTATATCACTTCGAATCATGTGGTATGCAAAAGCGAGTGGCCTTATGGACCCCCATCAATTCGGTTTCCAAAAAGGCTTAGGGGTAATGGACCCTCTACTTTATTTTGAACACTTTGTCTCTACAGCTATGTCAACTCGTAATCACATTTCCGTATTAAGCTTAGACTTTGATGAACTAAAGCGTTAGCAAGTTGGTACCAAAATCTATAACATTGTAAAATCTTTTTTGACTCATCGTAAATTTTTTATTTCTGATAATAAACATCATTCACAAATATATCACCTATATAATGGTATACCCCAAGGCTCACCATTATCGGTCACTCTTTTTATAATAGCTTTTAACAAAGTGTCCTCCTTAATATCTTCTAGTCCGACCATTCACCATTTTGCTTATGCTGATGATGTAATTATCTTTACCAAAAATAAAGACTTACAACAAGTGAAGCTAATATTTCTGAAAGTTCTAAATGCAATCAGCAGATGGTCTGAAGAATCTGGAGCCAATATCTCCACAAGCAAATGTACCACCTTTCACATCTGCAGAAAACACCAATGCTCCTTTCCATCCCTCTCCTTTCGTAACATTGAAATCCCTCACACTAATTACTTAAAAATATTAGGTTTAGTATTTGATAAAAGTATGTCATTTAAAGAACATTGTAAATATATTAGACTAAGCTTATGTACTAGACTTAACATTATAAAATTTATGTCTTCTAAGTACTCCTTATGTCATACAAATACACTTGTAAATATAACCAAGGCATTACTACTGTCAAAAATAGACTATGGACTTTCAATATACGGGCATTGCGCAAAAAGTCATATCAAACTTCTTTATGCACCTTATCATGCGGCAGCTAGAAGCTGTATTCGAGCCTTCGCAACTTCACCAATCATACCTATCTTATCGGAAGCCGGTTTACCTAATATTGCCCAAAGAACTGCCAGAAACACGATGGCGCTTATACCTAAGTTACTAAATATCCGGAACAAATTGTTGTTCGCACAAGTTCATAACGCGATTAGTAACTTAAACACTAACAAAAGACGATCTACCTATCTACATATCGTTGCAACTCCATCATTGGTCGAAACAGCCGCATTTCCATCCTGCTTTAACCTTACATCATCGTTTATCAATACTTTGCAACATCACCTTAAGAATGCAACCAGCAATAGTGAATATCACCAACTACATAACGAAATTCTAGATCACCACAAAATAGGTTGGGAGGTACTATATACAGACGGATCTAAATCAGACACCGGTACTGCATTTGCTGTGACAAACATACTAGGTGCTACCATCGCTGCATACTCTCTTCCATCATACTGCTCTGCATTTACAGCCGAAGCCGCTGCCCTACTAGAAGCAGTACTTTTTTCATCACAACATGGTAGGAAAATCCTTATTTGCTCTGACAGCAAATCTGCCATTGAAGCTGTCCTCAGCCAATCAAACGAAACCCCCATTATAATAAAGATCAGAAACGTTCTGTTCCAAAACTCCAATGAAATAAAAATAATGTGGGTACCAGCGCACATAGGAATTCAAGGCAATGAAATGGCTGATAAAAGAGCTAAACAAGCTTGTGCTGAACCACTATACGTATCGGGACACTTCTCCGATAACGATATTAAAAATTTAGCTAACCAAGTTCTCAGTGACAAATCCATTAACTAGTGGAGTAGCTACAACCATCTTTACAAATATTTTAATACGTCAGGGACAAGGCCAGTCTACCCTTCATACCCTTTTTCCAAGGATATAAGAACATTTATGCGCCTTCGCATTGGGCATACACTAGCTACTCATGAACATCTTTTGAAAGGCCTACCTAAACCAAGTTGTCCGCATTGTGGTTGTACTGAATTCAATGTTATCCATATCCTCGACAACTGCTCAAACTCACAAGTAATAAGAAGTGGAATATTTAACAACTCCAAGCCATCTGATCATCTTAAAATCCCTAGAGACCGTAACATTAAACTAAAAAAAAAAAAAAAAAAAAAAAAAAAAAAAACATTATCAGATATAAATATTATTGATATTTTTGCTATATTTTAATTATTAGCACATAAGCTAGAAATAATTTATAATATTGATACTTTAATAACCTTACATTGTATAACACTTTAACATTAGTTTTAAAATAAGCCGAAGGCCCTGGCAGCCAGTGCTTTAGTTTGTAAGTGGAATAATTATTAATAATTGTTTCTCTTTTAAATAAATAAATAAATAAAAACATACACATGCTCATCTTAAGTTAAGGTCAGTTAAAAATCACGTGCTTGATAATGGCGTACAAATACCTCAATGGATCAAGCATACAGTAATACATACATGGTTACTGTTGTATGTATTTTATAGGAAAATTTGCGCTATATAAAACATATAAACACTAGCTATACCCTGCAACACTTAGCTGTCGCACATACTCATTGAAGGTGTGAAAAATTAATCATGGGATATCTTTTTATCATAACTTTATTCACTCAATACTTGTGAGAATATAACATTTTTAGTTTAACCAAAAAGACACCTATGTACCGAATTTCAAGTAAATCAAATCATTAATAAGATTTCTTTGAATAGGTCAACCCCCGGACCACTTTCTGGGGATAATAACAGCCGCATGTTAACATAAGCAAAATACCAACTATGTATATACCGAATTTCAAGTAAATCGAACTATACATACGATTTTTTCGAATAGGTCAGTCCCCGGTCCACTTTCCGGATAGAAAAAGAGTATTCCTGTTAATCTAAGGCAAAAGACACCTATGTGCCAAACTTCAAGGAAATCCAGCCATAAATTAACTTTTCTTTTTTAATAAGTTAATCCGTGGTCCAATTTCCGTCGAGAAGAACAGAAGGTTTCAAGAACGGAGCATTCCAAGAAGTTTATCTGGTTGACAGTTGTCCAGATTATACTGAGTTAATAAAGGGAACTCTTCACCTGTCTGTTCAATGGCAGTAAAAAATCAACACATGGAGATGGGCTATATTAAAAAAATATTTTCAAAACTTAAAGTTTATTTAAAAACAGTTAATTAAGAACTCAAGTTGTAGTATGTAATTGGCAATATATAGTTCTCTCAAAATGTTTACGAATTCAAACTCCCTAAAAATTTGAATTTTTTATTAAATTTTTTTTATAATTCCAGAGCCACAACAACAATTGTTATAAGAAATATGTGAAAAACTGGGCAGTGACTATTATATTGTAAAAAAATAAGAAATTCTCTTTTAAGTAATGATTATCTTATATTTTTATTTTTTAAGGTTACCACATTTTTTCCGTTGCCCATTGTAGTATAGTTTATAATTAATTTCTTGTCTCTTTGCACATTGAGTCATCTGCGTTTTAACAAAATTCTATTAATCAATTAAATTTGTGTTCCTACGAAAATACAACGTGTTTCCTATAACTCGGAACCAATCTACAGTATTGTAGTGGGATTATTTTTATGTTATATCCTTATGACAAAGGTTTTTGGAAGTCCTCCTTTTACAAATAGGTTAAAATAAAACGTAAAAAAAATAAAAATCGAAAATAAACGTTATGGGCAACAGAATAAAAAAAATTTATTAAAATAACTCTTATGAAGAAACGTAAAAGTATTCCTTAAACTAAGGGCAACGTTTTCGATCACGAAAAAAAAATAACAGTTATTTTAGGTCTCTGCATAAATCTGCTTCGAATACATTTCACGGTGTCTTCATTCACGTCCTGAGGGTGCCTTTAGCTACCAGTTGTTATGGGAGATTTTAGGTTAAGGTAGATTGTGGTGGTTACTGATCTGTCGTAACGAATTCGCTTGGACCTTAAAGAGCCATTGCGATGCCACAAAAACTTGACCATCACCATCAGACTATATTATCCAGCCATTTTGTATCTCTAATAAGCCTCATTACATCCATGACTTCGACGTCGGCTATCTTCGATACTCCATCTAGCTCTGCTCAAAGCAGGATAGTCGCATTAGAAATGGGTGATTGTTTCTTCCTACTTATCATCTTTGCATATTCTGCAGCATCTTCTATATGGAGCTCAGGTCTTTCCGCATGTCGTCGTTTCTAAACCTCTAAAACTCTGTTGGAATTATTTTCAATGAAAGGGTGTGTATCTTTCTTAAACACTTTCCATTTAAGGTCTCTGTCCTGATACTTAACTGGTAGCAAAGTTAAGTGAATTTCATTTACTATTCTTTATTAATTACGTGAAAAAATACAAAAATTTCATAGGTATACTATTCTAAAAATTAATTAGTAACAGAAAAATACCATTTAGAAATTAATACGAGTATATGTATGTAAGTCTGAGTGTATACCATAAACATAGGTATGAATGGTTGCAGTACGTATACATACATATACTCGTATACCTATTGTCCCATATCACATATAGAAGCAATTATTTTCACTTCATATTCCAGATCTATGCAAAATGATATACCAACGAACTGATTTCCAAAGGACAGAAAAATGGTATGAAAATTTTGAATTGGCAGAAAAAGACAAGAGGACAAAACAAAGAACAATTAGATAAAAACTCATTAAGAATAGGCCATTCAGACAGTCGGAAACAGATGTGACTATATCTATGTATGTATGCAAATTGGTTATCTTGGTTACTTTGTAACATTGATATGTGCAAGTAAATGAGACAAAGATTGAAAATGACTTCCTGTATGAATGTACATGCTGTGAGAATTGATTACGTTGTAATTGTGAATTTACCTTAACATACAATATATATTCACATATGTATATGTAAGGGCTGAAACTTCAGAACTTTCTTTGAATACTACATTAAGTAACTTATAATTCTAGAACACATACATATTTGGTAATTACAAAGAAATTAAATTAAGAAATTATTTAATGAGAGGCAAGAGCATTGAAACTTTAAGAAGTATATAAATACGAATGTACGTGTACCACATCAACTGGTCCTAGTATTTTTGCAATATTAATAGTTTGAATATATCTGGTATAATAAGCTTCCCAGATTTCGAGAATAAGAAAATAAGTAAGATGCTAGGCTAATATTTATATTAAACGCTAGGTTACCTATCTGACTTCCCCAAGTCTAATATCTGGTTTCCAATCAGGGGTATTATTTTGATATTCAAAGAAAAATGTTTTTGTAAAAGTTGTTCAGATCCGGCGATAAAAAATCATTAATCATCTCTCGATAGCGCAATCCATTAATTTTCGCAAAAGTAATTTCCAATGATATCGCCGGATTATAAACCGCACAAAACAGTTACACGTTGAGAATTGAGAGGCTTTTCAATAATAAACCTTGGTTTTTTCCAGCAAAACATCTGCTTATTATCGGGGTAGAAATGAGCCAGATTAGTCGAGATTATTTTCAATGAAATTCCAAAGAAAGACGAGGAATGGTGAAACCCGGGTTTCTTCAACACATTGGGCTACAGCAGCAATATTCAACTTTTCCATCGTCATCAATTGGAGTTTCGGGTTCACCATCTCCGCGTGTTTTCGCGTCTTGCTTCCCTCTTCAGTTCTCGGTTGCTGTTGAAACGTGTATCGTTCTATTTTTTTTTTTTACTGGCGCAATTTTTACTTGTCAAATCTCAAAAAATTAAAGCTTCAAAAGTAACGAAATGGAAGGAAATTCAAAGTAGTAACTCATATTGATGATTGCCGGTGGACTAATATTTGTATTTTTTTTTGAAGATATTTGGATCTCACTATATCTATCATACCCAGCAAGTACAATGAGGAGTAATGTTTTCTTGATAAAATCCTAAAATATTTGATCCTGACTCCACGGATATGTAAAAATGGAAGGTTTGTTACATAGGAGGAAAGGTAATTTCTGCACTTATGTCAGCCATATTTAATAGAACTTTATTTTTAATTGAGAGTAGCATATCTTCAAACCTTGGTTGCTGATTAATACCTTAAATTTCGATTTTGAGTCAACCATGGCGGTGGAAAAGTCTGTGAGGGAGGTACGTTATTTGGGCTGGTACTCAATTCGAGCTCACAGTAGATCATGTAGATTGTAAGTATAGAATTCTAATGAATTTTGTTCAGTGGTTACTATTTGACACAAAAGTTCGTCGTGGAAGCCAGCAACGTTAGTCGATGTCGTCGAGGCTATTTAGCGATTGGCCAAGAAACAAGGTATTCCCACGACAGAAAATAAGGTGCTAGTAAAGTAGGCTTAAGTAGACAAGCAAGATTGTACTTAGAAGGGATACTTATTGCGCAAATAATAGTTTTTTTAAGTGCAGACAGGACTATCTAAATCTGATATCTACAACGTAGAGTAGGCCTTTCATTCGGAAAACTTGACTTAGACAACATAGCCGTATTTCATTCTCAGACGAACCTTCCTTAAAGTCTTTCTCTCAAAAACTTCAAATGTCGACTTAAGAACTCGGTCATCTTCGTTCAAAATTTTAACTCGTACATAAGGACAAGAATATTGAGCTTCAATGCTTTATATTTTAATTGAATATTCAATCCAAAGTCCACCGTGGGGACGTAGTCTTTCTGCCATCACAAATCAAATATCAAATGTGCGCTCCTTTATATGGTCTATGTAGTAGATTTAACAAGGATCAAATTTGTTTCGTTCTTTTTCTTACATCAACCAGCCAGAAATTAAGGTCCCGGACATTACATGTGTATGACCTATAATCGTAAACTTTAAAACTCCTGCATCATATCCCTTACCCATTTTGTTCAATCGTGGTGTTCTGTAGTTGCGTTTTTGGGTATCTTTTGAAATTCAGTGAGCATACAATTTCATTGTAATGAATTTTTTCAATACGCTCCACTGAAATTCCATCCAATTGGGATATAATGTCTGAGTTCCGCACTGCTCAGAAACCATTTGCAATCAACTCATGTGCACATACACACATACATAAACGCATACTTCTTTTCAGCGAAATGAAATGAATGAATATGGTACAAAGCGGCAAATGATACGAATAGTTACATACAAATTTATACCTATACCTACCTATGCACATACATATCTTTATATTACTGTTATACATTCACGCTCACTACAAAAATTGGAATATGCACAAAAAAGTCAGTCAGTGTCGAAAACATCAATTTCCAATATAAAGGGTGGTTAAATTTTCAAGGGCCGATGTTGATTTTGAATAAAACACAAACTATTTAAAAAATTATTGAAATTTTATTTTATTATGATATATTGGTATTACTCAATTATGTATGTAACAAAATATCGGCCAAATGAGCGCCGCGACCTCGGCGGCACACCTCCATACGATGGTCCAAATTTTCGATGACGCTGAGGCATAATGGAGTTTCTATGCCGTTAATGTGCCGAATTATCTCATCCTTGAGCTCTTGAATTGTTGCTGGCTTATCGACGTACACCTCTTCTTTCAAATAACCCCAGAGAAAAAAGTCCAACGGTGTCAAATCACATGATCTTGGGGGCCAATTGACATCGCCATTACGTGAGATAACACGGCCATTGAATTTGTTGCGCAAAAGAGCCATTGTTTCGTTAGCTGTGTGGCAAGTGGCACCGTCCTGCTGAAACCACATATCGTCCACATCCATATCTTCCAATTGTGGCCATAAAAAATTCGTTATCATCTCACGATAGCGAACACCATTCACAGTAACTGCCTGACCGGCCTCATTTTGGAAAAAATACGGCCCGATGATGCCGCCAGCCCATAAACCGCACCAAACAGTCACTCTTTGTGGGTGCACTGGTTTTTCGACAATCACTCTTGGATTCTCATTCGCCCAAATGCGGCAATTCTGTTTATTGACGAATCCACTGAGGTGAAAATGTGCCTCATCACTGAAGATGATTTTCTTCGAAAATTTTCATAATAAGTCTGGATAACTTTAACACGTTGTTGGATTGTGTATCTCTCCATGGTTCAAATTGAGTAAGTCTGAAATAGAGAAATGTCAAATTAAATTCGGAAAAAAACTTGGCGTTTAGGTGTGGTTCACATTCAACATCGGCCCTTACAATTTAACCACCCTTTACAAAAATGGAAAAAGTCTGGAAAAATTGAAGTGGTGGTTGGTTTTGTTGTCGGCGGCAGCAGTGAAAAAGCAAACTAATTGTTGCATGCTTTCGTTTTGTATGCATACAAAACGTAAAAATAAAAGAAAAAATAAAGAAAGAAAATTTAACAAAGCTGCAACTAAAATTCATATTGCACAGATTTTTTCCTTGCTTGTTTAGCCATGCATACACACTTACATGAAACATATAATATGAGTCTGAATATCAAGAAACTTCAGAAGGTAAGATTGAAGTAACGCCATACATTTGATGAACATGAAATGGTACTTATAATATTAGGTCAAGTAAAAAGTTTGTTCGGTTTTATTTATTGATTTTTCAAAATATGATAACTTTGTGTACATTCGTCCGCTTTAAGTCAAATATGCCGTTTTGTTCGTAAACTTGTTACCAACGAGATGCCAACTTCATTATACCCCTCTCGTAGAAGGCTGCGTCCCTATTGGCAAAAAACTCGAAAAGCCAATTATCACAGGCCCCTCTTGAGGCCAACTTCTCACCATTAAGCGCGTTCGCCATGGACAGGAAAAGAAGGTAATAACTTGGTGCCAGGTCCGTACTATAAGGTGGGTGCATTAGGACCTCTCATCCGAACTCCTGGAGCTTCTGGCGCGTCACCAAAGACGTTGTCCTGATGGAACACAATTCGGCCTCTGTTGATCAAAGATGGCCTCTTTTGGATGAGTGCTGCCTTCAAGCGGTCCAGTTAATGACAGTAGAGGGCTGAATTGAGCGTTTGGCTATAGGGGAGCAGCTCGTAGTAGATGATTTCTTGCCAATCTCACCAAACACGCAGCAAAACCTTCCTGGCCGTCAATACTGGCTTGGCCACCGTTTCCGCCAGCTCACCTCGTTTCGACCACGACCAATTTCGCTTGACGTTGTCGTAAGTGATCCACTTTTCATCGCCAGTCACCAAACGCTTCAGAAATGGGTCGATTCGCAGATGGAAATTCGGTCCATCATTGTTTTTTGCGTTAGTTCGTGTGGCACCCAAACATCGAGCTTCTTTTTGAATCCAAGGTTATGCAAATGGTTCCAAACGGTTTTCTGGCTTATATTTAGTTCCTCAGTAATTAAATAAGTGCTCACGTGACGGTGTGTTTCCACTATTCCCATGATTTTAACGCGATTTTCGACGACAGGCCTCCCGACGCGTGGTGCATCTTTGACATCGAAATTACCGGAACGGAACCTAGCAGACCACTTTTGTGCTACACGATCGTTTACAGTATCGGGCCCATAAACTTAATTAAATTTTTCAGCCGCTTTGGCTGCTTTTTCGATTTGATCGAAGAAAAATTGTAAAATATAGCGAATTTTCTCATTGCTGGTGTCCATTTTAGACGAGCGCCCACAACGTACTGAGTCAACCAATCGAAAAACTGTCATAGACAAACTTTTATCGCGAATAAACACGTTTTCAGCGCCGTATAGTATGACATTATGCGACACGTAACACTAGTACTATGGACAATAACGCCATCTCATATATAAAAAAAACCGAACGAAGCAATTACTTGATCTAATAATTTAATTTTGTTTCGATGTACGTAAGCACCAGAAGGAGAAGAAAAACACCCCTCCAAAGTAGACAAACTAGTCCACCGGTTTTTTGAAATAATTCAACCAAACTTGGAATACATGCCTTGAAACGTTTGAGGTAATTTTGCTTAACTTTTCAGCTCATTTTGGACGGTATCTCAGTCATAACTTGAATAATGTCGATTTTCAAGTGCTCAAGAGTTAAATGTTTATCCACAAAAGCACAGTATTTTGCGTGGTCCCACAAAAAGGTCCAACTATATCAAATCGCATGATCTCGTTGGATAAATTAACATTGCAAAGATTTCTTTCTCAGTAAACTTGCATTCGCTCATCTTGTTGAAACCACATATTGTTGTGTTCTTCGATTGCGGGCCAAAAAAAGTCGGTTATCATACCATTATAACGCTTCGAATTGACAGTGATAGTCTCGTCGTTCGCCGTTTTTTAAAAATAAGGTCAAAATCACACCTCCGGACCAAAGAGCGCATCATACAATAAGATTTTTTGGTGTAGTGGCTCTCTTCAATTATCTGATGATTCTCGTAGCCCCAAATGTAATAATTTTGCTTATTTAAATATTCTTCGAGTTAGAAATGTATCTCGTCTCTGAATAAACTTTTTTTCGGCTCAACTTTGAACTCTAAAATGTGCAGTAAGGCAGTCCCACCTCTTGAGACTGTCGAGAAATTGACACATTCGGATCTCCGTCTACATTTTGACTTACAGTAATGATATGTGAGGTGGAGCGATCAGAAAGATGACGAGCTTTACAATATACCGACCAAACTTCTTCAAATTTCATTAAATTGCACCATAATCTCTTCTTAACACACTAAACTTGTATACGTTTGAATCACCCCTTGTAGTAGGTTTTAACATTTTTAACGCATTGTGCGGTTATAAAGCGATCCATTTTCGTAACAACTCTATACTACGACATGGGATAGCTAATAATATATTGTACGATGTACAATGTATGTATTGTATTTCCACTACATTGATATTTTCAGATATAAGGGTCTGGTCAATACTCCGCAAAAAAAAGCATCTAAGAATATGAAACTCGGTATTACACAATTGTACATACAAACAAAAAAATTGTCCCGGAATATCAGCGAACTCGGAAAAATTATATAATCAATGATACCGATCACTTGGCTGGATGACCTGTTAACGTCTTTTGATAAATTGAAAACATTCAGATTCGAAAAGACATTAGTTTTCAAAAAATGTTTTATCATTCAAATGGGTTTAAAAAGACCAAAACAAATGGCATTGTGTGGAGATGTGGTGTCTGAATGTTATCATAGTAGAACATCATACCTTTGCGATTGATGTGTTCTGGGTATTTTTCTTTCATTTCTTCGATCAATTGTGATAGATTATAATAGCAGATGTTATAATCAAAAGTTTTTCAAAGTAGAATACGTATATTCAGCGTTCGGTAAGGTGAATTACATTTAATAGATGAGGAACCGAAACATATGCTTTGTTATGTACCCAACTGCTATTAAAAGGATGAACTCAATATGTTGAGCTTCTCTGCTAAGTCGCGATTTGTCATTTTCTGATTAATTTCAATAAAATCCTTTATTTTCCTCATCTGTAGTAGTTAGGCGGCTAGTAAAAAGTTGTTTTTTAAGTTGGTAACAATGGAAGATGCTTGGATAGTTGGCTCAGGTGTACCATCCATGGAAGAGACACCGGTACTGTCAATATACTCTTCTTTCTTCTGAATAAGCTAATTACTTTTAATTAAACAAAGAAATTTGCCTTTAGAGGACTTAAAACGCATACACTATTTCAACGCGGTTAGAGGAAAACCACCAGTTTGCTGTAGGAGTTTTTTCTAGACGTTATGGGAATGTTTAATAACGTTCTCCTTTTCTGCCTTAAGAAGTCTTATTTTACACGGTGTGTCCCAAAAATAACTGAACTTTTTGGATATAAAATAGTAAAATACACATTAGATTATCTTTGAAAGTTATTATTTATTCAAAATAGGTTCCATTTGACTCAACACAACGTTTGGAACGATCAACCAGCGCATGCATAGATTTTTTTATGTCATTTATTGAAATGTTCTTCAGTACCTCGGTTACGGCTGCTTGAATAATAATACAATTTTTTCATTAATTCATATGTCTCAGCAAATTTTTTTTCAAGTTTGATACAAAATTTTATATTTGCTCTTTGTTCCATTTTATTTTGGAACCATTAGCACACTTTTGGTTTTATTGAAATGGCTGTCACTTTTACATCTGTCATCCGACTTACAGGAAGTCAGGTGCGTTTGAAAGAGGATGAATGTATCTTTTTAATGTTGCAAATTTTCAATAGATGGCGCTGTATGTTATATGATTTAAATATAAAGTTCGGTTCTTTTTGGGACAAATGTGTATATCTGTTATGCGATTGAGCCGACTGGGGAAATTACACAGATTGACGCGTGTAGTCCGGGGTAAAGTCGTAAATAACTACCCTTAACGTTATATGAAGTTGGGTAGAACTGGTGTTGCGGTTAGCGCTAGTGAGACCAAACTTGTTTTATTCACCAAGAATATAAAATTCCAGAAGCGGGTCTTCCACCTACAGGATGATTTCACCTAATTTTTATCGTAGAGAGAGAAACAACATCAGAAGCTTTATATGTGTCCTGCACTCTATCTACACAGATACAGATGTCATAAGAAAGAGTTTAATAAGAAGCACGCCAATCTTGGCCACCAACGCCGTATGGAGTATACTGCATATGGATACCGTAGGTAGGACTATTGCTGAATAAATCGTTGCAAGGCTCAGGGAGCCAGGATTATTTGCTTAGATCAAGCGTGCAGCACTATGTTGTTCTTGAAGGGCACAAATTCATGCACAGACGCTTGGATTACCATATCTCTGAGCCAGCACAATATGGCTCTTTCTTCAACATAATCTCCTCCCTCGAAGACTGGAGGGGAAAGATCCAGTGGAGGGAAGGAGAAAATAATTTCTTAACGGATCGGTCAAACTGTTTCAAAGTGTGGTTTTTGTGAGGCAAGCTAACATTTATTCAGATAGCCAAGCGGCTATTACGACCATGGGTTCACTCATGGAGAGTTCCACACAATTGTGAAATATTGTTGATAATCATTCTTTAAGGTGTCCCCTTATTTCAGTTTTAAAATCATATGGGCATCGAGACAGAGCGGAATTCCTAACGATATTGCACTTGCGCTGTTGAGAGATCCTTTTGTCCTTAGGTGGGCCGTGGAACGTTGGGGAAAATGCTTTTCAACTCGACATTAAACCTCTCGCACTGTAGGAGTTTTAACAGGGCATACTCTTACCCAACTTTCTCGAGGTCATAAAGTCCATTGTGTTCTAATTCCAAGAAGGTAGATTATATGAAATATGTATATGTAGTGAGTTTCTTCAATGCAGTCATTCCGCTGGGGCAGCTAGGCTCCGAAATATCAAATCGTCTGGTGTATGGGAAAACATAACATAAATTTATAATAAACTTGAGTATGTACATTAGACGGCGGCCGCGGTAGCCAGTGGTTAGCATTGCGTACTGCTATTCGGAAGGCTCGTGTTCAAACCCTGTTGTCGCACTAACATCCAAAAAGTTATAGAAAATTAATTTAAATAAAAAATTTAACTAAACTTTCTTATTTATCAACTCCTCGGAGTGAATTTATGACGTAAAATAAAGGCTCCTCATAAAAAACCCATCAGTCGTTCGGAGGCTGTAGTTCCCTTCGTTTGTTGGAAGTTGGAAATACATCAAAACGCAAAACCACCAATTTGAGGAAGAGCTTGGCCCAAAATCGATTCAGCAGTTACAAAGGACCCTATATAAAAGCGCCACAATATATATGTATATATATGTACATTGGATAGAATGTGAAATGTGTCACTGAAATGGTTGCCAGGCATGCCATCAGCAATAATGATATTAGTCCAAATTTAGAGCAAATGTCCAGTATCTCTGGTAATTTTCTATTTTTCTAAAGATGTCCAGTGCGGACGGCAACAATGACCATAACACCACCAAAAGTTCTATGCCGACCAACTGCGGATCGTCCATCTCTTGTCTATCAATCAGAATACACGTAAACAAAGACAATGATGAGCTCTCCAGTAACTCAAGCATAGGTATATTCAACAGCACTGAACTGAAAACAACCGTTAATTTTTTTTGGACGGACCATAAATTTCTATGTTTGTTGTTTTACTTTGAGTTGACCGCACAGCATTTCATTTGCATATCATGCAACGTACATAACATATGTGCACTTGTACATAGCAAGTAGCCGCTATGGATGGGTAGAGTAAGGTAGTTCACAAGTGACGGAGAAGTAGCAGCTGTGGTGACATCCCATGTGTAGTATATATATATACATATGTACATATGTGCATAGGTATATCGTCACATTGCTGGAACAGTAACGGCCAAATATCGATTTTTGTAAAATCTCAAATTTCAAGCGAAGACTAGGCTGTAAAAATAAATACGCAAATGCAAGTACCTATACAAGGGAGTATGTAATACATATATTTCGAACCAAAAAAATATTTTATAAAAAATTTTAATAATCCTTTGTTTGTAGTTTTTCTGATTAACTGAGCTTATTCTACCCAATGCTCATTATTCTCTTTATTATTCTCCTTATAAAGTCGCTCAAGCCATTGATTATATTCATAAATTCAATCTTTGTCCATTATTATTTTTATTATTTTACTTTAATTTATTATACTTTAGTTATAATCAATTTTTACAGCTCCACAATCGAGCATATTTCATTTAAATCTCATTGCCAATATAAACTCTACTCTAGTAAATTCCAATTTTCTACTCCAAAATTTTCTACTGGGACATTAACATATGTGTAATATAGGTATGTACATTTACTCATATACTCATGTACATTTATTGTATTTGTGTCTGACTGTTGAGTTTCAACCACAATGGCATATGGCAAAAACTTTTCTAGTCAACGACATTAGTATGAACTAAATGACTTTTACATATGCACATGCATGTGTAAATACATGGATATTGAACTTTCTGCAAGTGTTGCAATGAGGTTTCCACGCATTCCCGAACCGATATATTTAAGTGCAACTGCACCGCTAAAGTCATGTGCGTAAACTTACTGTACGTTAATAAAATGGTTGCTCAAACTATCAGAATATCTGTATGTATGCTCAATGAAAACTTTTTGTCTGAAAGCCACTTTCAGTCATTGAGGTTAGGTCAGATTCTTTATCGCCACAGATACTTTGGAGTTAGCCTTTTTTAACATCGTACTATCAATACACTTTTTTTGTATTTTTCGAAAATCTTAGGCTTGTTATTGAGTAAACATATAAGAAAGTTCTCCTCGCAGAATCATGAAAAATAAAATTGTGTTAGTCGTTATTTAATTTTTTAGCCTTTATGGTAGAGAATATTGTTTACCAAAAAGTTTCCACATAGCCATCACCACAGGTTTTCATTAACTTCCTTAAAAATTATTTCAGGCCATTACCGGTAACTCCCAGCTCTTAATATTTAAAACTATCACCTCCTTGACATTAGTCTATATGGGTAGACAGCATTTCACTAATTTTTTTTTAATTCTGGTAGAACTAGAACATACAATACATCTCGAACATCCAAATAAATCTTTATAGATATGAAAAAAAGCCACAAACCTTTCCGATAATGGAACGAGATTGGGATTTCTCACCGTAAAAGAGAGTACGTAGAATCATGTGACAAGTATTGTATTGATGACATAAATGAGACGCATTAGGAAGTACAGAATCAGCTCATGATAAAGTAATATTTCACATTCATGTTGAAAATGATGAAGGACTTGTCGAGAAGGGATTTTACTTTCCAATTGCCTACTCAGCCCAAAGAAGCACCTGTTGGCAAGAGTGATTCTGCTTTCTATTTAAATTCTGACACTAATGGTGGTTCCTACGACTTACAGCAAGTAGACAAAACTTTAATTGCGACTGCTATTACATTTTATTTTCACAGCTCATATTCTTCTTCGCTTCTCTGAATACTTTGCCAAGAAACCGACCAGTAAGTTTTGAAGCTTTAGAATATAGACTGACTATCCTCTTAAAAACACTACAGTACAAAAGTCTAGCATGGCAGGAAAACTAAGTCGATGTGTTCGATATCATCAGAAACTAAGGTGCAAAAATCGGGGACCAGAGTGGTAGTGATATTATGTAAGTGTTTTAGTGGCCGTGCTAAGGGGTAGCAAGTGTCTTGTTGAAAGTCATTGCATGCAGAAAATATTTTGAGTATGCCGAGGCTGGCGACTGCGTTCCGATAGGGACATCCATGGGTTGAGGGATTTTCTGTTATCAGTGTGTATGGTATAACCTACCACCCTCCTATGCAGCAATGCACATTTTTTTATTCATAGTTGAAAACGATTGCATCTCCTACTAAATTTGGATTATTAGCAATTGGAGTTATAACGTTATCTATTAATTATAATTTGTTTCCCCTGCCAGTTCCATTCTGCCGAGTTGGCTTGTATTTTATTCGGTCAAGGGCTGGCTGTCATTTTTTCGCCGAATTAACTCCGTTTAGGTCGACAGATCGATAGTGACTTTAATGCAGTGGGGCAATGTATACTAAATGTAAGCCAAATCGGACATTGACCATGGCTAAAGATCGATCTCACTGAAATTTATATCGAATAACATGAACTCCATATTAAAGTGATCGAAATTTCAATGAGATTCCTTTAAACAACGAAGGTTGCCTGTAGATTCGGTAAACGATTCCTAAGATGGAGACCAAAATAAAAAAGAGGGTACATAGATATACCAAGAAAACTGTTATGAACTGAATTGTCTCCTTCCCCCTTGAACTTTTCCAAGCTTTTACAAAATCTTCTGAAACGGACCACTAGTCTAAATTCTAAATTCATTTTATTTGCCCAGAATAACATTTGTTTTATAAATCATTCTTAAATTTTAAAGGTGATAGTGTTATCCTAACATACTTTAGTATTTATCTAGGAGTTTAAAATTTTATATATATTAGATTTGTAATATTAGATACAATAACTTTATATTAGTTTATTATACTAATGCGTAATGCGGCACTTAAAATAAATTTTTTCCAAAAAAGGGCTAAAAGGAAATTTCTTTGTCTAGTCTTAAGAATAAATGAAACTTACATAAGTATTTTTTATTTACTAATGTGTGCTTATTTTAGCTAGTTCGGTCGGTTATTTAAGTATTGTTCAGTATTGTATACAAGGCTTTGTTGATTAATATTATATGTATTGTAACGTCTGTGATAGTATAGAAGTTTGTTGCTATCGTATATGATATTATTTCCCATTAATATTTTTATATATAACGGCGATAGATACTTTTCTGTGATTGGTAGCATTACTTCATTTTGTTTCGATAGGTAGTTTTTTATGAGCTCATTATCTAAGTATTGCATTTTATAAATGAAGCTTTCAGACGATTTGATTAGGAAACAGTCAATCCGCGATATTTTGCATTCTTGGTAGAGATACTGATTCGAGAATCTTTTCCTAGTCTTTCAACATGGCTTTCTTTTACACAATGTTTTATTAAGACATATTGAAACTTTTTCCAAGATTTTTGCTATCAACTTGTCGACTGAATGCTGAAGAATTAATTAAGTACCGGTGTTCATATGGCGAGAAGCTCTCCAATGAATTTTTATACAAAAAATCTACTTGGCTATACATACACGTATACCTTGTACATAAAGTTAGTCTGCTCTAAAGTTCTACTCCTTGTTTAGTTGTAGTTGAAGATGTAGTTGTTGTAGTTGTAGTTGTAGTTGTTGTAGTTGTTGTAGTCGTTTTAGTCGTTGTAGTCGTTGTAATTGTGTAGTAGTTTGTAGTTGTTTGTAGTTGTAGTTGTTGTTGTTGTTGTAGTTGTTGTAGTCGTTGTAAATGTTGTAGTTGTAGTTGTAGTTGTTGTTGTTGTAGTTGTTGTAGTGTTTGTAGTTGTAGTAGTTTGTAGTTGTAGTTGTTGTAGTTGTTGTAGTCGTTGTAGTTGTTGTAGTTGTTGTAGTTGTTGTAGTGTTTGTAGTTGTAGTAGTAGTTGTAGTTGTTGTTGTTGTAGTTGTTGTTGTAGTTGTTGTTGTTGTTGTTGTTGTAGTTGTTGTTGTAGTAGTGTGGTCAGGCGCCTACCAACAACCACACACGTCAACAAAACAAACTACTGCACAAAAAGGAGATGACAGAACTAACAAAGCGACCGGCCAGCTTAGTGAAGATGGCGTGGGTCAACAGTAAGTGCAGGAACAACAACTACTAGCAAGAACAAAACCAAGTGAAGTGATCAACGCTGACTTAATAGTAGTTGTAGTTCTAGTTGTAGTTGTATTTGTTGTAGTTGTTGTTGTAGTTGTAGTTGTAGCTGTAGTTGTAGTTGTAGTTGTAGTTGTAGCTGTAGTTGTAGTTGTAGTTGTAGTTGTAGTTGTAATTGTAGCTGTAGTTGTAGTTGTAGTTTTAGGAAACTATAAAAAATTTGCCGTGGCGCGCTGATTGAAAAAGATCTCCTTATGCTTCGAAACAGAAAAAAACTCACATAAAAGGCTCAGTTAGATCACGTGTAGATATGCCGACTCTTTTCGTTCGTCGTAACAGTTATGCTAGTCGTTAAATTTACATGTCATGTTACATGTTAATCACACATAAGTGTAGGTATACAAATATACGAATATATATTCGTATGCCTTTGACACTGGCTTTCCCAGTTGATATGTCGTATAATGCAGAAAGTCAACGCATTCAACTGTAGAATAAGCGTAATTTGGACCATCGAGAATCGCACCGTTTCAGCTGAACACATTTCCATACATACATATATAATATATATATACAAAATATTTTATATTTTATTCCAGATCACAATGAATGTTACGTATACGCCCGTGCTGCAGGCAAAATTTTAAATTGCCACAGTAGATAGATAGTGGGAATACAGTTGGTATTTTATGTCAGCCCTTGGCTAAATGCCGCCCAGCAAGGCTTTATCTTTCACTACATTCAGTTATATACATACATGTGTGATATGCATGCTTCCCATTTTATTTTTTCTATTCTCGCTATTATTAATTCCTTTGTGTTTTGCAACTTTTGTTTCATTTTTTCCGTTCTGGTTTTTAGTTTTTCTGCTTCTTAATTTTAAAAATCTATGGATTGGGACCATTGCACACGAACGGCAGCCATGTGATTTTGATTTTTTTACTATTCCGTAGGTATTTTAACCGCTTAAAACTTTTTGAGCTGAAATTCCTACGCCTGTATGTATGCACTATAAGGTCTTTGAAGAGATAAGACGAAGTTTTAAGAAAGCAAAATATCCATGCTGAAATATTTGTGAAAATAACTGTCACTATGTTTCTTTGGTCCGGTTAATAGTGTAAAATGTGTGTATAATTTACCGAATATATACAAAAACGATGAAGTCTCTAAACCTCGTTCCCTGTTCGGTAGCTCATTTTAAATTCTATGCCAGTTTTGGAAGAGATAGCCGTATAGGAAAGAAATCAGCTGCCATCACATCTTTATTTGAGGGGTTGTGCTCGGCAGACTCTTCACCCTCTGCGTCCCTACTGCTACGAAAAAAATCATGAAGAACTAATCCATTCTCAAGGCCAACGCCTTCTCCCAGTCGCACCTTTGGTGAGCAGATGTTGAAAAGAGACTATGGGAAACTCATAAACCGTGCCTCCATTAGAGCTTAAGGTTCCTCTCTTTCAGTCGTAACCAATGACTTCACGTAATGGAGTGTAGGCAGATTAATAAGCCAAAAACAACTTTTGTACCAGGGAAGGTTCTTATTCGCATCCCAGTTTAAATTTTTAGGCCCTTATATTAGGAATATCTTTCGTACAGATTCAAATTTATCACTATACATTGTGATTATGGATCATATAGGCAAAGGATTGGAAAGACTTCCTGGAGAAACACATTTACTTGTATTTGCTCTTATTTAAATTTAGGTACATAGAGTTGGCACCACTTAACTAAATTATTTAGGTCAAGATGCAAAAGATCTATCTTCAATAAAACGAACTGATTTAAAGAGTTTAACATCATCTGCTTACATAAGTGTTCGCACTGTGCAAATTGAGTTGAAACTCATATCGCATTGTGCAGATTACAATAAGTTCTGCTTGGAAAATGCTACAATGGCCTAATAGTCATTTATTTATGTTATAGGTATTATTATTATTATTGTGTAGTTACGGCAAGATGTGAGTGGATTCTACCATCTACCGTGTAATCGAGTTTTGTGTCCTTTATAAAAATTCCTATGGTTCTCTGGTTCAGGACATGCATTTTTTACTAATCATTCCTATCTGGGATTATTATACAAAAGAGATTGTCTGCGCAGTAATTGGAGGTGGTGTAGTGCAGCTCTTTCAGAAATTGTGCAAGAGTATAAAAGTGAAATTCTTATAAGACTGACTGAGTTAAGATCAACCTAATTGCGCCGCAACTTGCCGTATAGATCCTGAAGAAGTAAATTGAAGAAAGTATTTAGACGTTTGGAGGGAGCGGATGGTGACTGAAGAACTATTTTTAGTTTATTTCTCAAAGTGGTATTTTCTGAGTGTCGGTCATAAGTTGGCGTTGTAGATGGATCTAACTACAGTTTTATGTAATGTACGTGTATATCTTGTGAATAATATACGGTTTCAAGCCCAATATCTTGCCAATGGCCAGTTTGCAAGCGTAAATTTCAGATGCTCCCTTCATTGACATTACTGCCGTGCTTGGACTTCATTGGAGTTTTATTTTTAAGATCATTCCAAGATATTTATTTCGATAGCATGAATGATCTCCAAACATAGGCAGGCTTTGTATTGGCTGGTAAAGAATAATGAACTCGGCTTTTGTTGGGTTAACATCGAGTCTACTGTCGTTGGTAATATTTTCCCCGCGCTGTTAGAATATTGCCTCCAGCTTATGTCTTTACACCACAGCCTGTGGCGCCAAGCCTCTTTTTTACTGTGAGGCTCCTTGAGAGGTGACTCTTGCGGTGTGTTCCATCTCTGCTAACTATGGGCCGTTTGAGAAGAATTTTTTGCAGAGTTTATTTCAAATGTATTTTGGGTAGAATATTTTTAAGAGCTCTTTTTTTGCCGAGCAAAATGGCAAGCTTGTATTCCTTCACAGCAAGTCCACCTTACCCGAGACACTATTTAGGAGTAGTTGTTGGCGTACAAAGCAATCGGGCAAACCTTTAATGATTTTTAAGAAAAACGAGGTGAGACTGGTGGAAATCTTTGGGATACAAGAGATTGACTCTGGCTTGTTTTTAAATACAGATTACCTTTACTTTAAAGATTTTAGAAGGGAATGTTGCTAGTATGTGTTCAGCTCACTGTAGTTTATAAAAGAAAATGCCATCCACAACTGAAGGTTTTTAGGACCGAAACTCACTTCATCCTTCTGTGACAAATTTACCTGAGTTGCAACTGCTTATGGCCTACTGATTTTGCATCGTTGGTTGCGAATGAATTTACATCAACAAATTCCATTTCAAAAAAATTACTCAATTATTTTTTGTTTTTTTTTTTTTGAAATGTTGAGTACAAAGCATAACAAATAAGGAAATTATTGTTTTCTCTATATCCTTGTGGCTGGCTTACTATTGCTACTTGATCGACATTTCTTTGATTTCTCGCATTTTTCAGTATGTATGTACGTGTATACAATTTATTGTTTGCTTCTCTTGCGAATCCATCAGTATCCTTTTGTTGTTCTTTCACATACTCGTATATACATTCATATATTGCATAATACGCGGTGAAATATTGTATTAAAATGGTAAGAAATAGTCTGTGGTTCATCACTTGGGTTTCCTTGCTGAAACTACACTAGTACGAAAAGTCATTATTAGAAAACTGTGAGCTTGATTTTTAATATGAGATAACACCTTTTCTATTCCCAAACATTTAGGAATTTTTTTTTGAGGCATAAAGGCAACAGCAAAGCAGACGAACTTGCTAAGCAAGGTTCGACCAAGCAGATCTACTCTCCATTGACATTACTGGTATGCATACTACAGCTGAACCTGTAGTAACTTCATATTTTAAGTAGCTTCTGTCTACCAAATAGGGCGGACTACTGCATAACATTCTCTGACCTCACCACAGATTTCAAGTAAGTACAGGAGCGGATGCGGAATCTTATGGAGTCAACATAGTATTATGCAAATCCTTTCGTTTATTGCTGGCTAAGCTCAATGGTATACTAAGGAAGTTGTATACACATCTTTTCAGATTGAAGCTGTTATCTGCAAACCTCTCTGAGCAATATAAGGTTTTATTCATCACAACTGCTAACTTAAATTGGAAAACTTTAAATAGTTGCAATGACAGGGGGGAAATGTTGCCCATATGAAATAAAAGAAGTTCACAAGACCATATCGTTCTTAAAAGAAATGAGATATCGCTAGGGATCTTTTCAGAATATAAGACAAGTGGGAGCATGTGAAAAAATAAACCATTTCCCATCTATTACACGCTATGCAAAAATAGGCCTATCCATTTTGGAGTTCTTTTTCTGCGATAGCCTCAATTTTGCGGCGGAAACGAAAGTAATAAACAAAAAAATGTTCATGGTATGACGAAGGACCAAAATGGCACTCTTTCGAGTGTATTTCTGACATGTAATAAAAAAACCATCAGCCGTTCGGAATTGGCTTGGATTGAATTGTAGGTCTCTCCATTTGTTGAAAAAGCATAAAGACGCACACCACAAATTCGAGAAGGTATCGGTAACTAAGTCTTCCTACCTCTTTGCCTTATGTAACATATCTGCTTGATAATAATATTAAATGAATTTATGTTTATATCATTCTTACATCTGAAATTAAGTTTGTAGGCGTTTGCTTGACTAAACATGTTTATACTCTTTTCATGATCAACTAATAAAAATAAAATCAACATGTCCGTTGTGAACTAGTATAAGCCTAGTATTAGTATACTACTCACGGAAATCTGACGATTATAAAATATATGTTTATATTAATATTACCAGTTGATTGCATAGAAAAAAAATACTAGTGGAGCTTCCTCGGCATTTCAGGCTCGAAATGGTACTAGTATATTTGTATATCGGGTTCATATGAATGTATAGCATATTGGATTTATGACTGTTTGTGGCCGATACGTGATGTATTATTTCATCTTTTCTATCTGATTGTTACTCATACATACATATAGATATACATACATAGTTACATGTGTTAGTGTTGCTGTTGTTTTACCTTGGATAGACAAGCAATTAATACGAGTATAGCCGCATTCTGTGACACCATGGTGTATGATTAATTAATATGTGCATAAGAATAGGCTTTGTCGGAAACAATGGTAGTCAGTTATTGAGTCTTTGGTATTTGAGTCGTCCCAATTTGCTACTGCTGTATAGCATATCATGTAATGACTGATGGTTCCTTGAGTGGTGTTGCGTTATGGCTTTTATTCTGAAGATACCGTAACACTTTCTCTCCAATCTGAACTGCAATTTACTGAGCTGGTTTGTGTTGAAGCCTTATATCTTTGGAGTTCAAAATGTACGAGTATATATTTATATTTTTCTCACCTATTTCAATAAATTTTATTAAATTATTTAACTTATAAGACTCTTATCTTGTTTTTATTTGAGAAGGTGTAGGTGTCTCCTGAAGAACCGGTGCCTCCCCCATCCCCGTTGGCGGAATTCAAGAGGAATTCCGGTCCCCAAATAATACCGAAGCGAAACATGGTCCTTCGTGCCGGATCTATTTCAGGAAGTAAAAATCGTTTTTTTTTAGGAAAAATTCATTATTCTTCTGTAAAATAGCTATTTTACAAAAGAATAAGAAGCTAAATTTAACCTCTGCCAGTCATTCGAATAAAAAAAAATATTGGCGTAATCTTTGTTTTATGTGGCGTAACCTTATTTCTATAACGCCAAAAAACAACTCTGCGCACCTGCGCATCCAAAGGAAAACAATAAGGAAAGAAGCGGCCATTTCCGTTTCCATTTCTTTCTTTTTACATCGGACTGAGGAGAAAAACGTAGGTGGGACCTTATCTTTATCCGACCGCATCGGTGCACCAGGAGGACGAAATGGTGCGGGATTTTCACTGGTGGGCAGCAGGAAAGACAGGGTAAGTGTTAATATCAATATTTTTGAGCACCAACCGAGAATTGTTGAACAACTCCGGTTTCGAAATTTACAAGAATATATGGCAGCACAGAACACCAAGCAAAAAGAGTTGCAGAAATCCGGAGGCATCGGAGCACTAGGAGGACTGGCTGGTGCAAACCCATCACTAGGAGACAGTCGAAGATTTTAGGTAAGCAACTAGAGTGTTATTTTTTCCAGCAACCGTGAATTAGTGAAAAATTCCGGTTTGAAAAATTGCTAAAATATATGTGCTGGACGGAAGCACACCTGCAAACAGAATTTGAAAAACAGTGAAAAAATTTAACAAAGGCCAAAATTGTGAAAAAATAATAAAAAGACCAAAAATAGTGAAAAGTTTAATAAAGGCCAAAAATGGCAAAAAAAAGATTTTGAAAAGTTGAAAAAAAGGTCAAACATTGTGGAAATTGAGAAAAGGCCAAAAAATTGTGAAGAAAAAGGCCAAAAATAGTAAAAGTTTAAGAAAGTTTGTGAAAACTTTGAAAGCCATAAGGTGAGGCGCGTGTAATCAGGCAACAAGGCCACCACCAAGGCCCAACGTTGGGGGCAAGGCCAACAAAGGCCCAACACCCATAGGATGATCAAAAAAGAGAACTATTTTCTTGCTTTTCTTAGAAAACATTATTAAATGTCAAGCAGTTACAAATAGTTTGCTTAATGACAAAATATTTTATTTTCATCTCGTTTACTACATAGTATTCTGCTTCGATTTTTGAACTTTAATCCAATGGCTTACCGCCCATTTATACTCTTCCTTGGGACGAGTACTACATGATTTTTCTCAATGTTGGTATAATTTCATCGCAGATATTTGAAAACAGTGAATTCCCCATTTCACCTAATCGTGGCCCAGGTAGAAGCAATTCATTCTGATATGATTTAAGGGACTGCTGTCTGTTGGAATGTCTCTTAATTGTCCCAGCTCTTTGATGTCCTAGTAACGCTAAAAGGTGACCTCACGGCCGTCCAAGAAGTGCGATGGACCGGACAAGGACGGAAGGAGCGCAAATTTGGTTCGTTTTGGAAGAAAAACTGAATCAACGACATTCTGGCACTCATACCGATGGATGAACTTATCGCCGCGATCCGCATATATACAAAGTTGCCTCAACCACACAGTCCGCCTCTACAGCGAAACATCCCCAAAGAATTTTGACTGACCGACTTTGCCGGGACCGGAAATATGGTTGTCTGTAATACTAGATTCCAGCATGAGAAATTTGATCTAATAATTGGCTGTCTTCAGATTGAAAAAATTGCAATATCGATCATATTGTTAGTGTTGGACGACCAGTGCACTTGTGCAACAAAGAACGCCTGTCAACAAACACAAGGAAGGTTCGACGTCGAAAAACATCAGACATGTTTTTATACTTGAGTAGCACTCCAGTTTTTGAGAGCACACATCATCAACTTGGTATAAAGCAGCTGCGGGACGACATTTCAAACACCTTATCTACAGCTGCATACAAAACTATTGGTTTTCGGAAAGTTCAAACAGTGACTGCCGATTGGAACTAATGTGCTCTCTGTGCAAAATATGGGGTTCCCATAATCTACACCAATTACAGTGGGATAAGCGTCATTGATATCGCGTATTAAGTTCCATCGAACACATTGTGTGAAAGAGAAAAAACCGCTGTCAGCAAACTGATTGGACCTTATCATGCTCTTAAAACTAGCAAATCTAGAAATGCCCAGATATTCATCATTCTCGAAAAAACCTTCGTTGATTTTAAAGCAGCTTTAGCTGCAAAACTTATTCACCTGTTTATACTGACGTTCCGCACCAATCGAAGTTTTAGACAGGAGAAAATTGTAAGAGTTGCAGAGGTAAATAAAGTACAATCTTTTATAAGAGTGTACAATGATGATATTCACAACACTGACCTTTACGTCCCCATCTTTCGTTCTGTTTTCTCCGAATTGTACAAGGAAGCGAAAGGGGAAGAAGGACAAGACGGAATATCTCTCTCATCAAAGAAACAATCAACACATTTGAGCGACTTGGCTTCTACGTCACTGTTGACAGACACAACTTTGAAGTTGTATACGATTTCGTCTATCTGGGAACCAGCATATACATCAGAACATATTCACCTTTGAATCCCAAAGTATAATCACTCTCGCTGTTGAAGGATCAGATAGAGAATGATCTGGTTGTTATTGTTGTTGTTGTAGCGGTTAAGAAGAAGGATTTGGTAATCACTGGTACCTCCTATTTGCGAATAGAAAAAATGACTGGAATGCCATGGTTAATTCCCCTTTCATAGAGGGTAAAAGAAGAAGAAGACTTACCATGTTTAAAATTTATATACACGCATGTATATGCGTATAGTACGTTTCGTAAACATTGATTTCGGCTGTTCTATAAGTCTGACTCTTTTAGAAGCAAGCACTTTGTAAGGGATTTAATGATAATATGAATAAGTTTTCTTTATCCTTATAAGGATGCCTAATGCCCTATTCTAATAGTTGAACCTTGTTGCAATTAATATTTCAATCGCAGTTTGCAACTCTGCAAATCATTAGGCTTACCATTCAGTTAGCCGAAATTAAAATCAATACAAGATTTTTACGTTCTATTTATACAATAATTTTGACACAATTCATTTCCGCGGTTCCGCTCAACAACCATACCTATGTTTGCTAGCATAGCATTTAAAGTGGTGTAATATGACCCTTGCATTTATTATGCTTTGCTCTGCTTATATAATAGCGACAGCGCAGAGTCATTGGCCTGATTCTATGTTTATGTTATTTTATTGTTTTGTTTGCGTAGTATTTTGATACTCGTATATATATATATCGTATGTTACTCAGGCACTACAACCTTTTAAATATTAATCGATCCAATACTTTTAGACTACAGCTCGTTTGTTGTCAATTTATTCAAATGAATATTAAAGTTTCTAATAAAACATTACCTTCAGTTATTCGACTCAACGACGCTTAAGCAATAAGCATGCACACCCATTCACATATACATAAATGTTTTTATATACAAACATGCCATACTCCTACACAAGAGTATGCAATCCAGTAGTTCAAAAAAGGGAAACTAACCCAAAAACCTTAAATATTTGAGTGCCCAGAAAAGCACTGATTGGTAGTAATGACTGCAATATGTTTTCCATTTGCACGGAGGCAACGGTTTTACAAATATTTACATACTTTGATTGACTGCCGATGGTGATGTGATGATGATGATGCTGTGCTGATGATGTAGGAAGCTACTGAGTTATCAACAAAATTTTCGTTACTTTTTAAGGACCAACAAAAAGATATAACGGGTGGTTAAAATGTAAGGGCCGATGTTGAATGTGAACCACACCTAAACGCCAAGTTTTTTTCCGAATTTAATTTGACATTTCTCTATTTCAGACTTACTCAATTTGAACCATGGAGAGATACACTATCCAACGTGTTAAAGTTATCCAGACTTATTATGAAAATTTTCGAAGAAAATCATCTTCAGTGATGAGGCACATTTTCACCTCAGTAGATTCGTCAATAAACAGAATTGCTGCATTTGGGCGAATGAGAATCCAAGAGTGATTGTCGAAAAACCAATGCACCCACAAAGAGTGACTGTTTGGTGCGGTTTATGGGCTGGCGGCATCATCGGGCCGTATGGTGGTGTTCGCTATCGTGAGATGATAACGAATTTTTTATGGCCACAATTGGAAGATATGGATGTGGACGATATGTGGTTTCAGCAGGACGATGCCACTTGCCACACAGCTAACGAAACAATGGCTCTTTTGCGCAACAAATTCAATGGCCGTGTTATCTCACGTAATGGCGATGTCAATTGGCCCCCAAGATCATGTGATTTGACAACGTTGGACTTTTTTCTCTGGGGTTATTTGAAAGAAAAGGTGTACGTCGATAAGCCAGCAACAATTCAAGAGCTAAAGGATGAGATAATTCGGCACATTAACGGCATAGAAACTCCATTATGCCTCAGCGTCATCGAAAATTTGGACCATCGTATGGAGGTGTGCCGCCGAGGTCGCGGCGCTCATTTGGCCGATATTTTGTTACATACATAATTGAGTAATACCAATATATCATAATAAAATAATATTTCAATAATTTCCTAAATAGTTTGTGTTTTATTCAAAATCAACATCGGCCCTTGAAAATTTAACCACCCTTTATATACTCATACTGACAGCATTTCATTAGCAACAACAACGATAGCACACCACAGCCACTAAGCAATTCAACCTAATTTCAGTAAATCCACAGCAAAGCTATTTTCTTCTGCTTTTTTTGCTGCTCTTTTGCAAACTCACATATAAGGTTTTGAAAAGTGCTTTATTTACTTTTGTATACAAAATTTGAATGTGAATAAATTTGTGTATCAAGATTAGCAAATATAATATATTTCTTATCGCCTACACTACAGAGTTAGAGAGAGAGATATTTCATGATTGCATATGAAGTTTTGATTTCCTTAACATTTTCATATGCTAGCGCTGTTCATTTCATTTTCAGGACCACATTAATAGTACAAACCTAATTACGTATTCGAAATTGTGCGTAGTCCACTTCTCAAATGGTCTGCATTAATTTAGGCAACAAAAGGCTATCCTAACCTCCTATACCCAGGAGATTTGTTGTAGATTTTGCTATGCCTACTTTTCGATGAAATTGCTTTGTTCAAATTGTTGAAAATTTTACATCCAGGAAAAGATTAATAGATAGAGTGAATCATATTTTTCCAAAATAAACAAAAAAATATACCAAACTTGGCAAAAACAATGACAGGAACTGAGTGTCCCAAATGAGTGTGTATGTCAAACTCTATAGGTATGCAAACGAGTATCGAATGTAGGGAGCAACGAAGAACATAATTCACTTAGATATATGACAGATAAATGCACACACGTTTTGTACCTTTTTAAATCAGCAATGTATGGCTCCTATTGGAAATCAATACCGCCAGATTATCTTTGAATCGTAGAAAATTAAATTTTATTCCAGAAATAATACATGGTTTTTCTTTTCGGTTTCGAAAATAAACGTAAATAAAATGCATTTAAAATTATTTTTTTTTTCGTGAAATTCTTTGTCTATTATAAGGTTAGAACCTTGGCATCATAAGTGAAACACTATATGTATCATTCAAATGACCGCCTCGCAAATTTTTTGCACACTTAATCCCGTTTGAAATAATTTTCGACCACTTTTCGGCACATATTTGGTGGTATCTCAGCCATAACTTGACGAATGTTGGTTTTCCAGTGGTCAAGAGCTAAAGGTTTAAATATGGTCTTTCGGGCAGCCCCACAAAAAAGTTATATGGTATAGATCTCACAATCTCGACGGCCTATTGACATCACCAAGACGAGAGATTACGCGGCCGGAAATTTCTCGCTCATGTTGATTGGCATGTGTCAACATCTTGTTGAAACCACATATTGCCCACGTCCTGTTCTCCAATTGCAAGTCAAAAAAATACAGTTTATCATAAGGCCATAACGTTCCGAATCAGTCGTTCTCATAGAAGTAAGGGTCAATCACACCTCGGAACTGAAGATCGCACCAGACAGTAAGTTTTTTTTGGCTGTTACGGTCTTTGAATTATTTGAATATTCTCGGAGCTCTAAATGCGACAATTTTCTTATTTATGTATCCTCTGAGTGAGAAATGTGCCTCGTAGCTGAATAAAATTTTATTCGAGAAAACGCAAAACGTGACCAAGTTTGAACACCATTTTTTTTTTTTAGAAAATTTTAATAATTTAGCGCGTTGTGCGGTTGTTTATCGATCCATTTTCATAAATGCCTGACTTCTAACTAAAATACAAAATTTTTGGTTTAACAGTTAAGTTTGACAGATATCAAAATACAGCCCTGTACTTTTGTTACCAAGGAATGGATAGCCCTATATATACATTCTCACAAGCATGTTATTTCCAGTTCATGTGCATATCTATATTAATTGTAAAGTGTGTGTAAAATCTTCGTATTTTTAGGAGCAGAAATGAGTACATACTTATGTGCTTCCCAAATCTTTCAAAATAGTTGTAATATTATGAAATCGTTCTTATAAGATTTTTATTTCAACTTATAAATTAAAACAATTTTTTATTTAATTTTCTCTGTGCCAAATTTTATGTAAATCTAACGATTTAAAATTGAGTTAAATATTTTTCAAATAAATTGATCCTAGTCCCACTTCCCGGAAAATGACTTCTTATCGCATGCCTTCGTCATACGAAGAACGCACTTTCAAAACTCTACTTGCTGTGATTTGATCCGTCAATAATTCAGGTCAAAGCCTTTTATATGTGTACATATTATTATATATGGATTACATTTAGCACGAAATACCTTGAAATATTGTTAAACCAATTCTTGGAATTTATAATAACACAAATAAATTACGTCTATTATTAAAAAATTAAAATAGTTTTGTATGCAAACAATTTATTTTAAGTTCGAAATATTTTGAAATTCTAAAATTCAATTAAATAGTGAAATAAAATGTATATATTACTCAATTCAGTTGTCATGTAAAATGAATGGTACGTTTACTATTAGCTGAAATCGTGGCGGAAGCGTTATTTTTATTGTACAAAAACCTTCTGTACATTGTTTTTCGTATATGGTTTTCATAAAACATATTTTCTTACTTAAGTCAAGTGACCACTTAATACTGATATTTTGAACAAAAATATCAGAAAAATATTTAAAATGGAAATAGAAATTTTTCTGGACATTTTTGTGTGTATTATGTTATTTTGCATGTTAAATGGGTTCAAAAACAATTTTGGAGAATTAAAGAAGTAGCACATATTTAGAAATCTTTTGACCGCTAACACGAGTCACGGCAAATTTTAAAACAAACTTTTAAATTCGAAGTTTTGAAGCAATCTCTGATATCATTGTCTGACAAATATTTTCCACTGAATTTTACTCATCACTTTCCAAATCACTTGGTGTCAAATTGTTAGTCCACAATTAGAAGATTTTTCATTTCGTCCTTTAGAACCTCCTGCGAAACGTTAACAGTGCTGCCTACTACTACACCAACTTTGTATGAGGGCTACCAAATATTTCCACGAAGTTCATATGACTATTGTTGACTTTCCTTACAGTCGAAAGAAAATATATGTATAAAGTTTATAACTTAAGTTTTATATATATAACATACTACAGCAAAAATAATTAAAAGAAGCTCTTACCTATGTTATATTCGTACACTAATATTTTGACCCATTCATGCTACAGGCAGGAAATCCTTATCTCCGCTTCGCCCACACGCCCATTTCTTAATTGTCAACGTTTATTTATTACTCAATAAATTACAATTTGTTTTACTACACACATCGACTTTTTTTTATAAAACATACCTACACTTACCTTAATATTTTCACTTTGCACTGACGATGTCCCCAGCGAGTTTACTCTCTAAGTGAACTACGCTGCGTTAGTCGCTCGCTTATATACTTCACCGATTGCTCGCACTCTATGAAAATTTTTGACATGTTTTTACGATATACAGAATATTCGATATTCGCGCTCTGGAACGTGCTTTAATTAACGGCCTCTCTTTTCCATATGTCATTCGTATTTGTCACTCTCGTCAAATTGTTCTCCATCTCAGTCTGAGTGTTTCGATCATACACACACGCTGCAAACCTTTCCAAGTGAACCAGCTTCTTCTTGTTTCTTGTTCTCCCAACGATCTGTTTGATTTATTTATATGGACCTTAAAAATTGCATTGAAGTTACGGGGACAAGACTTTTTTCAGTAGTGAGGTTTTCCGAAGTGGGTCGTATAGCAACACTAAATCTCCACCTCGTCTTATCATATCAGATGAACTTATTGCTCTTAGTTTCAGTTTGCTATCTGCACCATGCACAATTCTCTTGGATTAATCGCTCCAATTGAACGTGTCCAAGGAATTGGATTTTTGTTAATTTTTGAAAAAGAAATTAAAGAGAACTAGCACTTTGACCAATAAAAGAAAGTTGTGGTTTGAATAAGACAAGGTGTATGTTTCATTCTAAAGATATATGTAAATTAGCACAAAATATTTACTTTTTGATGAGCCGGTCGAAAGTGTTCCGTTTATCTCCAAGAATGATATTGAGTTCACTATCTCACAAGAGCTTGTATTTCTCTTAGTTTTTCCTCTAGGACATTAGACACTTTCTTCACAAGTCATTCCGTATCACCATTTACTCCATATTTAAATCACCATGCAATCAAAGCTCTCTACAGAAGAGTGCTGCGAACCGATATCCCATCAGAAAGAAGGGATGTTGATATCTCAATCTTTCTGATGTATGTTCACGACCTTCCTCGAGTGCTCTTTCATAGTTCGGTTGAATTGTTCTAGCTAATTGGGAATGCAGAGCTGTCGGCCAGGTTTTCTTCTTTGCTCAGAATGAACTATGAACCGTATCTGGCAACTCAATTGTACATGGACGCATCCGCAACAGCATTAGGTTCCTGGTTTGGAATTGGGTAGACCTCCGGCATTTGATAAAATAGCCCATAACCACATTGAAATTTCCTTGTTTCCTAGTTTGCTCGAGGAGAATTGGCCGGATACACCCATGATCTACTCCAAGGTTTTTATAATCGGAATTCTCAACATCGGAACTACTATTCGATTGTAGGAACACCAACCATCCTCAATTTACCATACTCTATGCAAACAGCCTGTTATCAACTTTCAATGTCCCACTGCGCTCAGTATGCTTTTGAAATTGGAATTTCTGCTGGCATTTGCTACTTACTTGGCCGTCTACCTATCTCCAGCTCGTGCATTAGAAGTTCCAAGTCTGGATTTTCCTGCTATCGTTTGCATTCCAAGCCACATGATCGACGGGGCATAGCGATAGCATTACGGGGTCCAATAGTGAAACTGTCTTTTAGGACTTTTGAACTGTGGTCACCACTTCAGCGCTGTAGGCAGCTGTCTTATCCTGCTATCTATCACCTGTGGAAGTAAGCCTTTTAGCGCATAACCACTAGTATCCGTTTCCAGAAAAAATGTTACACTATATTGCATAACAGTTACTTCAGGGCTTGAAAGGCGTCCTCTTGTTCCTTGTTCCACTTAAAATCTCTATTTTTTCTAGTGAGGTCGTAAATACAATTATCAACGCTGGCGAAATTCTGAAGGAATCGGCGATTGTATGTAAATACATAACCCATATAATTAGGGCTTTGTAACCGCAGAAGCGATTTTCGGCCGAGCTCCTCCTCAAAGTTGTGGTTTTGTGTCTTGATGTTTTTCCAACAAATGGAGAGACCTACAGTTTACACTAAGCCGTCTCCGAACGGCTGATGGTTTTCTATCAGGAGCTTTCATTTCATGTCGCATTTCATACACTCGGAGGTGTTGACATTTCCTGCCGAGGCGTGACCACATTTATAAAAATTCTACATTTTAAATTAATTATCTATAACGTTTGTAAGTTGGTCGTACCAGGATTTCAACTCCGGCCTTCCGAATGGCAGTACGTAATGCTGAACACTCGGCTGCCGCGGTCGCCCGGAAATAATAGTTTTCCCTATATTAACTCAACCAAAGAGGTATTTGTATTGCAAAGTTCAAGCCAATCGAACCAAGAACACAACCTTGAAATATTGTTAAAAAACTTCTAGACAAAAACAATAACACAACTAAATTATGTTAAAAATAGTTTTATATTCAAAACATTTATCTTAAACTGCAAAAATATTGAAATTCTAAAATTAAATTAAGCCTAAAAAAATTCTATACCAATCAATTTTGATACCAAATAGAAGAAATGGTATGTGAAAATAAAGTCAAACAGTAAAAAATAATTTTTGCTGAATTTGTAGCGAATTAAACCTTCTAAAACGTTCGATTTTCGCAAATGCTTTTCAAAAGATATAATCTTATATCCTTACCGAAGTCAAGTGGGCAGTTGTTAACGTCAACAGTGCACTATTGAACCAACTTCGATTCAGTGATATCAAATATTGCTTACTTTGCTGACAGTCGAAAGATAATATATGTTCAAAGTTTACAATATATGTTCTTCAAACTTATAACAAAAGTAGTTAAAAGGAGTTCTTACCTAAGATGTCTAATAATTTTATGACCATGTATGCTACTGGCAGGAAATTCCTATCGACGCTTCGTCCATACTAAAAGGTTACGATTATCCTATTACTCTCGATACACTTTTGTTTAGAGACAGTTTCCGTTTAATATAGGTAATTTTGAAAGTTTTTCTGTTGAAAGTAAACTTCCTCTTAAAACTTATCTACTCTTTCTTTATAAGTTTTTTTATTATTAAATTCACCAGTCTCTCAAATTTGTTTTTGTATATTTTGGTTTTTTGATAAAATACATATTTTTAATTGTTTATTTTTGAATTTGTCGTATGGTTTGCATATTAACTTTATACTAACCTACCTACGAAAAACTATCAAACGTGCCATTTCCCGAAGTTGTCACGTAGTTATTAAAATAATATCTCATATTCAGTTCCTTATTTTATTTTGGTAAAATAAATTTTATTGAAACGAACTATTTTCTGAGTTATTTCTAAATATTATTTTCGTGGTATACCATAAACCATACATCTTGGAAGCGCAAAATGTAGTAATCTTGACAGAGATGATTCAAAAGTTAATATTAGTCATGAGGTCTATAATATTTCCGTTTCCCAAAGATCTTTTTTTTTTTTATTGGAGCTGCCGAACGATACAGACGTGCCTCAATAAGTATTTTTACACTGCTTATCATATTGTATTATATAAAGTGATTTCATCTGATAAAAATCAATTAAATAAATTAGTGTTTGATATATTCTACAAACGAAGCGAAATAAAAGCAAAGTAAATTTTATAACTCGATTTCGGTAACACGAATGGAAAAATCAGTCTCATTTGGCTAAAATCAACTCCTGCCCCAGCGAGAGGTGCATGTTTTATCCGGATATCAGGAATTAGAACAGGTGAATTAGTCAGCGAGAGTAAGCGACTGATATTTGAATGACAAGTATTAATTTATCTGAAATCAAAATATGAATAATCATATAATCATGATATTGAAAGCTTTACTTTAACGATTTTAAGCTTTATAATTTTCATATTCGTATATACACATAGTTTTTATATTGCATTTTGAATGTTTATTCTAAAAGAAAAAAAGGAAAGAAAAAAAAACAAATAACACAGGATGTGGTGGCCGCTAATGATCATTAGCACCGCATCTCACGCAGCTTAGAAAGCGGCTCTCCGAAGAAGAACAAGATTAGAATGATGGATACACATTTTTTTAGTTCACTGTGTTATTCTGCATTGAAAGCGTGCTGTTAAAATATTTTCTTTTACATGTCATAATAAATATTATTTAAAGTAATAAATGTTTGAAGTTAGAATGCGAAAGTTTAAAGTGCATAGGACAAGTTACAATAATAAATAAATTTTAATAGTTTTTTCTTTTGTTTTCGTGTTGAAACAAAAATAAAAAAAAAAAATAAAAAGGAATTAGAAATTAACATTTGGTTTGGTAAATAAATATTAATAGTATTTAGTGTACAATAAGAAAAAAAGAAAGAGAATATGAAAATGAACTAAAACTAAGTAAAGTGTAAAGTGAATTATGTAAATATGTGAATAATAGAAGAGTAGGTAAAGTTACTGAAAATTATAGTAGAAAAGTATAAAAAAAGGATAATGGTGAAAGAAAAGCATAATTTTTATTAATATATTAATTAAATAATAATTTCTAAAAGCTATACAACAACAGCAGCATACGACGAAACTAATCGAAGGCCTTCGAAGCAGCATCTAAGTATGTACTTATGTAAGTAAAATGACAACAAATTGATAATTTTTGTATTTTTCTTTTAATTTTTATTAATCTAATATTCATGAATTTATGAACTTCAAATATTGAATGCTTTTTATTCATGCATACATATGTTTCAGTTTCTTTATTTACGGAACTTTTTTTTCAACTTTCCTTTTTGTAATGTTCTCATAATATTTGATTAAAATAACAAATAAATGATAGTATTTAATGTCGACTTAATAAAATTAAAAATTATATATAAAAATAGTCTTAATAAATGGAATTATGTTTAAATTAATAATTATTAGTGCTCTATGCTCAATTAGTAAATAAAGCATGATTATGAATTGTTAAATCTGAAAACATTGGTCTGAAATTGGATGTATCGTTGATAGGTCAAAAGGGGTTTCTGTTACAGCAATGAAACCTTTGGTAGGGTGGGCTCGGAGCAGCTAAAACAACATCAGTAGCTGCTAAAGCATTTGTATGGTTAGACGTTATCCAGGAATTTAGGAGGCTTAGGAAACAGCGCATCGGTTCACTGGTTTCTTTTATTTAATTTTCATGTGTGCAAATTATTTTCTTATATGTCTTAAGCCCAGGTTATAGTAAGTGCTAACCCTACGTTCTACAAGACGTTTTAGAAACTAGCTTGCAAGAAACCAGGGTACAGAAATGTTCATATATGAACGCTGGAATATAAACATATTATATATGAGATTTCTCGTGAGTGAGAATATCAAATTTTTTTTCCTCATGCTGCAATTACAAATTTATAATTTTCGTCAACAAATTTCGTAATTTATATGTTCGAATATAAACATCAATCAAATACGTAGGCTGCTATATATAGGTCTGGCCTAGGCAACAATGCAATCTGACATTTTCATTGGAAAGTTTGACATTTTTTAGCATAACATCACTCAGAACGTTTTGTCATTTAATCGTGAATTGTTTTATTTACAGGGAATTAAAAAATTCATCTCGGCCAAAAAATGGAATTAACTCGTGAACATTTTCGTGCGATCATTTTTCACAACTTTCGACGTGGATTATCACGACAAGAGTGCATCGATGAACTAAAATCTTTGTATGGCTATGAAGCACCATCCCATAGCACTGTGAAAAACTAATACAACGAATTCAATCGTGGCCGACGCTCGCTCAAAGACGAATTCCGTGAAGGTCGTCCAAAAACAGCCGTTGTGCCAGAAAACATCGATGCCGTACGTGAACTGATAATGCAAGACCGTCGTGTAACATACCATCAGATAGAGGCATGCCTATGCATTTCTCCCACCAGCATACATTCGATATTGCATGAACACCTGGCCGTAAAAAAGGTTTATTCTCGTTGGATCCCACACAATTTGACAATCGCTAAAAAAAAGGCTCGTGCGTATGAGCCCGAAACAAAACAGCAATCGACCGTGTGGGTCTTCCAAGACGAGCCAAATCCAAAAAAAAAAAAAAACCATTTTCGTTGATAAATATTCGTATTTTCATTATTAGGCCAGAAATAAATATAGCATATACGTATACATGATCTATATGGTAATAAAAATTAATTACGAATTCAGTTTTCTCTTCTTTTGAAAAATCTACACATTACTTCAGCTCAGTTCATTTATTATTAGTTTAAAAAGGTTAGTACTGGCAACCTTGTATAACAGCGAGAAACGAGCCGAGCCGGTTTTACGGAAAAAATCAAATCGCCGGGACGGTATGGGCGAGCGGTGACAATTTACATTGCGCTCTCAAAAGATAGGTTGCTATGGACGGAAGGTATGTAAGATGGGTAGTTGAAGATGACAATTTGGCGTTCCAAAACGAATACATCCACAAATACGAGTATATGTTGCACTGTTAATAAAAAGTAATAAATTCCATCTGGGTAGAGCAGTCATTTCCGATGAACCGAAATTCGTATTACGAATTTTTTTACTAATTAAATTTAAATAAACTATATCTTATGTCAAAATAAGCAAAATCAGGAGTCGCTTTTTTAATATGATTTTTATTTTACTTCACATATGCACATATGCATTCATATATACAAAGCCATATACATATAATGTTACGTTAGTGTCGTATCAAATAAAATCCTGAGGTTCTCAATTATAGCATTATAGCGATCCTGGATAGCACAACGCTATATCTTTTGATCTCTCCTGCTTAATATTGTGGAACCACTGACGGTGCGCAATTTCCACAATTAACCTACCATTTAAACTAATTAACTTGCCATTTAAATCCTTAATCGAGTCCAATGCAGACTTCGAATTAAGAAAAGTCACAAGACCAAAACGCCGTGATCGGCCCTCCTCATCCACTATTAATCTGAAGTTAATAATTTTACCATATAGTGCGAATATATTAAACAAGTCCCTTGGTGCGTGTTTCGCTTCAAGATTTTTAACGAAGATAGTTCGGCAACCCTTCGTAGACTCTCCGCTGTGAGATAAGCCGTAATAGAGAATGGAAGTCTGGCCAATGGATTGCCATTTACAACCCGGTTGCGGCACATATGGCATATTTGTAATTGGATGAAATGTGACCAGACCATCGTCTTGGCATGTGGCGACATAATCCACTCGTCTCACTTTCGCTGGTTGCCTTGCGTCTGCGTTAAAAAGCTGATTGGGATAGTTTACGGTAGTTGGTAAACACATATTTAAATCCATCGTGTGGGCCTTCTTTCTTTATATGTATTTATTGCTGATACAATTATTGTTTAGGCCAAAAAACCTAAATTATCAAATCAACTAGTACCGCCCTAATGTTTCCAGCAAGATTTCCTTCGTTAAGAATTCATAACACGAATTACGGTTTTAATAAAAAAACTGGTTGGTATGATTTTATGTATTTTGCTTACGGCACTGCGCATTTACGATTGCAAGTAACTAGACCTAAATGTCTCGCGAGTCTTTTTCTTTTTTTTCACCAACGTTTGGAAGCGAACCCCAGCCATCACGTCCACCAGCCCGTATAATTGTAAATCCCGCATAAGAGTAAAGGTATATATATATAAAAGAACACTGATTTAATAAAGAATCACTTGCCTAAAACTGATCATTTTCTTGAATCTTTTATTTCATTTTCATTGTGTACACCGGCGTGCTCTGCTGACACGACGCGCCGATGTACATTTTGGTCCTTCGAGCCGGATATTAATCAAACTTTTAAGTATAAAGCACCAGCGAATACACCACCAGTCACATCAACGAAGGTTGCACCGCCTCCTAGACAACATTTCATCACACGATCAACATCTATTAATATTCAAAGGCCTTTGCGCAACACACGCCAACCACGTATACGTTTATATATCAAAACACTTTGTGGAATAATAACGTAGAAGTTCAAAGGTACGTGGTGAAATTTCAAGTGCTTGTATAAACAAAATTATTAAAAACAAATTTTCAAAAAAGTGAATTGTGTCCAGAAAGTCCATTTATTGATTTGGGTTTGCGGTATTTTTAAACGAAGTGTAAACCTTAGTAAAAACAACAGCATTATTAAAGGTGTCATTATTCGGTATTATGGAACACTAATTTGCAGTTAACTTCAGTTCTAATCACTTGTGTATTAAAGTTGATGTATATTTAATTAGCCCTGCACATTGTAGGAATTAACTTCACTTTGTGCATTGATTCTTTTTCTTCATAATAGATGCGCCAGCTTATTTAAATTAACATCCATCATTAACATTTTGCTGCGGCACATTATCACTTGCTGTTGTCGATACACATTATCACTTGCTGTAGTTGTTGCACAATACCACTTGCTGTTGTCGATGCACAATATCACTTGCTGTTGTCGATGCACATTATCACTTGCTACAGTTGTTGCACAATATCACTTGCTGTTTAGTTGTTGCACAATATCATTTGAGGTTTACTGTTGCATCTCATTGTTTCGTCGTGCCGCATTTACATTAAGTTATAACCCTTTTAATATTTGAGAGGATATAACCTCTGGGTTCACATAACAACTTTCATTGGATCTTTCTCACACAAACTCACTTTCATTATAATATAATATAATCTTTAATGTCGATAAAATATATCTCACTTATTATTCTCATCATCTGAAAATTCACGACACATATCTTTATTCATTTTCTGATAAAACAGTTGGGTGGCGAGATTATCATCCACAGAAGCTTGTAGCTGCATACTAAATTATTCAATAAAGCCATATATATACCTATATGCATATTACTATATATATATACATACAAAATATTAAGTTCTTTCTTCATAATTGGAATTTTTTATATTGGTGCGGCGTTTTTTTGTTTTTGTTGGGTAAAATAAAACTCGGTTACTGTGATTTCACTCCATATTGTGGCTTAACTAGAACACAATACATACATAAGTATATAACATGGATAATTTTATACGTTTAGTTGAGTCAGTGTTGGCATTCGAAATCGATTTCAATAATGCCTCAGTTTCAGAGCATTCAAAACATTCTTTAGCTGTAGAACAAGAGGAGCTGAAGGCGCTATGGGGGAAAACTAAATCTGCCTTTGAGCGGATAGTGAGTACCGAGGGCATCCCTCCAAAAGAAGTGGCAGCAATCAAAAAGAAACACTAACTAGCATACACTAGTTATGTTAGATGCATTTCAGCTATGGCCGATATGGCCGAAAAGTTAACCAAAACGGAAAAGGAAAGGGAAAGGATTTCCACGCGGACTCATCATATTAACTTGCCACCGTGTGACACGGATATTTTTAGAGGAGATTATCTGTCCTGGCCGACGTTTAGGGACATGTTCACGGCCATCTACATACTGAATGATAGCATATCATCGGTTCAAAAACTCTTCCACCTGAACCAAAAGACGCAAGGGGAAGCCAAGGACATCGTTAGCAAATGTCCATTAACAAATGAAGGCTTCTCAACAGCATGGAAAAATTTGTGTGAGAGATACGAAAATAAACGTATTCTCGTGAATACACAATTAAAAATTCTTTTCAGCCTTAATTCAGTCGAAACTGAATGCGGTAGTTCCTTGAAGAAATTGCAAAGGGAAATTAATAATTGTTTGTCATCCCTCAAAAGTCATCAAATTGCCATCTCAAACTGGGACGCAATTATAACCTATCTGTGCTCCACTAAATTGCCAGAGTGCACCTTATCTCTATGGGAACAGACCATAGAGAATAAAAAAGAAATTTCTAGGTGGGAGGATATGGATCGATTCCTCTCTAACAGGTTCCAAACCTTGGAAACAATTTCCAGACTAAAGGACGTGAAACAGGTGAAGACGACAAAACCGCAGAATGCCAAGGACATCCCGGAAACTCCTCGTAAAAGACTTGGCGCCTTCCAAGTAAGCGTAGCCAAGCCGAAATGTAAAATGTGTCAGTCAAGTGAGCACACGTTACGATTATGTCCCCGATTCCGGGATTTAACTACTGCGGAGAGACTTGATTTCATCAAGAGCAAGAAAGGTTGTTTGAACTGCCTTTCCACAGCACATACCGTATCAAGATGCACAAGCTCATACAATTGCAGCACTTGTCATTTAAGACATCATACGCTGCTTCATATTCCTAACTTTCAGCCAAGGGCAGCTCTCAGAAGTAGTCCAAACTTCTCAGACGGTAGCCCCTCAACCTCAAGGCAAGCCCAATTGAATTCTGACAGGGCAATGGATCCGACAATCCAGCATGTAAACTCTTGCTTTGCTAACACCAACAAAGGTGTATTACTGGGAACGGCAAGAGTTCATATAAATCATAATGGAACAATTTTTTCCGCTAGAGCATTGATCGACTCTGGATCCGAGTGTTCCTTTATATCGGAAACACTGCAGCGCCGAATTAATCTACCAGCAAAAAAGTTGCATGCCCAAGTGTCGGGCATCAACAACTCCAAATCGGCGCAGGTGAAGGAGGCATGCTCGATACTATTGAGTTCACCCACTGACCCAATAATAAAACTCAAGGCTTTGGTGCTCGTGCTCCCACAGCTCACTGGGAACTTACCAACTTGCAATATATGTGCTAAGACAAAGCAAGTGTTCCCAGATCTAGCCTTGGCCGACAAACGCTTCTTCATGAATGAACAAGTGGATCTAATTCTTGGAGGAGAAATATATCCCCAAATCATTCTGAGCGGAATAAAAAAGAACCCCTCTTGTACGCTGCTAGCTCAAGAAACCATCTTTGGATGGATAATAACAGGCAATGCTGATACACCTCATCTAACAACAAAGATACTATCGTTTTTCAATGAAATTACCTTGGAAAGGCAGCTATCAGCATTTTGGGAATTGGAAGACGTCCCGAGAAAAAAATGTATGACTGAGGAAGAGAAGTATTGTGAAGAGCTATACCAAAGAAACACGAAGCGACGTGAAGACGGAAAATACATCGTCTCCTTACCGTTTAAGTATGAGTTTCCAGGAATCGTTCAGCTTGGTCCATCGTTGAAAAGTGCTTTCTCACAGTTTTACAGGATTGAAACCCGACTCGCGAAAAATCCAGCACTGCAAAAGGAATATAACAAAGTTTTATCAGAATATGAAACTCTTGGACATATGGCAAAACTCACCTGCAACATAGCGGATGACTCCAACGACAACTACTTCCTTCCGCATCACGCAGTGATCAAGGAGGAGAGCACATCTACGAAGGTCCGCGTAGTGTTTAACGCATCCAGTCCGACGGCCAATGGGAACAGTTTAAACGATGTGCTTCATTCCGGTCCTGTCCTACAGTCTGACTTGCCGATATTAATCCTGCGCTGGCGACTTTTCAAATACGTTTTTAACACCGACATAGAGAAAATGTATCGCCAAATTTTTGTCCATGATGATCACACTACTTTTGGGGTAAATTGTGCTCCGTATCTAGCTATACGGACTTTGCTACAGCTAGCTGAAGACGTTGAAAGCACGAATCCTATCGCATCAAACATATTACGTAAATGCATGTATGTCGATGATGTTCTTGCTGGAGGTCATAACATTGAGGATGCCATAATAGCACGTAATGAAATCTCTCAAGCCTTGGAGTCAGCCGGCTTTCCATTGAGGAAATGGACCAGCAATTGCGTAGCCGTATTGAAAGGCATTCCAAAACAGCACTGGTTGAAACAAGATTTTCTGGAATTCGAGGATACCAGCACCGTGAAGGCTTTAGGTATCCGATGGAACGCTCGTTCCGACTATTTCTATTTCACAGTAAAACCAATAGAACACTGTGAAACTACAACAAAACGAGCGATACTTTCAGCTATCGCAAAACTTTTTGACCCCCTCGGCTGGCTGGCGCCCATTATCATTGTGGCGAAAATTCTTATGCAGGGCGTATGGCTAGAAGGCACTGATTGGGATGAACCGGTGTCCCGAACTATATTGGATCAGTGGCAAAACTTTCGAAACGATTACCCTGAAATCAACCATATAAAAATTCCAAGGTGGGTATACTACTCTCCGAAAGATAATATGGAGATCCACGGATTCTGTGACGCCTCAGAAAAGGCCTATGCAGCGACATTATACCTGCGAGTTCAAAACAGAGATGGCACATCTGTCAGTCTGCTCTTAGCAAAAACCAGAGTAGCGCCGGTAAAGACTATCTCTCTTCCACGCCTGGAACTTTGTGGAGCAGTCTTACTAGCAGAACTCGTGGAATCGATAACAGAAAACTTGGACTTAAGGCAAATAAAAATGAGCCTCTGGACCGACTCAACAATAGTCTTAGCCTGGATCCGGAAGCCACCATGTTCATGGTCAACCTTCGTTGCACACCGGATTACGAAGATAGTGGAAAAGGTAGGAATCCTAAATTGGCATCATGTTGAATCCGCCTCGAACCCGGCGGACTTAGCCAGCAGAGGATTGTCTGCGAAGGAATTAAACAACAATTCCTTGTGGTGGAACGGACCTTCTTGGCTACAAGAAGACATTTCAAAATGGCCACGACAATGCAACAGCTACGAGACGGAAATCGAAGAAAAAAGGGTACGTGCTCACGCAACAAGTGTAAATAGTTGTATTACTATTTTAGACAGATTTTCAAACTTACCGAGAGCTTTAAGGGTTATCTCATATATTATGAGGTTCTTAAAGCGTACTCATCCCCGAAACAAAACTTCATTTAAAGCTAATACTTTTCTAATTTCCTCCGAGGAAATTAAAGAAACTAGTTCTCGCTTAATAATAATTTATCAGAAGTACTTTTATAAAGAAGAATACGTGAATTTGAAAGCTGGAAAACCAGTTAATTACAAGAGCGAAATTTTGCCCTTAAATCCCTTCATAGACAACAACGAGATTCTGAGAGCTGGAGGCCGTCTAGGTGCATCGTTAAACTTATCATACAACGAGCGCCATCCAATTGTCCTTCCGTATGACTGCAAACTTCCCCGTCATATCGTCCAATTCGTCCACGATGTAACCTTGCACGGAGAAAACCAACTAATGCTACGTCTTATCCGTACACAATACTGGATTCCCAGAGTAAAAAACATGATCCGGTCCATCATCCACAATTGTAAAATCTGTACAATCTACAAGAAGCAGGTTCAATCCCAGCTAATGGGAAATCTTCCGCAGGAACGCATTTCGTTCTCACGCGCGTTCACGGTCACCGGTGTGGATTTCGCAGGCCCTTTCGAGATTAGAAATTTTCGCGGCAGAGGATGTCGCATTTCGAAAGGCTATGTATGCCTTTTCGTTTGTTTTTCAACAAAAGCGATTCATTTAGAAGCAACCAATGATCTGAGTACCCCATCCTTTCTGGCAGCCTTTGCAAGATTTATAGCAAGGCGCGGATGCCCAAGAAAAATCCATTCCGACAATGGTACTAACTTTGTCGGAGCTTCACGATCTTTGCGATCAGAATTCAAAAGTTTCTTGCAAGATGCTCGCGATAGCACGTTAAATAAGTATAACCATCAAATGCTCTCATGGCATTTCATTCCCGCTGGCGCTCCCCACATGGGTGGATTGTGGGAAGCAGGGGTAAAAAGTTTTAAAACCCAGTTCAAAAAGATTGCGTCAGGAAATAGGTATACATTCGAAAAGTTCTCTACCCTTCTATGTCGGATAGAATCGTGTCTCAATTCCCGACCTTTGAGCCCCTCTTCGAATGATCCATCTGATTTGGAGCCGCTTACTCCAGGTCACTTCCTGGTTGGCGGACACCTTTTAGCGCCACCCGAAATAGAGGTTAATGAAAATCCTGCTTCTATAGTAAACCGATGGCAAAAACTCAAAGCCCTTCATCAAGGCTTTTGCAAGCGATGGAAAAATGAATATCTGACTGAACTTCAGAAACGAACTAAGTGGAAGCATCCTCAACAAAATATTAAAGCAGGAGACTTGGTGGTTATCAAGGAAGATAACCTTCCCCCTAATGAATGGCGACTTGGAAGAATCCTGCATCTACACCCCGGTTCGGATAACCGAGTACGAGTGGTGGATGTTATGACTGAAAGGGGGCAAGTGACAAGACCGCTTGTCAAATTAGTCCTTCTTCCAGCAGACATAGAAACACCAGAACCAGAGAGTATAACTTCTAATCCTATACAAACTCCACCAGAAATCACCCTAACTACCCAGAATTGCCACTAGCTAATAATGTCTGTTTATCAAAACAAAACAATAAAGCAAGTTAGATGCAAAAAAAAAAAAAAAAATAAATAATGATCGCATTATAGAAAAATGACCCGATTCACCGCCATACGTCATAAAGCCGAGCGGGAACATCAGCGGTTTGCAGTTCCGTGCCACCTATGCGACCAAAAGCACCCAATACGCGTCTGCCCAGTTTACCGCGCAAAAACCCCCGAGGAGAGGCTACGAGAAGCGCTATTAGGTCGTTTTTGCGCAAATTGTCTATCCATCTCGCACAAGGCCAGTGAATGCCCAAGTGAGAGTAGATGTCGACGATGCGGAGAGAAGCACCACACCACCTTGCATACGAATGAGGAATTGAGATCGTGGAGCCAGCAGGTGGCCGACGAAGAAGAAGATATCCTATCTATAGACGCCTCAGAATCAGGGACGGAGACCAGGCCTCACCAACCCGAAACGAGCACAAGAAGTGAATCCGGAGCGGAAACTCGGACTTTCCGCCCGACGACACCGAGAGGATCGGAAACCCGGACTTTCCGACCTCTGTTAACGCATGAACGAAGAAGACAAAGTGGATTGGAAACTCGGCCTTTCCAACCACACCAATCTCATCGACGACCGCGTGGAGCGGAAACTCGGACTTTCCGCCCACCACAAAACCTACGCACCATAAGGCGCAGAGGCAGAAGGGACGCAAGGCAGCTTCCAAGTAGCTTCAGGACAGGGCTCCTCCATCACGAAGTCGTCATAGGCAGTCTACGCCCATGCAATACGATAGCCCCAACGGCAGTCGTCAAGGTGGAAGCTCAAGGACGCCTCCATTTAGTGAGGGCCCTGATAGATGCGTGTGCCCCCATCTCCGTAATCTCCGCCGACTTAGCGTACGACCTCGGGTTGGAAGAGACGTTTGTAGGAGGACAACGGGGATGCTTACTGCATCTAAGAGGGAAGCATGGGCAGACCAAACAGGTCTCAATTCATGCTGCCGTCGTGCCAAACTACCGCCGGATCAGCCCCGCAACCAACATAGACCCTACAATAGCGGCAAATTACGAACACATTCGTCTTGCGGACCCGCGTTTCTATGCAACGACGCCAATACGGTTAGTACTGGGGGTTGATGCATATCCAGAGATCATGCTGAGCGGCACCTTGCCCAATACCTTCGGTCCATTCTTGGCACAGAGCACGATCTTCGGATACGTGCTGTCCGGTTCATGCCGAGCATGAGAGAAAAAAATACCCTTTCAATAGAATATTTATATTTAGTCAACATTATGATTACATAAACTTTGAATTTTGAAAAAAAAAAGAAGGAAAATAATAATAAATGAAGTAAAGCACTGAAATTTCTCACACGTATATTTCTAATGTTAATTAAAACTTCTTTCCTTCCTTAAACCACAGCAACAGAGTTCTCAAACGCAACGAAGGAAAAGAACATTAAAGTTAACAATTGTAAGTGGGAATGATGGCTGGGCCGCGATTGTGGACAGGTCTTGCGTATCGCAAGGGGGGCCGGCATGTTTAGGCCAAAGAACCTAAATTATAAAATCAACTAGTACCGCCCTAATGTTTCCAGCAAGATTTCCTTCGTTAAGAATTCATAACACGAATTACGGTTTTAATAAAAAAAACGGGTTGGTATGATTTTATGTATTTTGCTTACGGCACTGCGCATTTACGATTGCAAGTAACTAGACCTAATTGTCTCGCGAGTCTTTTTCTTTTTTTTTCACCAACGTTTGGAAGCGAACCCCAGCCATCACGTCCACCAGCCCGTATAATTGTAAATCCCGCATAAGAGTAAAGGTATATATATATAAAAGAACACTGATTTAATAAAGAATCACTTGCCTAAAACTGATCATTTTCTTGAATCTTTTATTTCATTTTCATTGTGTACACACAGCGTGCGCCTACCTGAGGCCGCTTAGTGCTTTTAGGAATAATACTGCATAATTATTTTCGATTTTTTCGTTTGCTTTTTCTGAATTTCCTTGATTACACAGCGCAGTTTAGTAGCCTTCCAAGAAATACTCAAGGAAAGGGTTTCTCAATTACTTTGCAAATATTTTTTGTTTCGAAATACTAAATGTTGCAAAAATTGCTTAATTTTTACGCAGAATCACATTTTCTGTTTACTAGTTGTTTCAATTTTGAATTTTAACAGCCCTATTCCGTAACCAAGAATTTTTAAACTCAGAAATATTATTTCGGTATTTACCTTGAAGCAAAGAAAGGCAACATTCTTCTTTCCCGCTACAGTTTTCCAGAGAAGATCTTCACTATTGCAGTAGTTTTTTCTTTTCTTCCCTTCTAATGATTTTATTTATTATACCTACTATTATTAACTATGTTGTCAACTATTATGATCTAGTTTTTGGCTCATTTAAGATCCAAGTGAACCATGAAGTTAGGTCTCTCCAAAGATATTAGTGAAAATTATTCAATATTTCGATCAAGTTAAGCTAATAATGATCTTCATTATCATTTGAAAGTCTGCAAGGAACAACTGCGCTAAATGCACTACAAAAATTAAAAAATAAAATCGAAAAAGGGCTCAAGTGACCTTCAACTAGAACAAAAAATCAGTTAAGTAATTAGTTATGAGAAAACCATTTAATGCATTATTCCAGAACAATAGAGGAATGCAACGCCATTAACCGCTCAATAAACGCGCGTATATACGTAACACATACATACATGTATGAATGTACGCATGCACATTCCGAGAAGTTTATAACTATTTTAAACCGTCGAAGTGACCAGCTAAAAAATTTAAAAAAAAATTAAAAATTACTTTAAAGGTTACATCCAGTTAGAATTTTCAAAAAATCGACCTTTTCTTAGTTTAATTTTTGTAATGTACATGTATTCAAGTAAATACTCTTTCAAGTCAATCTGATTGTAATTTTGGAAGTTACACACATCTGTAATGACCCAATGCACATTCATATGCCGAAAAAGAGGATAAATGGCGCGTAATGATCTCCGATCAGATCGCATGAGAGCACGCGGGAGGGAAGAATGGTGCGTAGACAACACCGGATCGATGTTATGGAAGCTCCCGAAGCCGCAGAGGGTATATTATATGGCCCGGAAATTATGACTCAATGTAAGTTGAAAATAAATTGGAACACAATGCACACAAACTGCAGCTAGTATGAACATACATACATACATGTATATATGTGTATGTATCTATGGATTTGTCTAGTGTGTGAAGACCTCAAAATCCAAAGCTTTTGGAGACCTTACAATGCACATAGATTTCTACAAAAAAAAAACATAAAAGTACTGAATTTTTACATAACATGAAACATACAATATATTATATGAGAACATATGTATGTACCTATATATCATTGAATTTTATATACATATATACACATTTCAACATACATACATACGAAAAACGCATAAGATACTTTATATACATATGTACACACAATAGAAAAACTGAATTTTTATAAACATGTCCAAACATGAATTTATTTGTACATGCACATACATACGTTCACATAGTATAAGCGGAAACTGTGCTTAGCAATAAATTGTTATTATTGTATAAACTAACATTCTGCCTGCGCGCAAAGGAAATTAAGTAGCCACTGTGTCGTCGATACATAAGTGGGATCAACACCACCGGCAAATGTAGTGTTCCTGAGGGTTTTCACCTCACGAACACTTATTTATACTCCACTGAGGGTTTTCACCTTACTGGAAAGGGGGCTAGTAGAGGGTTTTCACCTCCACAGCCCATACGAGCAAATAGATACATGTCTCGTAGAAATTTAGAAATTATATATGTATATATTTATGTATATACTAATAAATAATAATAATAAATTTGTTGTAGCGTAAAATATCGTGTTGTTATTTTAAGATAACCTTGGCTAGGCTGAGCTAACCCAAGCCAAGTGGAAAACTCCGTTACAAGTGTATATGATTTCGTGTGGCAGCCGCGGTAGCCGAGTGGTTAGCATTGTGTACTGACCTTCGAAAGGCTCGGGTTCAAATCCCGGTGCCACCAACATCCAGAAGTTATGGAAAATTAATTTAAATAAAAAATTAAATTAAATTTTCTAATAGCGGTCGCCCCTCGGCAGGGAATTTCCACCCCTTCGGACATGAAATATAGGCTCCTCATTAAAAAAAAGCCATCAGCCGTTCGGAGGCGGTTTAGTATAAACTGTAGGTGCCTCCGTTTGTTGGAAAAACATCAAGACAAAGCGCAAATTATACCATATATACCATATATACATTTATATGATTTCGTATAAGTAGGCTGTTTGATAGACCTTAATTGCGCAATTGCACAAACACACAAACATTTGCACTTGAATGTTGTTTTATTAAAAAGTAAAAATGATAATTTCTTGTAGCTATCAAACTGATCAATAAATTGGATGCCTTGAGGGGAGGTAAGTAGTGAACTTAGCTAACCTTAAATGTGTCAAAATTGGCATAAAAGTGGGGGAAAAGGCGTGAGACAAAGTATGGTGTTAACCAAACACAAAAAAAATTTAAGGTGTTGACGATCCATCTTTTCCTCCTTTATATTAGTATAAATAACAAAACCTTTTATTATTAGAATCATTAGCATTTCGTTCTTGGAACAAGCAGCTAAACTATGTTAAAGAAAAGTGGAAATTCCCACAATTCGGAGCACTGCGCTGTTATTGAATTCCGTGTAAAAAAAATAACGCCCAAGGAAATTTTACAACGACAATGCTCCTTCATATACGATGGTGAAAGCATGGGCTCGGCTGTTTCAGCAAGAAAGAGATACCTGTGATGATGACCCCTGCCCGATGCGCAAAGAGACTTTCGTGACCTAAGAAAATGTTCAGAAAGTCGAAACTCGATAGCAGGAGGACTGCAGATTAGCAAAAATTGAGCTGGAAAGTTTTTGCGTGAACATAAAGTGCGCGTAGTTGTGTGCCTAAAGTAAGTATAACGTTGAAAATTGTAGAAGTATAGCAAAATTGTCCGCTATACCTAAGCTTCCATTCATTAGCCAGCCGCTGCTACGTTAACCAGGCTTATGGATGGACAGTAACAGGAGTAGCGCCCAACAGACTCTTACTCTTCGTCACCCCATTAAACGGTATCAAGTAAATATGCTCGTTTTTGAATTAATGGTAAGCCGGCCTAGGTGGATAAGATATCTTGATCTAATAGCGTACAGCTCAAGCTAAAGCTGTCTAGTCACGTTGCAGACTCCTTCGCTGGTTTTGGATGTTTTGGTGTAGTCTAACTTTAGCCTGAGTTTGCCGTATACAAGACTACGCCCGCGACGTGTGTATCGTAGAATTTATTGTAGCTAGCTAGCTAGCTCATCTGCCACACTGTTGTCTGAGATGTCACTATACCCGAGCACCCAGACCACGGCTGTATTGCACATGGCTGAGAGCTTATTTGAATTGATTTTGGATTTCAATGCCACTTTTGTGGTTTGCAATTACATTGAAGAGATTTGATGGCAGGGCACATACTGATTGATTGGTTTATAACCAGGGATCCCAGTAACCATTCTGCGACTTCCGATATTACAATAAGTACTGCTTGGAAGTTGCTGCAGAAATCTGGAAGCCTAAAATTAAAATTCGTTGAGTGCGTTGGTGAATGAATTTCACAGCGTACCCTTTCAAGACGTAAAAATCGCTTCAGCGGTTACTTAGCGCCAACTATATATACGAGTATATAGGTATATAAATATATTAGAGATATGTTGTCGGTATATGCCTCGTAGTTAATAATTTTGAAGAATTTTATTCAACCGTGGATCAGTTTATTGCATAGGAACACGAAAGCTGATTAGATATCTTGTTATTGCAAACAATAAGAATTTTGGCCGTATCACTTCGGTGGATATTTGAGAATTGCAAAAGTCAAATAGCAAGAAGCAATTAGCCAGCGCCCAAAGTTACGCAAGGATTTACGTGTAAACAAACACAAATATACAAAAATTATAATTTGTGTTTATTGCTTGGTGTCAAGTTTTGTAAAAGTAGGTTTTCTAAATTCATTAAGTTTCGGACATGAAGATCCAGATTATTGTAAGGATTCGCTGATGAAGTGGGAATGTTGTCTTGGGAACATTCCGCGCCAAACGAAATAAATAAAATAAATACTGTATTTCAAAAGAATAAATTTGATTTGCTATGAAAATTTTTTTTCGGTCTTCTCACTTATGAGCCCTGAAAAAATAACATTTTAATTTTTTTTAATTTATAGTCAGTCGATAATAAGATTTTCGTTTTCGAAATTCAAAGTGTTACATGAATTTCACATTACGTTATATGCTGGACACAAGGTGTTTTGAAATGCCACAGACAAGTACATTTAGTGTCGTTTTAAATCCCCTTACGTTAATAAATCCTTTTTATATAACTCCGAACTTTCGTGTGATTATCACGTTAGTGAAGTTGTGAGTAAAATATTTTTTACTTTACGATGTCTTAGAGTAACTTCACCTCACTAAGAAAAAGTTAATTAACAGTTTATTTGTCCCTTGCATCACATTCTTTGAATTTCCATTAACTCTGACATAAGGTATATTATACATTTGGTTTAAAGAAATACAATCATCTCTCATCTATGCGATATTCTACATTTGGCTCCGATTTGCAAAGATTTCTAAGCGGAGAATTGCATTTTTATCTTATCTTATTCCTCCGAGGCTTAACTATTTATGCACATCTGGACTGCTTTTTAATAATGTGGTTAGGCTCTGGAATGCTCTTCTGTTGTCCTTGAAGAACGCGCTGCACAAAGGCAATTACAAAAAACTTCTTTTTAATTACTTTTCGTCAAAAGTTGATCAAGATTAGTGTTTATAAACTCACCTTCTTTTTTCAAGAATACAATGTTTCTAACTTAGCGTGTACATTAACATTATTAATATTTTTATTTCAATTATTACTTATACTTATTATTTCATTTTGTTTTATGTTTTAGTATTGAGCAAGAAAATATTATATCTTAATGCCCTAATATTTTCAATCCAAATAAATAAATAAATAATAAATAAATAAAATATTGAAAATTTTATGTATTATATTTCTTCTCGTAAAATGTGCATATGTTTGCTTAGATTTATTTTCTACTTAATAAAAACAAATTCCAATCAGTTCAACGTAAATCATTAAGTTCTAATCCCAACACCGCAACGCAATCAATGGAAAGTGTGCTTAGTTGCTTAGCAAACAAAATATTTATTTAGCTTCAAGCAGAACCGCCTACTACTACCACTCAACGACTCAAACGCTGTAGTAACATTCGTAATGGCAACATTCCAATTAGATTGCCAACCCCGAAGCTGTGCAAAACATGAAACGAGCTGTGAAATGTGCTCGGAAGCTGGAAAAGAAAGTGTTTAGGTGTGTACGAGGCCAAAGGGTATAGTAACTACCTACACACAAAAAGGTACATTTACAATTTGTAAATATATAATATTATGTGTGTATTTGCGCCTGAAAGCCTAAAAGTCTAAAAGCAAACCTAAATTATTGTTGCGCGCCAATTAAGTTTCCTACTGAGAAATGCGCAGCGGCTAATAAAAGAGATAAGATATGAAAACGTGCTTTATTTTGTATGTTTTATATAAGTGTGAATGTAGCAGATGTAGCCGAAGATGCGCGACATAAAGAAAATTAGTTTTACGGAAATACTTTAACCCTCACCTACATACAGGAATATTCATTTTGCGGTTTTCAAAATAAAAGTAAATAAAATGTGTTTAGAATAATTTGTTTCATAAAATTCCTTTTTTATTATCAAACCTGAGGCTTGGCATTATATACGAAATACTTCGTCACTCAAATGACCGCCTCGCGAACTTTCGCTAACTTCGATTTGACGGAGGTAAATTTTTATCAATTTTTAACACATGTTGGATGATATCTCAGCCATAACTTGATGAATGTTGGCTTTCAAGTGCTCAAGATTTAAAAGTTTATTCGCATAAACACGGTCTTTCGCGTAGCTCCAAAAAAATGACCAACAAATAGCAAGATCTCACTCGTCAGTTGACATCGTCAAGACGAGAGATTAATCGGCCGCGAAATTTCTTTCGCAATAACGCAAATTCGATCGTTTTTGTGGCACCAGCTTAATGAAACCAAATGTTGTCCAAATTGTGTTCATCAATTGAAGGCCAAAAAAGTCTGTTATCATGCAACCATAACGCTCTGAATCAGCAGTGACAGTTGTCGTTTTCAAAAAAGTAAGGTCAAAATCGCACCTCCGGAAAAAGAGCGCACCAGACTGTAAGTTTATTTTTGGTGTAATGGACTTCTTCAATTATTTAAGGCTTCTCGAAACCACAAATGCGATAATTTTGCTTATTTACGTATCCCCCGAGCTGATGAAATTTTTATTCGGAAAACCGCCGTCCACTGCTTGTTATTCAAGTACCCAATCGACATAATTACGGCGTTGTGAAATATGCACCTTCGGCTATTCTTCTACACCTTGACTTACAGTAGCAATATTTAAGTTTGAACGAGCAGAACGAAGATACACAGGCCTTACAATATTCGCTATTGTCCAGTCTCTTCAAATTTCTTTAAAATTTTACCAAATGGTTTGGTAGTCGAACGAAATGAATAACCTTGTACAACCAAATTAGGCAAAATTGTCGCCTTTAGACACATTTTCAAGCACTGCGAAGAGTATCGCCAAGCAATTTTCTACAAAATTGATTTCGTTGAAAGTGTTTTCATTTATTGTTGTGTAATTTAGGTGAAGGACATGCCTAAAAATAAAAGAGGCAAAGGTTGATAATCCACTCAGTGAAAGTAAACAAAAACGGAAACATCGGAAGCCAGGAGCTCAATTGGCGAACGTCGCGAATTCGCGAACGTGTCCTTTATAGGATGTTGCTAAATTGTCTAGGATGTTATTCGGTGGAGCATGCAATAATAGCATTGCTCTTTTCTACATATTTTGGTAGACCTTTCATTTTTAATTTAGATTTATAACGCAAACAAATAAAATGCCATTCTCCTTAATTTTTACTATGCTTGCGTAAGAAGAATATGTTTAAATATGAACGTAATGTATTCAATACGAAACAAACATAACTTTAAATGAAAAACTCAGTAAAGGCTTTTCGTTTTCCTTTTAAATTGAGTTAGGCTTCCAATTTATGGACACAAGGAGGTGATCTAGCGTATGATGCCCAGAATATACTGAATTTATGGATGGATCACATTTCTATCCTGCTTAATGGCAGTGAAAATTCAACATTCGGAGATGGCGAATCCGAAAACCCCATCTATTACCCGACAATGATGAGGCTGATCCGCTGAGCGGTTTAAATATTGCGGTGAAAAGCTGACAAGTTGTATGCATCAGCTTCTTTGCAAAATATGGTCGGATGAAAGCATGTCGATGATTGGGACCGAACGAGCAATCCCATAGTCTGCCCCAATTACGGTGGAATAAACCTGCTTAATATTGCATATATGGTCCTATGGAACGTGTGGAAGAACGACACCCTATTGTGAAGGCTTTATTTTTTATTATTTCTTTGTATTCCTTTTATTGTAATTTACTTTATTTGAAGTTTTCCGTTATTCTAAAGAAATTTGAATTCTTGTAAATGTATGTACCATATATTTGTCGCAGTGAGTTGCTTTGAATTTTTGACTTGACGATTTTATTCGTTGGTCAGCAGTCGTGGAACACACAGCAAAATAAACCGTTCCGTTCTATTCTGTTGAGTTTAGTTAAAATTGTGTTTGAATTTGAACGCATTAAATTTGTTAAAGAAAGTCCAATGTTTACAGAGCGTATTTTGCGATGCTTCGAAGAATTCATCGTAGTAGATAGATGAGAAAACGTTACATACTCAACCATTATTATTTAATAATTCTTTTTTTATAAGCAATTCTTATACCCACTACTTGCCATTTAGTAGGCTTTGGTCTTTAGGACCTTTTTATTTTGATATGTACTCGTTTTAGCTGCTTCTCTCTGATAGAAAGCTTATGATAATGAAACCTTTTGCTCTTTCCATACCTAGAAACTTGACCTGTCTTTGAGTTTTTCGCTATAGCCCTGTAACTTCAGCACAATTTTAGAGTATATCGTTTATCGATTTTTTTACTGATTAACATTTACTGAAGATAAAGATACCATTAATTGTGTGCTCGTCAGAAGTAGATTATTTAGTGGACATCTTGCCCGGTTTTTCAAGGTATGATCAGCTAATCTGAATGGAAGCTCAATGGTCGTGTGAGCAAAAATGATCTACCAGCTCTTTCCTCAAGCATTTTATCATCTCAATTGATATACGATGTGTCTACTTCACCAGCTAAAGTAGTTATCTACCCTTTATTTCTTTTTGACCTTGTCAGAAACCAATCTTTAGCCGTTGTTTTCTAAACTGACTACTTTGTCCAACTGTGAAGAGAAACACCGAATCTCAATCTCTCATTACTATGCTCTGAAATGTTTTCCGCATATATCTAAGAAGAAGAAGCCATAAAGGTATAAGGCCGTGAAGAACGTTATAGGTTAAGTAAACAGGAAGGTATCGTAACATAGCGCCGATGGAATACACCCAAATTATCGGTATTAGAATTCTTATTTTCAATGACACTTCATCATCGCATAGAGTAACGATTTTCAGCAGAACCAGATGAGCTCTTGTGTTGGCTAAAAAAATAGGATGCGGGGTCTTATCCCACCATCAGAATGGCAGAACCATAAGCGGGAAACACGCTATGCTAGTAGAAATCACTAACAAGGAAATAGGAGAAGGGAACATAAAAATCATTTGTACAATCATTTTGCACAAAAGCTCCTCCGAAGTGGAGAAGAGTTACAAAGACCGTAAACGCCAACCACAACATAACGCATCGACGCATCAATCATCATACTAATTTTAACACCACCCCAACTAGTACACATGTCGACCTGCAATGACGAACAGGTGAAAATCGTGGTGTTGAAGCGAAGGTGAAAACCAACATATTGAAGACGATGGATTCACACTTTTATTCGATGATATACCTACATAAGTGATAAGAAAAAATAAAACAATTCTGAATATATGAATATTGAATAGTATCGTTTTCCATAGGACCATCATATGTATGTATATGAACCAAGATTCTTTCAAAGCCTGGCTAGCTCTGGCATGGTTTTTTATGTAAGATCACAAACATTATCTTTCTATTCTTCCAGTTCTGCGGATGGTATAAGACATTTTCTTAACGATGCAGGCCAAAAATGGTGAAGTGGCGAGTTACCTTTTGAAAACATCAAAAGAAAAATATTCGTACATACATAAGTATTTCAACGGGGTAAATGGACAGGAATTATTCTCCCCACAGTAATTACAGCAGTATCCACGTTTGGTAAAGATATCAAAATTTAATTAATGAATAATTAAACGTTAAACTCGTGCTTAACTTAATTTCTCATTTTTAAGCCACCAACCTTAACATAACTTTGCCCTTCAAATTTCAAGATGAAGATACAAATATTTCTATGCGTGGGCGATGCTACGACATTTTGTTAAGTGCAAAACTTTTTTTTACTCACCCCTTACATAAGTGGTTATGTATATACATACATATGTATGTATACTGAATGCAGATGTTCTTATCTCGCATGAGCTTAGCATCTACCAGCCGCAAGCTGCGTCAAAATGTTGCTTCTTGTGGAGTATTTCAATTTGGTGCAAATTTGTGGACGGGTGTGTGGGTGCCTAACGGTACAAGTTTTTCAATTTGTCGTAAACAAAAAATCCCTGCGGTACCATATTGAAGCTTAGCCTCTGTAGCTGATGCATTTGATGATGCTTCTGATAATAGCATTTCTATAGCGAGTGCATTGTTGTCAGCGATCATCATCATCATCATCATCAGCGGGACAGACATTGCACTTGCCACCCTCTTGCTTGATGTTTAAATGAAATCTTTTCATACATCGTCACCACCAAACCTCAACTCATACACAATGTACGCGTGTGCACGTAAGTCTGTACTTCAACTGCAGCTGTTATTTGCTTTTCATTTTCTTTTGATTTTGCGTTGTTGATCTTCTCACTTCATTAATTTTATCGTACGCTTTTCAAACAATTTTCTGTAACCTCTTCACTTAGCGAAACATTATTTCATACATACATACATACTCGTATGTACCTGTTCAACGTCTTTTTAATGGATTTTCTGCGTGTGACATGGTAAATGATATGGATCTTAATGGCTTAATAACAGTTGCTATTCGCCACCACAACAACAACGCTCAGCTACAAATCGCACCCGCTCATTCCTCCAATTTGCTGAGAGACATACTGGAGGATTTATTTGAGTTGAGCAGAGTTATCATACTTTAGGCAGATCAGAACTAAGTTAACTGGACTTAGAAGAAGTTTAGTGGAATTAATTTAGAATGACCTGAATTAAGTTAACTTGAGTTCAGTGGAATAGAATTGAGTTAGGTTCGACAAGTTTTTTGCACTTTCACTAAAATTCGGTAGACTGAATAAGTATTATCTGTATATTCTGGACATTCTGATCACCTTTCTGGTTCCTACACGAATTTCTGTCAACATTTTTTTGTTAACTTTTGAAGTGTTTATTGACGTGCGTTCTCCGCTGTACAGTATGCTGATTTAGAATACTGGAGCAGTTTCATACGTCTATCACAACATGGTGACAACCAAGTAATTGATGAATATTTTACTTCCGTAAATACCATGGTGGACTCAATAGCGGAATAGTTAGCATTGATTTGTAACGTTCGGAAGACCAGTGTTCTCTGAAATAAAAGGTTCCATTGTGATGCCACAAAAACTTGGCCATAAGACTTCTTTATTCAGCCATTTGCTTTCTATGATGGGCTTCATTTAATCCATGACTTTGACGTTGGCTATCTTTGATAGACCATCCAGCCCAGAACAGGCCCAGAACAGGCTATATGACAAAGATGGCGCACCCTGGCACTAGTCGACAAACTCCATTTTTACATCTAGAATAATATCGTCCTTCTCTTCCGTTAGGGCGAGTACGCAAATCATGCGATATGTTAGTCAACGTAAGCCTTCTCTCTTTCAAGTATCAACGAAAGCTCCACACGGTTTGGTTACCGCATATGGCACAAAGGTTGCTTACGTGGCGAAACTACCTCCCATTTTTATGGAAAGCTTTTAATTATAAAGTCAGAAGTACACTTCAGATTTTTCTGTGTGAACTTGGTCTTGGTTACTTTTTTTTTTTTTTTTAAGTAATGACGCATATCTTGATGCAGACTTTGAAATTTTGTCAACAGCAAAATCATCATCCGTTCTATTATATTTCAATCTTCTTTTCTTTACTTTTATTCACTCACTCCTACTGCCACATACTTTCTTTTGCAATAATCACCGATTCGCAGCTAGACCTCTCCACCTTGAACAACTATCATGCATGTCGCATATTGCTTCGATGCGTCTCCAACTCCAGATTCTGCCTCCATTTTACCTATTACTTTTTATTGTTTGGCGTTTCTTGCGTTATCTCTGAAGCGTAGCAATTATGCCTTTTGCTTTTATTTCAATTTCCTCTACCCTCATTCCGCCGGCACGCGCTCATCCACCTCAACGTTGTCAACAATCTCGCAACGTCATTATCATCTCCAATGTCGTTTAGATGTCGTTTGTTATTCTCTTTTTTCTTTTGTGTGTGTTTTATTGGTCGTTGCAAGCTTTTTTCTGTTCTTATTTGCTGTTGTCGGGTTCCTGATCCCTTATAAAGAGATTGTGTGTGTGTCTGCAAGTATCCTTATCCGCACATTTACAATACGGCGTTGTCGCCCTTTTTTCGTCTATATGTCAGTGTTTACGTTGCATCTTTTATTTTTATTTTTTGAATTTTTCCTTCCTTCACAGATTGTGCTCTTATAGTTGACAAACAATATAATACGCAGAACAGCACAACGCACAAACACTTCCGCAAACACTCAGCCACCCACTTGCACAACACAACGCTACAGTATACATTCTGACTTATTTGTGCGGCAGTCACATGGGTCGGTTCGTATGAAGAAGAAAAAATCGTCTAATGGATGGACCATAATGATTGGGCACTCTTCGAGGGAACGTTTCAGCCTTCTAACTCTTCAAATAATTCGTTATCACATTTTTTTATATTTTCTATCTATTTTAGTTAATAGAAATAATCAGTATAATTTGTGCAACCACTTCTTTTCTTGAGCTGCGATAAATAGTTCAGGATTTGTAAGGCATTAGAAATAATCTCCAATCAGGTATCTTAAGCTGAAGATTAAATAAATTGCCTCTATTACTTATGAATGAAGAAAAAGTCGAAGGAAAATTGATAATAGTTGGTATATTTCAATTCCAACAAATAGGGGGACCTTCAGTTTATTCACAGCCTCCTCCGAATGGCCAGTAGCTTTTTTTTGGCCGAGCACCTCTTCTAATTTGTGGTGTTGCGTCTTGATGTTTTACTAACAAATGGAGGTACCTACAATTTATTCTAAGCCGCCTCCGAACGGCTGATGGTTTTTTATAAGGAGCCTTTATTTCATGTTAGAAATACACATGGAGGGGTTGACATTTAAAAATTTATCTTGTACTCGTATTATATATCTTTAGCAAAACATTTCTTTCAGCAACTCGACTAATGTCCACACTTCTCATTATACAGCAGGTCATGAATTAAGAGTGAGTTATAGGGTTTGGTTTTTGTTCGTCGGGAGAGGGCTTTACTTTTCAGTTGCCTACTCATTCCAAAGAAGCAGCCGTTTACAGGATTCTGCATTGAGTTTCCATGCTGACATTGTTGTTGGTGCTGATACTGTTTCCGAGATAGACGAAATTATCTACGACTTAAAAGCAATGACTGTCAACAGTGACGTGGGAGCCGAGTCGAGAATGCGATGACTGTTTGTGTGATGACAGGACATATTTTGTCTTGACCTCGTACATTACCAATATCCTTCCCTCCTTTTCTAGTCTGGAGAAAGCAGAACTCACGGCCCGGTTGTTGAGACCAATAATGTCAATATCATCGGCGTACGCCAGAAGCTGTGTACTCTTATCGAAGATTGTACCTTCTCTATTCAGATCGTATTATTTTCTCCAGTACCGCGGCCATGGTAGCCGACTGGTTAGCATCGTATACTGCCATTCGGAAGGCTAGGGTTCAAATCCTGGTGTCAAACTAAAATAAAAAAAAAGTTATAGAAAATTAATTTAAAACTTAAAAATTAAGCTAAATTTTCCAATTGCGGTCGCCCCTCGGCAACGAATACCAACCCCTCTGAGTGTATTTCTGACATGAAGTAATATAATATAATTGGCACTTTGTAACCGCTGAAACGATTTTCGGCCGAGCTCCTCCTCCAATTTGTGGTTTTGCGTCTTGATGTTTTTCCAACAAAATGGAGGGACCTACAGTTTATACTAAGCCACCTTCGAACGGCTGATGGTTTTTTTACGAGGAAATACACTCGGAGGGGTGGACATTCCCTGCCGAGGGGCGACCGCAATTAGAAAATTTAACTTAATTTTTTATTTAAAATAATTTTCCATAACTTTTGGATGCTGCTGGCACCGGGATATGAACCCGAGCTTTCCGAATGTCAGTTCGCAATGCTAACCACTCGGCTATCGCGGCCGCTTACATGAAGTAAGCTCCTCATAAAAAACCATCAGCAGGTCCCTCCATTTGTTGGAAAAACATCAAGCGCCAATTATACATATATATATATATAAATATATGTATAATAAATTAAAAAAGTCACACGATTAGGAATCACCCTGGCTGAAACCTCGTTTGGTATCGCACGGCTCAGAGAGGTCCTTCCAGATCCTGACGAAGCTTGTAGCTGTATAAGTTTTGCGGGGATACCAAATTCAGACGTAGCAGTGTAAGGGAAACTCCTATTCGTGCTGTCGAAGGCGCTTTTAAAATCGACGAAGAGATGGTGGGTGGCGGTTCTCTTTTCACGGGTTTTTTGTTTCAAGATTTGGCGCATGGTGAATATCTGGTGAATGGTCGATTGATCAGGTCTAAAGCCACACTGATAAGTTCCAATCAGTTTGTTAGGCTTTAGCCTTTCACACAATGCTCTCGACAGAACTATATAGGCGAAATTAAGGAGGCTTATCCCACTATAATTGGCGGAGGCTGTGGCAGTTTACGTAGCCATAAATTCTATGTGGATACAGAATTCTGGTTTAGTGGTGTAAATATGCTTTTTGTGCAATTGATAACCCTATTGGAATCGAAAAGAGGGTGCTTGTAGATCCTTTATCCCGGATCTTTTCCCCAATTGACGATAGTCCTGAGTCTTTCGCAATATACTCTATATACCCGGGTTGCAATCGGCAACTATGCTTTCGGCTGACCATATTTCGTAAAGAAGCTGATGCAAGCTCCTTTTGTTGAAAAGTTTTTCTGACAATCCATGGGCACCTGATGCTTTGTTATTCCTCATGCAGTTTGAAGTACGCACATGGTGCAAGAGAGGAAGTCAATTAGAAAATTGCTAGCGCGTTTTTTTGCAAAGTTCATCAATCCCGACCTATTTGGGATGTTATGTCGCGGAAATTTAATTTTCCGAAAGTTGTGCCAAAAATACTTTCTTTGTACACTATGACGATAAAATTGGTCGCTAATCAGCGATACGTTGAATAACTTTGCTTTGATGCGGATTGTGGTAAAACGGTCATCCATAGTGGTGAAAACCAGACCTGGGGACAAAGTCTCTCTCCAACCACGAATCTGATATAAATGTTTGGCCTTAATGTCACAAGGACTATCCTTGTCATGTCAATTCAATTGCCGAAGACATCAACCAGCTGGCCAGCGGTACTTTCCCAATGAAGGATTTTTCAGGAGTATTTCCAAACGTCCGGCATGCTTATTTTCGCCCACATTACGCATAGGAGCGGTAAATACATCAATTTTGGCTGGAATGTAATTGCATCAATTGTCCAAAGTATAGCCACTGAAGCCATTTTCTTGAAGACGGCGCAACAACTTGCGAAGTATTTATTGAATATATGAAAAGATTGAGATTAAATCTTTCTCTTCTTAACTGATAATAAACTTTGGTAGATACATGACCGAAGCGTATGTGAAATTTTCCATTTTTAGTATAAGGAAAGAACTTTTTTCCATTAAATGAGGGACATGAATCTCCATTTTGTGTCACAGGGTTATTATAGCCCCTTGTAAATTTAAATTCATAATTTATAATGAAAGCACTAATTATGAAAAACATTTATTATTTTTTTTTTGGCAATCATTTACTTCCTAAGGATAAACATGCCAAGCACTTGCAATAGAAATATGGGAAGTCCCTTTAAATTCCTGTCGCATTAGCAACCATTAAAATAATTGAGGAGTCGTTGCAAATTGCCGCTAAATGGAGCAATTTGTAGCACTAATCGTATAAATTAACTTAGAGCCTGCATTTAATATATTTTTACTACTATATATTTATTATGACAGTAATTAGCAGAGATCTTAAGTTGTGTTCTCTTATTTATTTAATTCCAGAACAACGCTTTGTCTGTCTGCTGCACATTGCAAGGGGAGACTATTTTGTTAAGAATAAATGTTCATAAATTTTTACATTTAAAGTAAGTTTGGCAAGTTGTGTGTGTATCTGTATGTGTTGTTGTGCATGTCATTGCACTCTTTATATAAAATACTACAAATGACTTCTTACCGTTAACCCATCCCATTGTCACGGTACTCGGTGACTTTACTCTTAGTTGTTGTTGTTGTCGTGGCTATGCTGCCGTTCTTATGCGCATACGAGTATGTATGTACCGGTATGTATGCACGTCTGTACTTTGGCCATTTGCTCATTTCATTCCGTTGCTATGCTCATACAGTGGCGGACTAAAGTCTACATACGATCCATTTTTTGGGAATTCAACCCGTCCTATAGCTTTCACAGAAAAAATAATGATGCAGTTTTGTTTTAAATTCAAGTATATAACAAAAACTAAAATTTCTCATTTATTCAACATTAACTTTCAAAGTTATTAACAAAAAATGGAAAAAAGGCACTGACAAAAGTGAACATACGATTTTTTGCTTAGCTATTCTAGGTAATCATATTAATTTTAATAACTAAGTTAATATTTTGTTGGGCCACCATGCGCATCGATCACCGCTTGCAAGCGTCTAACATTGAAAAAAACCAAAATTTCCAGCTCTTCTCCTGTAATGTTTTGCCACTCTTCTTGAAGTTTCTCTCTGAGCTTTGATGCATTACTTATAGGGTGTTTTCGAATTTTCCGCTCCAATATTTTCCATACGTGCTATGTAATATTCAATTCCGGGCTTTGTGGCGATGAGTGCAACTGCCGCGGAGCATAATACAGCAGCCAATCCTTTACAATTTGCGCTGTGTGCTTAGGATCATTATCCTGTAGAAAGATCCAGCTCGAGCCAAGGCACAGTTTGTCCACAGATAACTTCAAATTATTTTCCAATATGGTCTTATACTCGAAGCGATCCATATTTCCTTCAATAAAGACCAATTTACCCACCCCAGACGCTGCAACTGCTCTCCAATCCATGACACTCCCACCACCATGCTTTAAGGTCGAAATAAGGTGCCTGGGATCCATGGCAGTAATGGGTTTTCTCCGAACTTTTGCTCTTCCATCGCATCCAAATATGTTATATTTTGACTCATCCGTAAATAGCACGCTTTTCCAGAACTCATGATCCTTCTTTAGATGCTTTTTAGCGAACTCCAACCGATGTGCGCGGTTTTTCTCGCTTATGAGAGGCTTCTTGCGAGGAGTTCTGCTGTAGAATCCTTCGTTGTTAAGAGTTCTTGTTATTGTGCGTAAGTGCACAACAATTTGGGATCATTTCGCTAGCTTCTGGGCCAAATTGGTAGCATGTACCTTGGAATTTTGGCTTACTTTATTACGGATGAAAGAGATGTCCCTATGGGTAAGCTTCTTTGGACGGCCACTTCGCGGCTTACTCTCGAACGAGCCCGATTCTGCAAGTTTTTATAAATTGTTTGCACCGTCGCTTTTCTTAAATTTAACAATTTAGCTATTTTGCCGAACGTTTTCTTATCATTTCTGTGTTTTATAATCAATTTTTGCACAGCCACCGGGATTTCCGTTCCTGACGACATTTTCGCGATTGTATTTCTTTTTTCAAATGATGGAAAACAATAAAGATAAAGCCAAATACCAAGAAAAGTATAGAAAGAAAAAAAAAACGGTACTTGACCGCTGAAAACAATAGCTGAAGTAATAAACGAAACAAATTAATGAAACGTATGTTCACTTTTGTCAACGGCTTTTTTGAGTTTTTTGTTAATAACATTGGAAGTTAATGTTGAACAAATATGAAATTTTCGGTTTTGTCTTACAATTAAATTCAAAGCAAGACTACATCAATACTTTTCCTGTAAAAACTATGGGACGGTAGGGATTCCAAAAAAAGGGGTCGTATGTAGACTTTAGTCCGCCACTGTATGTTTATGACTTCTTTGGTGAGTCCAACTAAGTAAGCAACCAACCATGCAACATATGTTTGTTCTAGCGTATCTATGCAGGAAACTTTGTCTTGGCGGGAGTCTAATGCAGTGACTTTTTGCCTTTGCTGTTGTTTTCAACTTCTTTTTGTATGTGCCGGCACTAATTCTTTTTGCCATATTTTCACACCCAATGCACAACTACGTACGGATTTTGAGATTAAAAGTTCACTTATTTTTTTCTATACAGATTCCAGCTTAAGATGTTGCCCACAATAAAAATTTTTTTATGTTTAGAAAATGCTTTCATAAGATCTGCTAGAGGAGCTATGCATTTTCTGCGGAACCGGAAATCGATTAAAGGTTTTTAAAAAACCTATAAAAATTCTTTTTGAGATTCCGTATTTGCATATTGAACTGATTTTCGTGAATTAAGCCACAATAGTTTCAAAAATTCTTCCCTTTCGATCACTGGATTTTTAAATAAATGTGATACACAGTTTTCCGAAGCTCACTTCACACCTGTGTTGTCACTTCACACAATTATTTTCAGTGGTGTCACTAACGAACTGAATTTTCCACAAACGTGTTCTCTCTGCAAATAAAATTGCTACGGTGTGTATCTACGTTCTTATATACCCGTCGTTATGTAGCATACAGATCTGATAATTTCTTGACCACAAACATTTGATTCACGCTCATGTTTCAGAGTGATTAAACATTTCTTCCTTTCAACTGACTTTTTATTTCCACAAAATTATAATAAACACACGTTTTCTTTATTTTGTCCCTTTTTTTAAATAAATTCCTTTTTTAACAGTAAGTCGGCGAACATTGAGTTTAAAGTATAAAATAAGTAATATACCTATGCATATAGATAAATCTGATAAAATAAGATATGCTCGGGTTGTTTTCTGTTACTTTCTATCCTTTTTTTGGATTTTTTCTTTTCACCAAAAAACATTTAATAATATATGCATTGGGTGAAATAAGTTTCATTATAAGTGATTCGCTCAGAAGTAAGCTGCCGTGGTATCCGCTACAAGGAGGAAATAAATAAAACACAAATTTCGGATTAATAATATGTTTATTTACAATTTTTATTGGAAGCCAACTTACCGTGTGGTGATTCTGCAAATATTCGTTCTATGAAGTCAACAAAGAAGTGGTAAAAAAAGGAAACGGCAAAACAAAACAAGCCGCTAAAGTAAAGGAGCTAGTTGAGCTTTTGAACGAAAGCTCGGCCTGCGTTGCCATTACGTTTGCGGATTGAACATTCCGCCCGCCTTGCAGTATCACCACGCGTGTAACAACAATATACAATATATTGTATATATATACTCGTATATTATTACAATTGTTTGTGTAATACAAATTCATTTTGTTTTTAATTCAGTCTTTTTTTTTTTGTTTTCTTTACAATAATAATTCTATTTACAGTATTAATTATTAAATAAACTAATCTAATTGGTGACGCCTGAAATCACCCAGCCCAGAGTGGTGTTTTGTGCCACTAGTTGACCGGTTGTCATCGGGAGGATTCCCGGTTGAATCAAACGCGCGTAAATGTCCGCGCCCAAAGTCATGTCCACTGGTGCCGCTTTGTAAAATGCAGGGTCGGCCAAGCGCAGGTTTTTGTACGCCTCAGCCGTTTGTTCACTGAGCGACCTGACCGGAGTTGGAGTTGATGGCATGACTTGCACCTGAGCGCAGACGGAGAGCTCTGCCTGACCCCCGTTGTTGTCGCGAAGCGTGAGCTCACACACTCGGCTGGCTCCACGCACCTGAGTGCGGAGTCGCAGCCTTGCAACCGTGGCCGCAGAAATGATGGTTGCCGGACTCACGGGGTTGATAACAGCTCTAACTGCGGTAAACCTGTCCGTAGTTCGTAGCTGAACAACCGCCGTGGGTGACAGCGCCAACATTTGCTGCCAAGGGAGTGCCGTTGTCCTCGCTTCAATGATTGCTCGCGCATTTAGCCCACGACGGGCACCTCGACTGCGCCTGCGCCTCGATTGGGGTGGCCGACGGTACGGATCGAGTCCCGTTCGGTCCGAGGGATGTCGCTGAGACGGATCGAGTCTGAGTCGATCATCCCTAAGCCGCCAATTCGAGGTGAAGTTGCCCACTCGTTTAGCCCGGCGAGACGGATCTAGTCTAGCTCGGTGCTGCGCGGGTGGCGTGCACAGGAGATGTCGCATCGTGGGTTCTGGAGCTGCTGGTTTTCGTACAGGTGGTCGGTAGGGGTGGGCGAGCGTCGTATCCGTCGCTGCAGTTGTTGTTTGTTGAGGTTGGTCCCTCGTTGCTGTTTGAGTTGCGCCTTCTTCGTCTTCTGCCATTAACAATTCTTCCTCTTCTACCTGCTGGGCCCATGTAAGCTCGACGACGTCATTGTCCGGCTCCTCATATATGTCGGAGCTTAGGCCATGCAGCATAGTGTGGTGGTTGTTTGATGACATTTTCTATGAATTAATGGAAAAAAATAGGAGGAAGAAAAATAAGAAAATTTTATTAGTTTTCTTGCGGTAATACGACCAATTTGACTACTGGTCTACTAATAATTCCACGTTGGGTTTTGACGTCAACAACTCGAACTTTGTGGTCAGTGCCTGGGTATACCTTTTCTACCCTACCTAACCGCCATTCATTTGGAGGTAGATTTTCTTCGTGTATGATGACTAAGTCGTCGACCTGGAAATTTCTGTGTGGATGTTTCCGTCTTTGTCTGGCGTTTTTGGGTCTTGCTTTCGACATGGGAGGTTTTTTGCTAAGTGAGCTCTCACTTCTACGAAACTGCCTCGAGGCAATATGACGTGAGGCTCCAATATCAACTCCTGGAGATGGAGCTTTAAATGGTGGTGAGACGACGTTACGACCTTCGTGATTACGGAAGGATTTTTCTTCGTAAAGTCGTTCACATTTCTTTCCTTCGACTGTCATAAATTTTGTCTGCTTGTCTAGCGAGATCTCATTGAAGTAAGTACGAACAGTCAAAGGATTTTTTGGTTTTTCATGTGGAACGGGGCCGGTTAGAATCCAGCCGAATACTGTTCGCTGTGCCATGAGTGAACCAAGAATGTTGGATTTAACCCCACTTAACATAACTTTGGGGTACAAATCTCCGCCTATCAATATGTCTATTTGTTGACTTTTGTAAAAATCGATATCCGCCAGAGGGATAGACGGGAGGTGTTTTAGCATTTCCTTGCTGATTGTTTGGGTTGGTAGGAGTCCCGTCAGCTTAGGAAGTACCATTGCATCCACTTTAAGCCTGAAGTCTTTGTTTCGGGAGGAACCAAGTTTTATAGTACACACTTTATGTACTTTCCCGGATACGGCATCATTTAAACCGGACACATGAGCGCTAATATTTTTACTCGGCAAACTTAGTCGTTTTCGTAAACTCTCCGAGATGAAAGTTCCCTCAGATCCCGAATCTATTAACGCCCTCGCTGTAAATGTGTTGTTATTGTGATAAATCGTTACCACCGCAGTTCCTAATAGCATACTTTGCTTTACGGAAGTACTGCTTGTCACATTTGCCTTGATCGATGCGTATGGCTTTTAGTTGACATCTGTTGACTCTTGGAAGTGGTTGGTTCCTCTTCATCTTGCTCTTTGTGAAGCATGGTGTGATGCTGTTTCTTGCATTTTAAGCATGTGTAATTGCTCTTACAATTTTTCAATTCATGAGCATCGGATAAGCAATTGAGGCAAAGATGAAGTTTTCTTACAGCTTCAATTCGTGCATTAGGTCTCATATCGAGAAAATCCGGGCAGGTTTTAAGAACGTGTGTTTGTGAGGAGCACAATTTACATTTCATTCTATTCGATTTGGAGTGGTGAGTATTTACCCGTTTAGATGGGTAATTATTTTGGGATGGGCATGTTCGATTGTTTGAACTACCACTCGGTTTCTGATCAGGAATGAAGCTTCCCTTGAGGTCAGATACCGTTTCGAGCGTTTGAAAACGTCTTGTAAGAAAATTATCCAAATCGACCCACTTCGGAATTTCGGTTTTTGACTCTATAGTCTGTTCCCAAAGAGCTAAAGTTTGCTCTGGAAGTCTAGTCGAACACAAATATACGAAAATGGCATCGCAACTGCGAATATCGATGCCTTGAATCTGAAGTGCAGTAATGCAGCTGTTGATGTCTCGCTGCAGTTTTTTCAGTGCCGTTCCTGACTCGCTGGAAATGTATGAAAGGTTGAACAAAACCTTTAACTGGGAATTTATTAGAACCCGTTTGTTCTCATATCTATCTGTCAAATTTTTCCATGCTATCGGGTATCCATCGTGAGTGAGTGGGACCTTTTGCACTATTTCCCGCGCTTCACCACGAGTTTTTTGAATAAGGTGGAGAAGTTTTTCTACCGGAGTCAATCTTGGATTGTTCCCGTATAAAGCAGTGAACATATCCCTAAAGGAGGGCCACTGCAAATATTCACCGTAAAATACTTCGGTGTCGCATGGAGGCAAACTAATGCTGGGCATTAGTGGCACTTCAGCTATCCGTTCTGGAGGAATGACAGTAGAGTTAGAGTTTTGTTGGAATGCGGTAAGGTTGTGAATATGTTCACCCATTAAGGCTGCACAACAGACATAAGCGTTATAGCAGTCCGTATACCTTAGCTTGATCGTCTCGATTGTTCTTTCGTGATTTGCATCTGATCTGATGCATTGGCATTCGACAGACAAGTTCGATATTCCGTCTTTACTTCCGACCATAACGACTTCAATTCCTCTTGTTGAATTTCAAGATTGAAAGACGTATGGTTTGTAATCGTAGGCGTTATTGTTTCTTCGAATTCTAGTAGCGCATCAGCTACTTGAAGGAATTTATTTAATTGCGCCATGTTTAAAAAAAGAAGGAAGGAATACCTTTTGGCTGATCAACAGTCGAAAACCCCACAAAATTATGCAAATGTATTTAATAGATGTATTTGCTTACGATCGCGTAAGAACAAATTTTGATTTAAAATTATAAAATTAAATAATTTACTATCGAGTAAACTAGTTTGGTTCAAATTTGCAAAATTCCAAAAATAATAAAAATTAAAAATGTCGAACCAATGTACGGTCGTTGCTCACTTGCAGCCTCTTTTCAAATGTAATTAATTTAATTTTAAAAATTCAGAAAAAATTAATTTATAAAATTTTTAAACTTTGCGCCAATGTACTAATTCCTGCCCACTCTGTATGTTCTGTTCACTGCGCACCAATAAATTTCTATTATTAATATTTCAAATTTCAAATATATTTGGTTGAAAAAAAAAAATATAAATTAAAAAATATTACAATAAATTCATAAAAATTTATTTTGTTGAAAATTTTATTGGCTGCGGCCCACTGCACAAAGTTCTGGTGTGCTGCTCAGTGGTTCGCCGCTCTCAAAGCAATTTCTGCTATGCTGCTCTGCTGCTTGGCTGCTGTGCTGATCCACTGTTGTGCTCTTCTCTTTTCGTTTTTATTTTATTACACTCGCGAAAAGTCAGCTAATACATGTAAATATATTTTGCGCTTATTTCGTTAAGCGTAGCTCAAGCAAATTGATATGTATGAATATGTGTACATACATATAGGAGAGTGTGAATTTTTTTCACAAAGCAGACGCGTGAGTAGCTACTTGAACAAATGTGAGCGTGAAAAATTTAGCGGGCAGAATCTTTACAAATAGATGTTTTAATATATGATATGAAATGTACATATGTAAGTACCGCTTGTACTTATAATTTTTCGACTTTTCTAATTTACTAATATGAGATCGCTCTGTCGAGAGTCGATATTATGTGTATGTAAATATGTATGTATTTATGTCGCAAATTTTACCAAACATTTGAAAAAGGCGAGCAGCGAGAACACGAAAATGATCATATGTATGTACGTATGTATATATGTATATAAATCAATATAATATATTGGTATTTTAAATGAAATGAAATTATGAGAATTTAAGTAAAGTAAGTATTTAGGTACTTTTGTGTTTGTTGTATGAACACTTACAAATTTTTATTGAAATTGCCTGATGTCGGAGGGATTGTACTTAATAATGTACAAAGACAAGGAAATCGTTCCTTGCTCCCTATATGCCAATTGCGAAAGCCAGTTGCCAAAAATAGGTTTTGGGCTTCACTTTGCAATTATTTATTCGGCTTAGATGCACTCAAATTTGAACACTTTAAAAATCACTCTCTTACCTGTTGTTTTGAATGAGAGCTGATATATTTTAAAGCGGCAAGTATGTAGGCAATTTTATATTTTTTCACAAAGAAGGCTCCAACTTGAAATCTTTAATAATTCCTGTAATGGATATCCGGCTCGAAGGACCAGTGATTCGCTCAGAAGTAAGCTGCCGTGGTATCCGCTACAAGGAGGAAATAAATAAAACACAAATTTCGGATTAATAATATGTTTATTTACAATTTTTATTGGAAGCCAACTTACCGTGTGGTGATTCTGCAAATATTCGTTCTATGAAGTCAACAAAGAAGTGGTAAAAAAAGGAAACGGCAAAACAAAACAAGCCGCTAAAGTAAAGGAGCTAGTTGAGCTTTTGAACGAAAGCTCGGCCTGCGTTGCCATTACGTTTGCGGATTGAACAATAAGTTTTCATTTCCTCTTAAACCATTAAAGATTTCTCTATTTGCTTTTACTCAGTATTTACAAAAAAAACCTATTTCCGTTTTTTTATAAGCTTTGCTGAAAATTAGTTTTACATTTTTTTTCTTCCTCCTCACCCGTCATTTTATTATCCATCTTTAACTCAACATTTACCATTTACATATATACACACATAATGCATGTTTACATTTTCATATATTGAATTCTTTGCCAAACATTTGTTAAGTGCGACAACTAAGCAGAGTTATTTGTATGACGACTACGTACATATGTACAATAAATGTATGTATATACAAATGCTCCTTGTATGCATACTGACATGCAAGCATCTACGTACATATGTATTTAGTATAGAAATATTAATTCCAGGTTTTGTTGAGTGCCGAAAGTAGCTCAGTTTTTGGTGTCTTGGTACGAGGAATATACAATATCTGTGCAAATGTATTAAGTTTCCTGATTTGAGGGCATGTACCTGATATGTCCACTCTCTTAATTGAGAAAGTGCCGCTGTTCAGCCAGTTGATGTCGTCACAAAAAGAATGATGACATCACTGCTTTGATGACAGGAATGTGATGTAGGGTACAGTGACGGATTAAGCATCGTCTTCACGCCGCTTTAATTTGCTTACACTCCATAGTAGTGGGTTATATTTCTAACTAAATTTCATTGCTATTTAGGATAAAACTGAACAAGAAATAATCAAATTGTATAAGTGTATATTTGAAAGCGGTGTTGGTATTTACTTTGTAATTTTATGCTTCACTAATGTCAGAAAATCAACTCATTGTCATCTTAAATTAAAAAAAACTAACCAAAAACAAATAAATACAGCGCCTTTGCAAAATTATTCCACACATGTAACTCTTTTGTTGAAAACTAACGAATTGATGTTAACAATCATTAGCTATATTGATTGTAGCTGTATAACCGCTAAGTAGTTTTCTATACATTATATTAATTTTTTAACTAAACGAATTTTTTGTAATATTGGATGTGGGAGGACTTCAACACAAGACCTTTCCCATGATAGTTGGTACAACAAACTATTCTGCTGTGTGCTATACTCTGTTGATCTGTTCATCAATACATAGGTATGTCTGTTCATATATACTGTGTATATCGTGCATAAATATAGATATTTTAATGAAACTAGCATTATTTTATATATAATTGGCGCTTTATAACCGCTGAAGGGACCTACAGTTTATACTAAGCCGCCTCCGAATGGCTGATGGTTTTTTCACGAGGAGCCTTTATTTTATGTCCAAAATACACTCGGAGGGGTGGACATTCCCTGCCGATGGGCGACCGCAGTTAGAAAATTTAACTTAACTTTTTATTTAAATTAATTTTCCATAACTTTTAGATGTTGGTGGCACCGGGATTTGAACCCGCGCCTTCCGAATGTCAGTACGCAATGCTAACTACTCGGCTATCGCGGCCGTTTATTTATGTGCAAGCATATACCAGAGTTTTTCAAAATAGCATGCGCATTTGGAACAGCGATTTTGATGAAATTTTTTTTCTAGAGAGGATACCCAAAACGAAGATGATTCTTGAAAATTTGAGCCTCATATAATCTTGTTCGGCTGCTGAAGAATAGTTGGATTTTTTTAAATATCTCAGGATGGTTGAGGTAGCACCAATCTCTATTGGCTTCCCACAAAAAATAGTGCACATAAGGAATATAATCTTTGAACATGGCACGAAAACGATCGGCATTGACGTTAACGGCAGCGCCTTACTCGTTTTCGTAAAACACGGATTTCGCCGTTCCAAATGCACGTCAAACAGTCACTCGTTGAGCAATAATTGGATTTGTTATGGTTACGTGTGTCCTAAATTAAAAAAAAAAAACATTGTTTAAGAACTATACTTCTTCTTCTTTTTGGTTGTCGGTTCTCTAAGTTGGACTGTTTTTATCCTTTTGAACTACATTACTGTAATATGTCAATTTTGTCGATTGTCTCGTCCAGTTCATAGAGATCTTCTGCCATCGATCTCAGTTTCAGGACTGTCAGGTCTGTCAGTAGTATTGTATTTGGTCACCGGTGCGTATAATTTTCCTACAGATGTGTCCCTTGGCCGGTAAGGCAGGAATGCTGAGTTTAAAATAAAAAAACGAAAACTTGAAAAATGTTAGTACTTCGAAAATTACTGTTAATTTTGTTAACTCCAAAGAGCATCACTCTTGTAGGAAATATAAAAATTTAAGATCCTGGAACTCTTCCAATGTGGTACGTACCACTAAATTAATGTGTGGTAGCGTGAATAGTAGACAAACCAAACTTGTATTAAACGAAAGATACCTTAGCATTCTTACGGGTGTTTTAACGGGACAAAAATCGACATAATGTGGAATCGGTGGTGGGCAGAGCACTGCTGCCTTTGCGATCATCCGGCCTTTACACGATTGAGACATCACATTTTCCGTTATACTCCAGCTGTGTGCGCATAGTTAGAAAAATCGTAAAGAATTTGTAAAATCCAGCGAAATTCTCGAAAACGCTTATTTGGGATACACTGGGTAACACAATGAGCCTGCTCAATGGCTTAGGTGCGACCGCTGCGATCAGGCTCTTAACCTCCCACTACCAACCATCCAACCAACCTTAAATTTAATTTTTCATTCATTAAAATAAGATTGATTCGATATAAGACTTGTACCACACAAACAATTATGAAAATTTATTTTCCACACCGTTAAGCTATTCATTTAACTACCTTTGCGTTATAAAATTTGTCTCCAATTCGTTTTACACTTAGCAACATCAACTACCTGCGCCAAATGCCAGCTGACAGGTCATATGTCAAATGGAATTAATTAAACCGAAGCATTGAAATATGTGTACCTTCAGAGCACAAATGCACTACGCCAACCTCTCAGCGTAGGTTGTTATGCTGTCCGCGTTCTTGCTTTTACTTTGGACATCTCGATCATAATTTGCAAGCACTTTGATCACGCCATCGAAACGAGATATTGATCCTTACGAATTTTGGAATCATCTGCGGAAATTTTTGAAACATAGGTTTGATTTTTGCTGCTGCTGCAGGTTTGCGTTATCGCGTTCACATCTGCATTTGAAGGTGGAAACGGTAAGGTTGATCCATCGCCTCTTCATTAGGCTCAACAATTGTTCAAAGAGATTGAATTGAGATTGGGAATTGAGTTTCAAGGTAGCATTTTGTGCGCTATTCCAGTGATTGCGCGTCATGCCCGCCCTCTTACTTTCCGCTTCCTTTGTTGTTAAGAGGTATTATTGAAGAGTATTTGTTTGTGGAATTGGTTCTGTAAAAGTGTGTGTAGCTGTAGACAAAGCTTTGTTTCTCGTTTACCCAAGGGACAGCATAGAGATGGTGGCAGTTTTTGAGGCAGAGGCAGAGGGAGCTTGCGAAAGCAATACCAGCGAATACAGTTGTTCTATTTAGTCAGATTTCGAGTGGTAAAACTTTGACAATAACTGCAATTACCGCAAATAAAGGTATTATAAAATATTTTATTTTTCTATGCATTTGCCAGATTTTGTTACATCAGTAAATTTTAACACCGTTGTTTAGATATGATTTTATATAGTATAATTCAAATAGACTCACAGTTATAATCAAGCCTTGTTGAATTGGATGAATATTAATGTGAGCTGAATACTGAAAAAAACTGAGGAGTAGACTCATCAAGGAAAGGAATGACCCTTACTGAAGCCTTTTATTCATAAGGAAATTGAGGTCAAGAACCACCGTCGCGAAGTACATTAATGACTTAACACAACCCGCAAGCAAATATTTGCTTAGCTGTAGAAGAGCCACGGCGAGCTTCTGAGAGGAAACCCCTTAAGTTTATTGCCTATGCAGATGACAGAGCTATTTTAGTGAGAAACAAGTCATAAACCGATGGGTGATATTGTGACAACTTGGATTTAAATGTCGAAAAATGCTTATGCAACTAAACTACACAACAGCGGCGGTCAAGCCGAATTTATTTCATTTTCTTTTGGTGTGGTACATCGTGATCAAAAAACATTCATACCAAAGGAATATCTAGTTTTAAGTAAGTCGGGGTTAGGCGGATTAGACCCCTGAAGCAAAAGTCATTGCGATAATAAAAGCTGCCGAACATTGCGATAATAAAAGCTGCCGGCTCCAAACTATAATGGGATAATGCGAACGAATCAGTTACATGGATGAACTTTTTAAAAAAGACCCCTAGATTGAAGGCCTCTTTGACAACCTCGCAAAGGGGTATTGTTATAGCTTGCACCGTCGTCTTGTGATGGGAAACTGATGAAGGACTGTGCATCTTGGCTCCACCCATGGTGTTTTCCAGAGAAATATGTCTTTTAGTTGTTGAGGGAGAGGTGGTTGAGACTTCATTTCCCTAAGGTCTGCTTTTCTTGGGCATTGTTAATGTCTTGGAGCTTAGCATTGGCCACCATGGGTCTTGAAGGCCGAAAAGGTTCAGAAAGAGTAGTCCATATATGCCTTTTTGGTTGTGTCAACGCTGATTTCGAAGACTTTTGGTGAGGTTTTGCACCGTCGTATCATAGGGTTGTAGTTTCACCTCACTGTATTAAGACGGCAATCTTGTAACTCATGTTTCATTTGGTTCTTAAGCCAACTACTGAAACGAAACTTTTCGGTGTTCGGAAAATAAAATGGGAAGGGAAACGGTCCTATATATATCTTAGAGGATCCATTAGAATACAATCAGACGCTCCTGATTGGAAACCATCCAACGGATGACTTTAAACCTTGGATTATGTGTAAAGGAAATGTCCGACGCTCTTCTTATCTAGAGCCATAGTGTTTTGTGATCTAACGGAGATACCTGGAGAAGATACAATTCCTCATATCATATATTTTTGCAGGATTTATTTAAATGTTATTCTGATTTGTTGATTTGATTTTAAACCTGTGATCAGAAAAATTCCGGTATAAGAGCAAATTCTTTAAAATAAAAGAAAACATATTTTCTTCATGTTCTCTAATGAAGATTCCGTTACCGTCATCACATCCATCATGTGTTATTACTTGCTGCACGAAGAAGTCTTATCACCAAATTTATTAACCGTGGTCATGCCCATTTAAAGTATAGGTATATGTATCTACATATACATATGTATATGTGCGTATAGAGAGTTCACCTCATAAAGCTTTATTATCATTTAAGCATGCTCTCAACAATGCCCTACTCTCCACTTTCCACCGCACATGTCCTCACGGTGTTGGCTTCTATTGTTCATCAGCTGTTTCACAGCATCCCTAAACTGCACACGTGCTTCGCTCTCGGAGCAATCTCTCTAGAAATTCACCACACACGTGGCTCTCGTCATGCACACTCACTACACAGCTAAGGCTTGGTACCAACTCTGGACCACTGCATTATTCAGTCACTGTCGCGCTGTCATCTTTATTGGTTCACTTTTCGGCAGGAAATAGCGCAACGGAAACGGTTAAAAGAACAACAACACCTGCTGTTAGAGAAGGTGTGTATGTTGTGAGTGTATGTAAGTGGGTCTGTGTCTACATTTGTGTGTTTATGAGCGACCAGATACATTTACATATGCACATATGTGAACACATACGTACATATTGTTTGTTTATACCTATGATGTGAGAATCAAAACAAAATGAGTGCAACATTTTTTGGGAATATCTTAACACTTCTTTCGCAAAACTCGCCTTTGTTGGGGTCGAATAATTATACTATTATATATGTATATATGTGAACTCAGGAGAAAGTTAAGAAAATATCAAATGTGAAAGGTATATATATATATATTGCATGTAAATGTGTAAAATATACAACATAAAAATTTTTATAAGGTTATGTGTGATATAAATTACATAAATGTACTTGTGTGTGTAAATAAAAAAAAACACCCAGTCTGGTGGCCAGTGAGTTAGCCAAGCAGGCAGCCAACTTCTCAAGTCGAAATTCCTTAATTGCATGTGACAGATTTCGCATTTGCTGTGACATTTTCTAGTAACAGTGATGTAAGTGTAACGGCAACAACAAACAGTGTAAAATAAATCGATTGAAAATACCGTAAAATTTGTGATAAGGAAAAATTACATACATTCATAATTACATACACACGATGTATGCACCGCAACGCGTCAGTAGTAAAGTTGGTAATGTGCCGCAAGCTACCGCAAGCCTGAATTTTACTGTTAATTAAGCCCTTTTTTCGTTATACTTAAAACGCTCATTAAGTAACGCCGCACGCTCCTTTGCTTAAATAAGAATTTATGTGAAAAAATAAATAGCAAACCACGAATTGCACGCGTATGTATGTACATCTATACATTAAGTGTACGTGAGTGTGTGTGTGTTTATGAGGACGCGCAAAGTTAATTGGCGGCAAATGTTGATGATGATGTTGACAACGACGAAGCCATAACTCGGTCACTCGGTCGTGGCGGTGAAGTCACATGTTACGCATAATTAATGATAAAAAAAATAGGAATGGCAAACAAGCGGATGTGCGCACTCCTATGCACTTTTATGTATATGTATTTATAGAAAACTAACAGTGTGTATTTATATCTATGAGCAAACAGCAAAACAATCGTCGCCATAAATACATACTTTATGAGCAAAAACAGATAATTTGCGCTGTATGTGTGTAGTTATTGTTTTTGCTTGTTGATACCCTAAGGACGCTCAAAGAGCGTCACGTGACTGATAGAAACGGAAAGTGGTTGTGTCTCCTTACAGTCTGCGCTTCCTGTTGCCTGTGTGAATCTATTATAATTAATAATAGATAGTTTTATCATAAAAGATGTGCATGCGCGCCTGCATGTGCAACATAAATTCATATACATATAATTATTTGCGCGAAAAACAAGTCCGTTTTTCTTTATACGGTATAAATTGAAATTGCAAAAGTTTAAGCGAGTGCCTTAAACGAGTTAAAAGTCTGCATAATCAACTTTATGATAATTGCAAATTATATGTTACTATCATAAATAGAAAACAATAAAATACTAAAATAATATATAATAAAATTAAATAAATCAAATAAAAAGTGAAATAAAATGTGAACTTAAATTAAATCAAAAAGAAAAAACCTAAAATAAAAATACAATAATAAAATAAAATTAAATACTATAAAAAATAAAAAAATACGATAAATGAATAAAAATGGAATAGTATGAAATAAATTATTAAAAAAAACATAAAATATAAAATAAACTAAAATAAAATAAATAATAAAATAAAATAAAACAACAAAAAATAAGATAAAAGAAAATAAAAAATAAAATCTAATAACATAAAATAAAAGAAAATAAAGTAAAATGAAATATAATAAAATAAATTTAAATTAAGTCAAATAAAATAAAATAAAAGAAAAAAAACTAAATTAAATAATATAGTATTTAGTAAATGTATTTTTTTTTATATTTCATGTAAACAGATTTTGCAAAGTTTTCTATTTCTATAGAATATAAATATAAATACTTGAATGTGTAATTGAAATATAATTCTTTCAATATAAGAAAGTTTAGTTTGTTATAATTTAGTTGAGAACTATACAGTTTATTAAGTGTCATAAACAAAATTTATCAGACTAAGTCAACTCGGATTAAAATATGTTATATATATCTACAAATCAAGTATGAGTCATAAGTGAGTGCAATCAATGCAGTTATGATAACTTGGAAACTTTGTTGTTTAACGGCGTTCATGTATAAATAATGTACGGTGCGTAAGTCGCAGTTGTAAACATGTAAAGTGCTAAAAAGACTGTATGTACATATTTGTACTCATATTTATATACTCGTATGTACATATGTGTCTGTGTCCCAAGGGACGAGTAATTTGGAGTGTTAATATTTTGAAAAACATCAAAACACATAAACGCACTTATACGAAAATGTGAAATATAATGTCTAAATGCACTCATTCACATAACAATATGGAACAAGCGTTAATTAATTATAATTATGTATAGTAAATGTTTCTACAGCAGTTGGAGGGAATATGCAAAGGAGTACGAATAAAATTATTACACAACCCGGTTCTTTTGAATTTACATGTAAATATGTAAGTATTCACAATTTATGTTTGCATATTTGATTTTATGTTGTTATGTTATGTTTATGCTTTTGTAATTCTATGCGTGAAAGTGTCGTATATTCGCACATTGAACTTGTCTAATTTTTTTTTTGTGCTCTTGATTTTGATGTCATAACCATTTACGCACGACTCTTCATCACTCATTGCACTTGTAAGTAGTAAATCAAAACCATCATGATTTCATTCCAAAATTACTGAACAATGTTCATGCGACATACGGCAGTTATGAAATTAAGATTGCTACCTTCCGCTTCTGACTTAAGCTTTCTAAAAATATCATAGCATGAACATGAGAATGTCGTCATTCTTATCAATTTCTCCGATAGTTATTGAATAATTCTCCCTACCAGGTTTTTCCTTTTCTGGAAAGCGTGGAGTTCCATCGATTGTTGATGTGCCGGCTGGGCTAGATACATAGATAGATAATGTGGAGAATCTACCCAACGACATTGGGTATATTGTGCTCTCACTACTTATTACAATTTTTCGTATAACCCGAGTGTATCAAGGCAACCTAAAAGACTTAGCATTCTAACGGTTGTAATGAGAATATTCTTAGGCTGTAACGCTTAGTTTATGCAAACGGTATAAAAGTCCCCAGTATTCAGTGTGCTGTTGGAATGCCTGAAATAATTCTTTAATTATTTTACTAACTATGATCAACTGTAGCCGCTTATGAGTTCATTGGCCTATTGCTTATTTATAATGTACGTGTAGTTATCTTCCAATACCAACTCTTCTTTAATTGTATGTTTCCCGATGGAAAGAAGGGTTCAGGTCCTATTGTTATAGATGCTGCCACTTCCTTTGCTAATGTTTCTCCTACTTCATTTCCCTGTACACGTTTACCATATGCCTGAACCTATAATAGTTGAACCTTGTTATACTCGGGCGCCTGCAGCTATGCCTTCGATGGGTTTGGAGCCGTAAGTTTACCAGGCATATATGTATGCTTTAAATATATTCTCCATCTCTGATTGACTCCAAATATTTTCACTCCCATAAGGCATGTCATCTGTGTTATACATTGCTATTGAGAAAACGGTTTAGTCCCTTGTTCTAGTGGGTACTATTTTCACTTTGTCTGTTCCTTTCCTTACCACAGTAAGCCTTTTTGCGGTTCGTTCTATGACATTTTATAAGAGTGTAAGAGCAAGTAAGTACGCACTCGGGATGTTTGGCTTCCACCTCCAGCATTTTCCTGTAAGCCTTCTATATATCAATTATAGTTTGGTTGCTTTAATAATCATGCAGTCCAATAGAGTTTTCCACGTGACTCGGCAATCAAAGAATGGTCTTAAGTATTTTACTACAAAGGATGGTTCTGTCATGTTACCAATGTTGTCATTTCCTTTATTTCTTTTAATATTCTTCTTATAGCAAAAGGGATGATGGCTGTTATGATGGTGATAATGAGTCTGTATAATATCGGCGGCCACGGTAGCCGAGTAACATTTTTCAGTCGATCAGAATTACTTCAACTGTTTTTCAGTACTCAATTCTTCAATTCAATTAAATTCTTTTTTAACCAAAATTTTATTCGTAGCAAGAAGAAAATAGACAAACAAATGTACATACGACATGAAATTTGAAAGCTCGTCTTAATGATTGAATATACCCCGTATGCCTTTCATACGCATGTCATCTTGCAGTCAGTGGAAAAAGTACGAGAGATTGGCTGTAAAACCGGCTCATCCAAGCAATTTACCTGAAAGAGGCATTTTCTGCTGAACTCCAGCAAATTAAACTTAAATTGGATAAGGATTAAAATAATATAAGCATCTAGAATATACAGCCAACACTTTTTTTGTCACACAATCATCCTAATCAGAACGGATCCTGCCCAGCAAGACGAACTCGCCTTCAAGTACGTACCAGAGAGTCTTTTGAAGAACAACATTTTACTACAAATAGAGTAAAGCTGAAATTAAGATTTAAAACTTATTGTTAAGCTTAAAATAAGCTTTCCATATAATTCTGATGAATAGATATGAAATTTAAATGCCTCGAAGATAAGTTTGAGAAACGTTTGTGACAAAGACCCAAAGATCTCAAAATGGAAACGTTATCACAGACGAAAGCTTGACAAAGGAAAAACTCATTAAAATTAATTTACTTTTTTATATATATAAATGTAATTTGTAGTATCCGTCTAGACATATAACATAAAGATGGGACTTACCAAAAAAATCTATGAATAAGGATGTGGCAATCTTAAAATATTTTAATACAAACTTTCTAGAATCTGCGGTGCAAATTTGAGAGAAAAGATTTTTGTTGGGCCGGAGAAGCTCCTAATTATACAAGGTATAAATAAGAGCTTGGTTAGGTTTTGAGTAATAATTATTTTTCCAATATTTGCTATAAGAATATTATCTTTTCTTTAATTAAGATAGTTGTCTGATAACATGGTTTCGAAAAGTCGAAATTTTTGTGAGAGCACTATATATTAAGAATACACTTTCAAAATTTGAGAACGAAGTTAAAAATTTTGACGATTTTGCTATCCAACCGAACGGGTTGAAATTTCAATACGTTTTTTTCTACTCATCAATAGATCTCGTAGGAACTAGAGTATTTTTTATTGCCACCTTACCATTTAACAGCCCGATTTATGTGTATATTTAAAAAGCTTTCACTTTTTATCGAAGTCAAGACTTTTTTTATTTTTCAACGAAATTTTTTAATCCTAGTTCCAACCAGAATGACAAATTCACATACCAATATTGGGTGTATGTATTAATTCGTGCGGTTTTCTAAGAGAGGGCTCTACTAGTATTATTTCGCGTCGTGTTCATCTGTGGCTATATTCATTTCAAAGGTACTGTCATTTCGCGTCGTTTTCAGTAGAAGTCACTTGTTTTAGCGTTCATATTTACCGAAATGCATAAAAACGTGAAATTATTGGGTGTACACATATGCATTAACTCGTGCGGCTCTACTAGTATTATTTCGCGTCATGTTCATCTGTGGCTATATTCATTTCAAAGGTACTATCATTTCGCGTCGTTTTCAGTAGATGCCATTTGTTTTAGATTGAACAACAATTTGTTTGATTCATTTGAAATTGTCGAAATTTGTACCAGATAAAGTGTTTTTGCGGGGAGTTCTTCTTCATTACTTTAAATGAAGAAAAGTGCCTACGAACGCCATCATATTTTACTGGACGTTTATGGTGACCATGCTTTAGCCGAACAATCGGGCCAAAAGTGGTTTGCACGGTTTAAAAGTGGCAATTTCGACTTAGACGACGGACAGGCAAAAAAATTTCAAGACGAAGAATTGGAGACATTGCTCCACGCAGATGCATGCCAGACGCAAGAAAAACTTGCACAAGTATTAGGAGTTGATCAAGCAACCGTTTCCAGACGATTAAAATCATTAGGATTCATCCAGAAGCTTGGAAATTGGGTGCCTTATGAATTAAAGCCAAAAGACGTCGAACGTCGATTCTGCATGTCGGTGATGTTGCCTCAACGCCACCAAAAGAAGTCATTTTTGCATCGGATTCTCACTGGCGATGAAAAATGTTTTCATTATGATAACCCAAGAGATCGTATGTGAAGCCCGGCCAACCATCGATATCCACGGCAAAGACGAATATCCATGGTGCCAAGGTTATGCTATGTATTTGGTGGGACCAAAAGGGTGTGCTCTATTAAGAGCTATTGAAATCGGGTCAGACGATCAATGGGGACCTCTACCGAAAACTATTGATTCGTTTGAAAAAGGCCATCGCGGAAAAACGACCAGAATATGCGACCAGACACGAATCAATAATTTTTCGGCCACGTGTTGCAAGGCCGGTTGAAAACCATTTGGAAAACTGTGGGTGGGAAGTTCTACCTCACCCGCCTTATAGCTCAGACATAGCACCTTCCGATTACCACTTGTTCAGATCAATGAAGAATGGCCTCACCGGAGTACGCTTCACTTCAGAACAGGGTATCAGAAATTGGCTCGATTCTTTCTTGACCTCCAAGCCGGAGAAGTTCTATTGGGATGGGATCAAAAAACTGCCAGAAAGATGGGCAAACATCGTAGGTTCTGATGGGTAATACCTTGAATATTAAATGTATAACAATTTTATCACAATAAAGTCTTAATTTTCGAAAAAAAAATTTCTTCAGATGTCCTCAAGCACCCAAACCGCCGGGGCCAGCCACCTTTTTTTTTGAAAAATAGTTTTTTAATGTACACTCTGAGATTCTATTATAATACATTACAAAATTAAACTAATTGATTTGATTTTAAATGAGTGTTATTTCGAAACATATAAATATGAGCTGCTAATACGATTTTTTTTTTTGCAAAACAATGTACCATAATTAACTCCGTAGACATGACCGAAAATCCACAAGAGGCTTAAGAGCAAATAAAAAGTAGTGCAAATAATTTCTATGAGAATAAAGTATTCATATCAGGGCAACATGCTGCTTACGTATATCGAAAAGTAATTTGATATTTAGCACTTGAGTTCTCGTGAGAGCAATGTCATGATGGATTTTACTTGTACGAGTATGAAAGTGTCTCGCTTCAAAAACAGGAGTAGGCAATCAAATGCTAGCCCCGAGCACTGTTTCGGCGTAAATGATAATATCTAGAGCTTCTTTTTCTTTTTTTTCTATTTTCAAAGTAAATAGAAATGAACATTTAAACTGGTCAGCAAAATCTTAACTTTTTTTGGCACATGAAGACCTAAGGATATCAAACTTATATATAAGAGTATATATAGCTCCTCAAAAGAATAACACTCTTCTTTTTGAAAACTCTAGGTTTGAGTCCAACATCCAAATTTATAGAAAATTAAATTTTCTAATTGTGGTCGCCTCTCGGTCTTGATGAAAACTCTCACTTTTTCTCTCATACCTCCCAGACTTGCTGGAAAGACATCCAAATGAGAGTCCAAATGGGATTTCTTTTATTCATTCTTCATAATTTTTTCATTTTCAGTTTCCATGAAAGTTTTGGACAAATTTCACAAAACATTACCAGGCAAGTTTTCCTGGTCTTTCATTTTATTAATCAATTGATGTATTTGAACAACTTCTTTGACTTTTTTTTAGCAATATTTTCTATAATATTAAATTTAAAAACCAATGAAATGCAAAAAAAATATTTGTAAAAAACATTTCTGGACTTCGAATTGTTCGGCAGCTTGAAAATTCTAAGAAAGATTTAAACTTTTGATCAATGAACGAGAATTGAGAAAGCATCGAGCTGCTCGTTCTCACCTTGACAATGTATAACTGTGTCCTTATTGACACTACTGTCGTAAGTTTATATATTCTGCGTCGGATTATCAGGGCGACATTGTTGTAGCTGTTAATACTAGATCCTAGATATACGAAATTGTCTAAAATTTCAATTTATGTTTCTCAACAGTGACGTCGGAGCTGAGGCACGTAGTCGATGACTGTTTATTTGATAACATGATATTTCATCTTGCCCTCGTTGTCTGATAGTAAAGACACATAAGCTTCACTTTCTTATCCGGTATGGAGGCAGCAGATCTCATGGCGTGCTTGCTGACGTAAGTCAGTCGGCGAAAGCCAGCGACTGTACACTCTTTTAAAATATTGTATCTTCTTAAATTTGCTTTGAAGCTCGCATTATTTTCTCAAGCAATCGATTAAGGAAGTCACTCTATAAGGATTTACCTTGTCTGAAAGCTGGTATGGTAGCGAATGGCTCGGAGAGGTTCTTCACGTTTCTGGCGGAGCCTTTGATGTTGCTTAATGTCAGCTTAAATAGCCGTATAAGTTTTGCGGCTCAAAGGCTGCTTTGAAATGGATGAAGAGGTAGTGTGTGTCAATGCTCTTTTCACGGGTCTTTTCAAGATTTGTTGCATGGAACCTCGTAAATATCTATGTCTATTTTGTGGATTAGACATAACATACTTAGGTCCCAGTCGTTGGACATGCTTTCGTTCGACCATATTCTTTAAAGAACAGTTCCTGCATTACCCTTGTCAGTTTTTCGCCACTGTATTTGAATAGCTGACAAGCAATCTATCGCTTCGCTTGTTTGTTGTTTCTAAGGCGGGCACTTGTTATTCCAGCATGTTTATCGCCGGGTAATGAAACATCTGTTGCATCACCATCGATTGGGTAAGCGGGCTCGCCATCTTCAAGTGTTCCATTTTCAATGCAAGAGCATCTTTAAGCTTCCCCAATAAATGGAAAGACCTACAGCTCTAAGCCGCCTCCGAGCGCAGCCTGAAGCTTTTTCACATCGGAAATATACTCCGATAGTTGTCGTTTCCTGTCGATAGGCGACCACAATTAGGTGGGTTTTCTTTTATGTTTATATGGTAGGCAAGCACTGCTAGCCATTTAACTATAGAAGCCGCTATAATATGAATAAAATTAACTTGATTTATTTTATTAAAATGCAAATTTTTCGTAAAAATTTTTGTATTATAGGTATATGCTTATAAAATTTATTACTTTTGTGCTCACATAAAAGCTTGTTCTAGATTGTGATATTGGTTATTGAATTGTTGACATCACACTGTGTGCAGCGCCATAATACAGGTAATATGCAAATTCGAGAAAATATCACATTCAAATACTTTTTACTCGAAGGCGACTCTCAGCAGCTGAAAATTTAAAATTGAAGCTCCTTTACAAACGAAGTGAGTATGTACAAGTGCCTATAGCTGTGCATACGTAAATATCCTCACGCAGCAGAATCATAACAGATCCTTTGTTTTTGAATGAAATAAAGAAAGCAGAAGATTCGAATGGTATGAGTGGCGCCACAGGAGGTCAAAGCGGGTTTTGCTCAGCACATTTTACACGTGTATTTAGATTTTTTTACACACACACGCATTGCGCTTATACTGTGTGGGTGAATACTCGTATGCTAGTATGTGTGTACTCACTGTATGTGAATTTGGCGTAAAATGCCTTTTGTGAGGTCTCAGCAGAATGCTGCATGCCACACAGTTTTTTACATGCAAAACATCAACGTTTTAAAGCTAAGAGAAAAAAAACACAGCTTCTTGTATTACTTCATCGCCATCTACATACATTTTCTTCGTTTGGAAGAAATCCCTGCTGTACATATCCAGTGAGTGGAACGACAGTTAAGCAATTTAAAAGTGTAACGGTAAAGCCTAAAATACAATATGAGAACGCTTTTTATTATTTCCGTTTCTTTTTACTGTTTTTTATCGCTGTGTTGTTCTGTTGTTGATGTTTTACAAACATACTCGGGTTTCTCAAAGTAGAGTAATGAAATAGGTATGTATTTATGGTATGTGTATATACATATGTGCTTACATACATACACGTATATCCCCATGCGGTCAAATGGGTTATAAAAGAATGTCTTTCATTTCATATTCTGTATAGCAAATTTGGAAACCTTCTCAATTCTTCCTTTACTTGTACATATTTTTACTCCTTTATATGTAGGTGTGTTTTTTCAAAACATACATATGTACAAATACCCATTCTTTTACAGTCATTTGCGTTCTCCACACTTCTTCTTGCGAAATTTTTAACAAACAAAATTTCTCTCCAAAAATAAAGCTCCTACACAGCCAAATGCAAAGCTTTTAGCTGCGTGCAAAAAAAGTCCTTTGTGTATGTCCTTCATTCCCTTTGCTTGCGGGCAACCTTTCAATTTCTTTGCTTGAAAACAGTTTTTGTTTTTGAAAGATTTTGTGTTGAAGTTGTATGCGAGAGCTGCTTCTCCGAAAATGTTTTTTGGTAAAGTTCTTTCAAACCGTTGTATGGGGAATTTTAGAAATAGAAAAAACGACATGCAACGACGTTTTTCGAAATTTTGGCCAGAAAGTCGTTCACAGTGATAGCCTTGTAAGATGTTGCGTTGTCTGTGAGTACTCCGCGCCATATTCTTTCCCAGCATAGATCACATCCCATACTTTTATCCCAATGTATGGCTGAATTCTCCGGAACCTACTATCTCCAATCCTTGTCCTATAGCATTTCCCCAGGATACTTAATTTAAACGGACGTGAGATATATTCGGTCGACATAATCACCCAGCATAGTCGGTAGTACGAACAACCATGGATTGGTTTCGCATCACGTTTACTCTAGAGAATAATGTAGAGAAGCCGTAGATTCCTTAATAGAATTAGGAGACAGCGGAGGGGAAACAAAATCACATAAAAAACACCAACACACGTTCAACACATAGCTAGATGATCCAATTTGAAACCGAGCTACTCATACATACATATATTGTATATAGGCACAAAAGGTAAAACATGTCAAACACATTCGTGTTGCATCCACTTTTCATGTTGAAACCGTAACATTATTTTGTGTTTAATGTGATAATAGAGACTCACAGAGAGAACTCACAATGTTGCCTTGTCATTAAATTCATTTTGCATAGGAAATGATGTTGTCTGTGCTCTGACCTCTGTAAATGTAAGCAGAGTCTTTTACCTTTCTACATGGTTATTTTTCGAGAGTGAACGCATACGAGGGCTCCTATATATATTTCTGGCCTAGGCAACACTAAGTGTTGCCAGGTGCAATCTGACATTTCCATTGGAAAGTTTGACATTTTTTAGCATAACATCACTCATAACGTTTTGTCATTTAATCGCGAATTGTTTTATTTACAGGGAATTAAAAAATTCATCTCGGCCAAAAAATGGAATTAACTCGTGAACATTTTCGTGCGATCATTTTTCACAACTTTCGACGTGGATTATCACGACAAGAGTGCATCGATGAACTAAAATCTTTGTATGGCTATGAAGCACCATCCTATAGCACTGTGAAAAACTGGTACAACGAATTCAATCGTGGTCGACGCTCGGTCAAAGACGAATTCCGTGAAGGTCATCCAAAAACAGCCGTTGTGCCAGAAAACATCGATGCCGTACGTGAACTGATAATGTAAGACCGTCGTGTAACATACCTTCAGATAGAGGCATGCCTATGCATTTCTTCTACCAGCATACATTCGATATTGCATGAACACCTGGCCGTAAAAAAGGTTTGTTCTCGTTGGATCCCGCACAATTTGACAATCGCTCAAAAAAAGGCTCGTGTGGATTGGTGTAAAGAAATGCTGAAAAAATACGATCGCGGTGCTTCAAAAGACGTTTATAAGATCGTCACAGATGCCTAGTCATGGATCTACACATATGCGTATGAGCCCGAAAAAAACAGCAATCGACCGTGTGGGTCTTCCAAGACGAGCCAAATCCAACGAAAGTTGTTCTTGGAAGAAGCACTTCGAAGCAAATGGTCGCCTGTTTCTTCGGAAAAACTGGTCATGTGGCGACTGTTCCGCTTGAGCAACGTAGGACGGTCAGTTCTGAGTGGTACACCACCATTTGTTTGCCTGAAGTCTTCGGAGAAATTCGAAAAACGAACAAGAGAAGACGAATCATTGTGCACCATGACAATGCGAGCTCTCACACATCGGCTCAAACCAGCGCCTTTTTGAGCCGCCAAAACGTCGAATTGATGGGTCCTCCGCCGTACAGCCCTGACTTGGCACCCAATGACTTCTTTTTATTCCCACACTTCAAGAAAATAATGCGTGGTCAACGAATTTCGTCGCCAGAAGATGCTGTTGAAGCATTCAAAAACCATGTTTTGGAGGTGTCTCAATCGGAGTGGAAAAAGTGCTTCGAAAATTGGTTTGAGCGCATGCAAAAGTGTACGCGTCCTCGTACGCGTATGTATTTTCAGCTCATCTAAAATGGAAATTATTTTTTACACAATAACTCATGAATGCATTTTAAACGCGACCTTTTTGGCGTTCTACTAAACGGATTTTTTTATTTTTATTTTAAATATCTTTTCGTTTTTTTGCAGCACTTGTGGTTCCATTTAACTAATAAATCGAGTCTTCCGTTGCTGCGTTCGATAGTTATTCACGTATTGAAGAATCTGCAGTTTATTTTTACAACCAAATTTACATATATACGTATGTCCTTCAATGCGTTTCCCGAATATATATGTAGCGATGGATGATAAGCCTGCGTTTGGGAAAATGAGCAAAAGGCGGAAAAGTTTATTTAATTATGCATCGACGACCAAGCGATGGCACAGGATCGCTCCAACGATGTCAGTTGCCAGCAAAAGGGCGAGGATGTCGTGCTATTCTTAATGGTGATCCTTATTGACATTACGACCAGTACAGGTGAGTCACAAGAATCCTCTTTTTATATATGTATATTTGTAAATGCTTAAAAACTCATGCACATCGGTTAATATGAAAACACAGACTTATATTAATACAATATATACATGTACTCGTACTTATATATGTAAAAACATTCGTACACATGTTTGGTTGTGAAAAATTACCAGGAATGCAATTAACATTGAAGTTGATAATTGAAATTTATGTTTTTGCGGTTGCTAAATGCATGTAGTCTAGATTTATATACCCAATCACACTTGCATTGGGTATAATAACTCTGTCTGTCTACCGATAGATTACAGAAGGAAAAGATAATCAAGGCACTTAGAGATATACAATACATATGTATGTAGGTACACAGACCTAGTAAAAAGTAATCCATATTTATTAAAGGCTTTATTTGCCATACATTAAGATCAGAAGTATATTGAATATTTTCCAGCACTTTTTTGTTAAGTTGGTAGCATTGTTCTAAATTACCTTACGTAATTACTAGGCCTCAATCGAGTCGAAATTGGTAATAGACAGGAATGCAATTATTTTGAAACAGGCGACCTTTCCAGACATTATAACTTCAATTACGAAGAACTTGCGAACTTCTCTTGGGTATCAAATCGGAAATTTTATTACATTAGAAATAAGTAATTAGGAGAAAATAAAAATCATACTATTGTATAAATCGTTTAAATTCAAAAGATGAAATATATACTTTCGCTAAAATAGTACAGGAAACTATTGCTTTAAAAAGCTTTTCTAAAGAAATTGTTAAAATTCGTAAGTCAATTCGCCGATGTTATAGAAAGCTTATGATGAATCAACTTTATCTAAAAGAATGTAGGGGAATAATTGCCTCGCATGGATCGGTCATAATCGTGAAGACCGAAAGTCATCCTTAAAGTTTGAAAGATACATCATTAGAGCTTTCTATATCTCACCTATCAATTCGTTTATGTGAATATTTGGACATGAAATGCATTGCCGCTTGATTAGTTCTTAAATATCTGAATTATTTAAATTTAAAAAATTCAGAATTTAAATTATTTAAATATCTGATAGAGTAAATTCAGATCCCACGTTCAAATAGTGCGCTGTAAAAAGTGATGATACACGAGCTCAAGAACCAGTCAACAAGCTTCACAATTGCAATTTCCAATTTTGCGGAAACCGAATGTCGCGGTGTCTTGCCAGAAGAGCAAAAGGCAATTAATGAATATTTTCTGTGCGTTATGCACCGTTTGAGTGAGAAAATTCGTTGAAAAGTAAAGAAAACAAGGCTAACATATAAACGATATTAACCAAATATGGTTCCCAGCAACTTTTATCTCATTCAGGAAGTCAAATTACCGCTTTTAGTTGATACAAGAGATAAATGCCGAGACGATAACTTAAGTGTAAAAATACTAAAATAATTGGAAGGGGCCTGCTTTGAAGGCGGTGCAATAAATTAAATAAATATTTATTTATTGAACCAACACCCCTTTTTTTCGGGGAAAAAATCGAAGCCAGGTATAATTTCTGTGAGGAAAATTTTTTGAGGAGTTAACATAGATAAAGAACCAAGCTTTAACCCAAACCCCAAACTTTTTGCACAGATCAATTACAGGACCACTTTAATGGAGAAAAGCTTTTTATGTATTGTAATAATCTATACAGAGGTTATCTACATATGTACCTATGTTCCAAATATAAGACAAGTCGAACCATAAAAACAATTTTTTTCGAAAAGATCGCTCTCTAGTATACAATTATCTATTGTATATTCCCCAGAAAAAAATGAACCCCAAGTACTCTTTGCCAAAGAGCTACCTATGTAGGAATTTTCATATAAATCGAACGATTTAATATTCCAGATACACTTCCGAACTACCGAAAAATTCCGTGGGTGAGTCAGTGAGTTGATCCATCAGTTATTAAGGACAAAACCTTTTATATATTACAAAAGTTTGCCAGCGACTTCTTTTAATGTGGTTCTAATAAGACTTCCCGGAAAATCCTTTCAGATTGAGTGCATACGTTAGAACACAGCTTCCTAGTTTCAAGTTTCTACGATCAGTGGTTTAGCTTGTGGGTTGATCCTTCCGTCGTTCATAAATATTTTCTTTCAAAATTTATTTCTATTGGAAACTTAAGTTTACTTTGGGTTATGACGATGATTTACAAATAAATATTTTGGATATACCTAACACCTATAATGGGCTTTACTGACTTAATATGTATAAAATGTAGTTTAATTATGTACATATCTTCATATATTCTTAACATAAACAAAGTCTTATATAGGTAATCATAGAAAATCATTCTAGCGACACACCCTAGTATATGACATCAATGAAGGTATGATGTTGTTAAGCAACGGATTATCTGCATTATTTTATTAATGCACATTTTTTAGGTTAAGTATAATACCACATGTTTCATTTAAAATATGGTTTTTTACGGTAATTTGTACTTGAATTACATAAAACATAAAACATATTACTTTGGTGTAACTGCCAGCAGCAAAAAATAAAAAATTAAATATTGTAAAAATAAAAAATTACATATTCTCTTTCAACAAAGGTAAATCAATGGCAACCGTATACTCGTAGATACATATACATACATATGCTGGCCAATTAACCAAATGTTACGGATAACTTTAATATACATTGAACGATGGATTTTAACTGTTATTAAATTTTACATCATTGTATAAATAATATTTACAATTTAATACAACTAATTGCAATGATTTTATAGAAAATTCTTTCATATTCTACATATGGATCAAATAATACATATGAAAACTCATATCTTTTTCCTTTTCTCAAAACAAAATTGGGTGAGTGTTTCCATGATGGATGGATTTTTGGAGCTTCGTCCCGCTATATTCTACAAAATAAAAAAATTCTCCGAATAATGAACTAAAATTAAACTACCTCCGAGGGATATCATATTTCCTGCATAAATTAGTAGTCGGGAAAAGTACTTATCTAAGTTTAAGAAGTTATAATAAAAAATCCCATTTTCAATTGAATTCTATAGGGTTTTCGAATAAGTTGTTATTTTGAATAACCCGTTACTCCTGCAACTTTGGAGCTGTAATTTTTTGACATTTTATAAGTAAAATCTGCGCCCGCAACAAAAATGGAACGATACACGTTTCGACAAGGCATTAAATGGCTGAAACTTTGGTGAGTAACTGTCAACGGATGAAAAACGAAATTCGCATGATTCAATTTCCGAGCGCTGTCATTTTCTCGTTGCTGCCTAAATCAATTTGATATCATCATCGTAAAAGTAGTGAATATAACTCAAAAAGTTCTTAGAAATTGCTCTGTTCTCATGCACTCATTACTTGTTTATTTGCGCGAAATTTTGAAATCGTCTCTCTTATAAAATATTTTCCAATAAGAGGTGGTATTTTGAGAAACAGACAATCTTTCTCTTAAAAAGATCATTGGTTTCATTGAGCGCCGTCTTGTAAACATTGTCCAGATCAATACAATCCAATTATATACGAGTATACGGTTGGCGCTTTGTAACCGCTGAAGCGATTTTCGGCCGAGCTCTTCCTTCAATTTGTGGTTTTACATCTTGATGTTTTCCCAAAAAAATTGAGGGAACTACAGTTTATTCTAAGCCGCCTCCAAAAGTCTGATGGGTTTTTATGAGGAACTTTTATTTCATGTACTCGGAAAGCTTTAAATTCCCTTCCCAACGGAGACCGCAATTAGAACTGTTGGTCGAACCAGGACTCGAACCTTGGTCTTCAGAATAGCAGTACGTAATCCACTATCCACTCGGCAATTGCGACCATTAGTGACTCATAAAATCTAAGCTCAATTTTCAGTACTTCTCTAAAACTAAATTAATTAAAAAATTTCACATTATCAATTTTTATCACCTTAAAAAATATCGAACCATTCCTTTACAAATCACTCAGCTAACTAGAGAGTTTTAAGTATATATGTAAATAAAGTGAGGTAGTATTTCAGTTTATTATTATCAATATTTCAGATTTATTTATTATTTACATCAATTTTTAACCACTCTGATATTTGTATGCTAACTCTTCTGGTGATGGTAATCGCGCTGGGGCATGCCGAAATGTCTTAATGTCGGCATTGGGGACGATTTTAATAATAACTGGCGGTATTTTAATATTTTCAACTGGTTTGTATTCATTTATTAACCTTTCAACTTCGTACCTAAACCTCGGGTCGATATTCAATTCTGTTCGTCTTTTTCTTTACCTAAAATTTTTTTTAGAAAAGTAAAATCCTCATCGAATCTGCTCACACAACAACAACGAAGTCATGTATTTTTTCTACTTCGTCCGCACTACCGCGAATGTATCCAATTGGTTGAGTTAATTTGCCGCCCAAACCAGATGACATTACTTTGTTCTCGTGCAATTTGATCGAGATGTCGGCGCTCGTATTCGTATTCACCCAACAGTTTAATTCGACCTTGTCAAGTTTGATAGTCTTAAACCGTTTATTACAGATCGCAACATTAACATTTTTTTCTTGAAAAGTTTTATTTTTACCACAGTCTTTCGAAATATGGCCGAACATATTACATTTGAAGCACTTGGTATTAATTTTACATTCACTGCGTTTATGATCTTTCGAATCGCAATGGAAACAATTTTTATTACTTTCCAATGTATTTTTAGTTGTTGATTTGAATTTATTTATATTTTGCAGTACATTGTTTTGTTCATTGATATGTTCGTAAATTTCATACTGTTCTCTTAGGTTTCTGTAGCATGTTGCACTGTGCAAATTTCGTTTAGCACTCATCGGAATACTTAAGCCGTCAACTATATATCGTATTACCGCGCGTTCTTCCATGTCACAAAGTCCAGCAATTTTTTTCATCACTAACATGCACTCATGAAAAGTTTTGCGCCTTTTAAATAACATCTTAAGCACTTGATAGCTATCATAATCGCGTTTAAATTCTTGTGTTAATATGCAATTCAAATTTTCATAATTACTAACGTTTTCTGTTTTCAAAAATAATTTTGCTACACTAACAATTTTGTTTCTGGTCGTTAACAATTTTTGAAAACCCGTCCACCGATATGGCAGCTTAGTTATAATCTTCCTTTTCCCGTTCCTTTAATTCACCTCTGTTTGTTTATATAAGATATTTTATGTTATTGTTACTTTTGTGTTCCTCAGTTTCTTCAGCGAGTAACTCTTTTACTTCGAACTCAATTTGATCTACTTCTCTCTTTCGAAATCGTGGCTTATATTTGTTTTTGCACTATCTTGTTGTTCTTTTGTTCCGTTGCTCATTGGAACATGTTATTTTTCTACTTTGCTTTTTAACATGAGCATTAATTTTCGTAAAATATCGGATGTTACAACCGTTATGTTTCTTGACACTACCATCTTCTTGTACTTGTGGTTATATTCATGTGTTTGAATATAAAAGTGATTTTTTATATCACTTTACAAGCTTTCATTGATTCACAATTTGTATATAACTTATTTTTCAGTTCAACTATATTAATGTTAATACCAACACTCAACAATAGGTTTTGGTTGAGCCCCCATGTAAACAAAGTGAGGTAGTATTTCAGTTTATTATTATCAATATTTCAGATTTATTTATTATTTACTTCTATTTAGTGCATTTAGGAAAATAAGATATTTATAAGTATAATTTCAGCTTTTCTCAACTACAGAACTTTGCTTCTTTTAATTACTACTTTTTAACAATTTTTTTAACATCGCTGGCCTTCAACAAGCATATAGAACTTCTGCCACTCGTCTTCGACTTCTCTAATTCTTCTTTATCTTCTATCTTTCTTATCTCCTGTGTTTTGTACCTATTTAGGGTTGCCATATTAGATATATTATACATATGTACGAGTATACCTTCAGTCTGAATTTTGTATCATTTATGTTAGGTGTGTACTTCTTCGAGTATATCATGCCGCATCAACTTTGTTAGCTTCCTGTTATCAACTGCAGCCTAAGTGTAACAAACTCAAACTCAATGGGCTGTGAAACGTTGTCATTCCCGTCAGTGCCGTAAGAGTTATCTCTTCAATGAGGATTTTTTCTAATGTTTTCTTTTTTTCATTTTTTACTTTATTCCTTGATGGAACATTAACGTCTACGTCACCGTTGTCTTCAGCAAGAAAATGTCATCGAAGTTTGCGAAAGCATACGAATGTACCTTCATGTGTATAGATGGACGAATAAATTTGTATGCCCCGCTGGAATTGGAGCCGATGTGCGAGTCAGAGTAATAAGAAGCCCGATAAAGGCTGCTGCTGAATACACATATTGCACACTGAGCTGTGGTTTTGCTATTTCATATGCTTTCGCAATTTCTGCTCCATTGTAATTACATCTTCCTGGATTCATTTTAAATTCGCCTTTAACTCCACAAAAAGCAGGCACTCATTTGAAATTTCTTTTACTGCTTTTCTGTTTATTTCCTTTTTGTTTTCCATCTTTCACTTTAGTACATATGTATACATATATATGTATCTTACACTTACACTCATACGCTAACCTTAGTGAAAAGAAAGGATATTTTTCTTTTGCTGCGCCACATATGCCATACTTTGCATCCTTTCTGCACATCCTGAGAGCTCTGCAATTATACTGTTGCACAGCATACAGCGCCGTTATTGAGTTTGTTCCTTGCAATTTCCTGTTTACTCGTGCGGCTTTTAGGCTATTTGCTGATTTACTTGCAGGAGTTAGAGATACTAATGGTAAGCGCGCTGGCGGCGAAGGGGCGGGTATACGGCTATCGACTTGCAAGTGAATTGCAAGTAAAATTTGTAAAGGATGCAATTGAAGCCATTGCGGTTTTGTTTGTGATGTGTCTCCAACTGCTTCATCATCTTCACAGGCCTTGTGAGTGTGTGTGTACGGGTGTGTGGGTGTGTGGGTGTGTATAATGATGAGTCTTTATATCAATTCGCTCCACCACGCTACCACGCCGCCATCAAACGCTCATCCGGACATTTTTCCAATCTAACAATCAAGTAAGCAGCGTCAAGACAAGCCATACCAATCCTTTTAACTGTTTGCCTGCGTTTTTAAAAGGTCTTTCTGGAGCATCTGTTAGGTTGTTAAGGTGTTGGCAAAAAGTGTTGGAAAGAGAACTTGTAAGGAGCAAAGACAAACGGTCTAAGACCATGCAACCAGAGCTTTAATGCTTGTAACCCCAGCGACAGTAATGTAAAAGTATCATACAAAAAGGGTTGCCAACTAAAAGCGTAGTCAAAGGAGAAAAAAGGTAAGAAAATGTATGTGAACATAAAATTCTATTGTAAATAAAAAAAATATTAAAAAAATGCTAAAATAAATAAAAAAAATCTAGTTGGCTTTAATTTGATTGCTGCCTAGTTTCTAAGCATTTAGCAACAGTAGCAATTGCACCATCTTCTCCTTCTTCTTCTTCTACTTCTTTTTGCGCCTACAGCGTAAGTATTGTGTTGACGACATCTGCACGGTCAGTCAGTTGGGTTTGGTTACATTTTTTACCTGCAGTTAGCATCAGCAATCATCGCATTTAACGTTAATCTCTTCTGCACACAAATAAAATCTTTAAATGCAACAAATTTTTTTATCTCTGCTGTGGCATCTCAAAACACACACAGCCACACAGCCACACAGCTACACACTTGTATACAAAATTTACAGTTATAAACTATCATTTGCTTCCACAACACATTTGTCTAATTTCAATCTTTCCATCTTGCTATTCCTATTTTATTGCGATTTTTCTTTTTCTTTTTTGCAGTCGTTTTCAACTACTGTGACGCTCAAGGGCCTGATTTTTCGCATGAGCCACCATCGCATATTGAATTTACCAACAATGCTGGTAGCATTGCCGATTGTATAGCCCACGGGAATCTGCCACCGAACGTTGAATGGTTGGATAAGGATAATAATCCCATCACCTCAATTTCAAAGGTAAATTTTCTTTTCATTCATTTTCAAAGAAAAGAAACTATATATTTTTAAGCGGGTGCACGGTTACGATAAGCCAAGAAAAAAAATAGAAAAATTTAAAATTGAAATAATATTATGCTTTGTATTTTACTACCTCGCTCCTCCTTCATATCCTGGATACCACCCTTTTTGATTGAATATACGACGAACCCAGCGTTACCCACCTCCCGCCTAACCGGCCGAGGGGCGCATCAGAGTGATATCGAAAAATCAAACAGACCGAAAACCAGTAACAGTCCGGACTGCCCTGAATCCGAAACCGATCGCGGAAAGCCGCGATTACACTTGCCTCTTACACTAAACAGCTACAGATTCATCAGCTGCTATAAAATTGCATGGGGAAAAGAAAAGGGAATTTATTTAATTATTTAAAGCACTTAGTAAGAAGGATTTGATACAGAAAAGCGAGTCAGAGGAATCAATGTTGCGGAAATGTGTATTAAAATCATTACACAAAGATCTAAAAGGGTCGTGCATTTCAAAGATTGTTCTGCATGAGCCCAAAGAAAGAGGCCTAAAGTGTCTAGATAATCTTAAAGGGATGGTGAAGTTAAGCTCGCTAAGTAGCTATGGGCTATTGATAGCACTTCTTATCAATTTAGTTAAAAATGTGTAGGCAGATTAATGAGCCGCAAGGGGTTAGGGGTAGTCAGAGGCACCAAAAAAATTGAATTTTCAGTATTTTTTTTTTGGTATTAAATAATTTTATTTTACAAAAGTAGTGATATGGTATTATTAAACAATATTTTGACTTGAAGTCACGAAAATTTCAAAAAAAAAAATTTATTTCTGTGCAAAATAAACAATTTCGATTTAATACTAATCGTAACCTTTTGGCCGTGGATTGTTACGGTTTCATTCCGGTTTCACTTGCCGTTTTTGGTTTCATATTCTCAAGAATTAAAAATTTAGGTCAGTTAAACTACACCTTCTTATATGAGTATACTCAAAGGTACTGCTTGTTGACGTACAGCCTCATTCTAAAGTCTACAGATAAAAAAATTGTACAGTGTATAGAACTTTTAGACGTCTTCTGGGCCGTAGTTTAGGCAAATCATCCTTACACGGAACTAATTGACCTGGAAAACGTCGTTTCAACATAAATATTCTTTGGAGTTAAATTAATGTTCTTCTTTAACTTCGCTTTAGATAGAAAATTCGCAATCGTTGGGAATTGTTTGCCATTTATACTTTCCTATATCTTTCAGCAAAATTGCAGCAGTAAAAATTGGTGGAATCCCTCTCTATTACCTCTGCTTATAATTTTAAAGATTCTATGTAAATATGTCATGATCATTATGGATGACATACGGTGAAACGACTTCATCAAAACGACGCTCATATGGTATAGGTGATAATCTACATTCAACAACGGCGAGGTTTGATAGAAGAAGATTTTTAGCATTTTAAATGAATGGTGTGAGTCCTCGGCTAGTTCGGAAAATCCTTAATTTCCTTCAAAATCTCAATCGCGTAAAGGCCGCTGAAATCATGCTGGATCGAGTCAATTCTCACCCTGCATTCATAAAACGAATTGTAATGGCTTATAAAAATGGCGTCTTTCAACTAACCCGAATACAACGTCTAAGCCGTTTAAAAACTTGCTAACATTGACTGTTTTCCTTACTGCGTATGAGTGGTGTTATTTGAATAAATTCCAGGCTAAAAAAAATTTCACAAGCGTACCATGACCGCACAACTGATTTTCTTACTCACACTACTTCGAAGAAGACATATTGGGTGTATGCATAAATTCGTGGGGTTTTTTTTCGAAAATTAAGACTTTATTGTGAAAAAATTGTCTTGATCAACTCCTAATACTTTTGCAAGTTCTTCTTGCGCCTGGCATGTATCTGCGTCGAGCAATGTCTCCAATTCTTTGTCTTGAAATTTTTTTACTGTCCAGTAAAATACGATGGCTTTCGGTAGCACTTTTCTTCATGTTAAAGTAATGAAGAAGAATTCCCCGCAAAAACACTTTATCTGGTACAAATTTCGACATTTTCATGAATGAAACAAATTGTTGTTCACGCTAAAACAAATGACATCTACAGAAAACGACGCGAAATGACAGTACTTTTGAAATGAATATATTGTATCTACAGATGAACATGACGCGAAATAATACTAGTAGAGCACTCTCTTAGAAAACCGCACGATTTAATGCGGTTTGAAGATAGCACTGAAGTTGACTTCAGAAAATGCCTCAAAAATTGTTGCCATGATTGCGTTATTCGATTTCGGAAGGAGTCTACTTCAAAATCATTGCAATAGATTTGAATGAGTAAGGAATATTTCGTGCTTTCAATACATCTCTGTCTTTTGCTGACTCTTTCCAGTTTCCAGTTGAAGTTTTGATCTCGGTCTCTTTCTTGCTTTACTGATAAAGATTTCATAATATTTAAGCAGATGTTGTTTTAAAGTTTAAATACATTTTAATACAGGCAAAATGACAAACAAACAAGGGAGTAAGAACAAAACATTTTGTGTAAGTCGCAGCTTCGATAGCACAAAACTCGAGACATGAGCCAACTGCCGAACAATGAATATTTCAGTAACAAAAAGTGAAGCAACTCTGTCACAACGACAGAAAATCAAATACAATAGCAACAGCACAATGACAACAAAAGCAAGTAACATACAGCAGTGCGTACCTGAAGGAAACAACAACGAGCGAAGATTGGGCGTCAGTTTCGAACAAATTCAATCAATAACCACTTGAACCGAACTTCCGCCATTGGCAGCTAACCTGAAGTTATTTCGATACTTCGTCAACAAAGTGACGATTTGAGCACATCTAGGGGAGGAAGGAGTTGGTGTTAAGAGGCACATGCGGTAGACAGTCGGGCGCATTCAGCAAGCAGACAGCCATAAAAGGGTGTAGTTGGTCAGGAAGATTAACGGGCGGTCAGACAATGTAGCAACTTCGCATTTTATTTTACGCTCGTACACTCGACTGTGTATGTATGAATGTGTGTGCACTTACGTAGAACAATGCAGCAAAGTAGATACTGAAAAGTTAATGTTCCAACGACGTTGTTTCAATACTGCGGCAGATACTACAATCTTATCCGCATTGCCATGCAACCAAGTGGGGATTGCAGAAGAAAATACTTCAATTAGATTTAAGAGTGAATGTAGTGTGGGTGTAAGCGAAAGTGCTTTTATGTGTGTGTTTGTGTATTTACGGCACCAATTTTTGTTAATCCTCTTTAGCTCCTTACTTTGTTTTCCTTATTCAGTGAATTCGTCATTGATGACTACGCCATAAATTCGAATCTCTGCATTTTTAGTGCCAACAGCCGAATTATTTCGTATTTTTTCGGTATTTCTTAAGTGCTACCGTTGTAAAATAATACCTTCTACTTTCCTTAAAACCTAAAAAAAAAAAACAAAGGAGTAAAAACTGACATGATAAGGAGCAAGTGCAGCGCTATAACTTAAAAATCCATCTCATCGATATACTTTGAACGATCAATATCCGTAGCCTGTCAGAAGACAGATACATATATATTTTATTTGCTTCCAAGCTTTCCATGGAAGGGTAGCATGCTTTATGCCTAATGACATATCCTTTTGCAGAGTTTAGTAATAATTTCTTGTCTCAGTGAATGGATGTTGAACTTACTCGTTCTTATTCTTCCTCTTCCTCTGCTACCACCAGCGGGTACTGTAGCGAATAATTTCAAAGTTGGAGTGCTTTCATCCATTTGGACGACATGACCTAGCTAGCGTAGCCGCTGTCTCTTCATTCGCTGAACTATGTCAATATCCTTGTATAGCTCGTACAGCTCATCGTTCCATCGTCCGCGGTTTTCGAAGCTGCCAATTCGCAAAGGACCATAAATCGTACATAGAACTTTTCTCTCGAAGACTCCTAGAGCCGACTCATTTGATATTGACATCGTCCACGCTTCTACGCCATATAGTAGGACCGGTATGATGAGCGACTTGTGGAGTTTGGTTTTCGTTCACCGAGAGAGAACTTTACTTTTCAATTGCCTACTTAGTTCAAAGTAGCACCTGTTGGCAAGAATGATTCTGCGTCGGATTTCAAACCTGACATTATTATTGGTGTTAATGCTGGTTCCTAGATAGACGAAATTATCTACGCTCCCGAAGTTATGACGAATGCGATGACTGTTTGATATTTCAGGAGATAAATATTTCACTACCAGACCCATTCGCTTCGCTTCTTTATCAAGTCTGGGGAAAACAGAACTCACGGTTTGTTGAGGTTAATAAAGTCAATATCATCCGCGTGCTCCAGAAGCTGTACACTCTTATAGAAGATTGTACCTTCCAGCTTTGCGGCTCGTATTATTTTCTCCAGCAATAAGTAAAAAAAGTCACACGATAAGGAATCACGCTGTATGAAACATCGTTCATGACGAAACACAACAGGGTTTCTTTGCATATATTGAAGAGTTTGTTGTTAGATCAGAATTGACCATTTCGCCGGTTCGTATCAGTTCATAATGGAACGTTTTTTTATTCTGCACCCCCTTATCTGGCATCAATTTACTTCAAGCTTCTTTGAGAAGCCAACCTTTTTAAAATGTTCTTAAGTGTCACGTGGCCTAATGTCTTCGCTATCTCTTAACAGTAACAGTTTTCATGTCGGTCTTGTTTCACCAGTGTTATTCCTGAATTTATTTGCCTTTCTTTTGCATACTTGGCATCCAAACAAAACGGAATATAGTAAGGCGCTCTTGGGTCGTGAGTTCACTTATATATAGCATTCTCACCATAAAGAATACACATTTTTCTAAATATTCTTTTAGCGTTTTTATTTTTTTTATATTAGAAAATATAGCATAACGTACGTCTTCGTAAATTTCATTCAATTTCAAAACAGAATAATTAATTCCACGAATGACAATTTACACAGCTGTGTTCATGAAAAATATTGCTTATAATGTCAACTTTTAAACCTGCGTGAAAAAGTCACAAAAGCCTAATTTCTTTGAAAATACCTCACTTCTTCCATAAAAAGTCTCCAATTTTCTAACTTGATTTTAGTCAATTTCTCATTGAAAACTTTATCCTTCATCAACTGAACGAAAAAGAAGTTATTGCAGTATAGATTCAGATAGATACATATACAAATTTGTGGAAGATGACATATGTATGTATTTGTAACCTTCTTCTTTTTCAATCATCTTTAGTAACTGTTTCATCAGCATCAGTTTTATATTATATAAAATATATTATATTTAATATATATTAATTAATTTTAATTCAACACTTTCCAATATATAATATAATAACCAGATTATTGACTTCCTTGGAATATAGTGTTGCATTACAATGATTACTACAAGAGTTGAATAACAAAAAAAAAAAAAAATTTGAGAAATTTTACTTAAAACTGAAAATTTTCATGAAAAAAATTAAATTATCGCAATTATTTCTTTATTCAGATAAATCCGATTCATTATGCGACAACTTCTAACTACTTTTAAGATGGTTGTATTGTGCACCTAATTTACTTTGTTTTTAAATTTTTTCGTAATTTTTTGTTGCTTTAAAATATTACCAGTGCACTAAAAATTGTATTACATTTTTCACTTGCACTCCTTTTGTATTGAATTTTTTATATACGTATGTAAGTAATTTATATAATTTTCTTCCAGGTACGCCACATACTCTCCAACGGTTCGCTTTATTTTCCGCCCTTCGAAGCGGAAGAGTTTAGACAAGATGTCCACTGGTCGGTGTACCATTGTGTGGCGAGCAATGCTGTTGTTTCTCGTGATGTTGCGGTCAAAGCCGGTATGTACTATGACAAACATAAAAATATTTGTATGAGATTTTGAAATTCGATAAATTGATTGTGAACAGCGATATATTTGTAGAAATTTATCAATTACAGTAAATTGCTTGTGATAAATATATTGTATATCTAAAGACGCAAGCAAAGAAGAAGAAACTAAAATTTATGTATGTGTTATAAAAACAATAGCATATAAAAAATATTTATATAATTGAGAGAAAAGCGTGGGGCGCTTTGTGCCATAATTCTCATATATCGAGCCCCATACGCTTTTCTCTCAATTATACAAGTATGTTTTATTTATTATTGTCTTAAGTTTATTTCCAAATTATTTTCTAATTTTTAGTTTAATATTCTTTAAAAGCGTGTTTTTTAGTTTTTTTTTTAAACTATATTTATTTTTTTTTTATTTCTTCCAGCTGTGACGCGATCCTAATATGAAATATTTAAAATGCAAATCGCGGCGTTGCAATTAACAAAATACTCCAAGAAACAGGGTGATATGTAGAGTGCATCAGAGAATCTATAATAATTATTATAGATTCTCTGCGTCATTCATACGACAAATCACACCAACAAAACAACTTCATATGCGCAGCTCACTTTACTCCTGTGCGCACTTCTCTATTTAATATGCTTTTTGCTATAAGAAAAATAAGTATTGAAGCTACAAACCCAACAACTGCATACAAACCCTATTCCCTTCTTTTCTTCATCTACAAATAGTTTCCTCAAGACGAAGTCAAATTTTGCTAAAAATCAGAAATTGATGTTCAGCTCAGGCCAAAGTGAAAACGCATACATTCAAGCATTTTAATATGTATTGGAAAAACGCACACATTCTTAACAATACGAAAGCCCTTCCCTCTTTCAACCTGCCATCCACAAACGATTCGCGACGATGACAAAATTTGCAAAAATGAGAATTAAAGTTGGTCTGAAGATGAAGACACATACCTACATTCAAAGAAGTTAATGTGTATACGAAAAACATATATAACAATACATCCACAAAAACGCATATTATCTTCACTTGTACCCCGTCATAAACAAGCAATTCCTTGGCGACGATTGCAAATTTCCCAATTTCAAAAAATAAAAAGCGAAAATGAATCGAGAGAAGGTTTTAAACCCGCACAGCTTGGACAAAAGTCAATCGACGCAAACCATTACACCACTGGAAATTTTGAAATTTCGTTGCCCAATTGGGTATCAATTTAGATTCCTGACAATAGCATCTACAAAATCTTTAGAAATATTCAAAAGAAATTCTCAAGTTTTATGACCTATGTATGTATATTTAATTCGAATTATGAACAAAAATGAATAAATTCGATGCAAATTTTATTAATAAGTGTTAATTTTATTATTTTTTCTTAGTTTTTTATTTTATTTTTTTATTTTTTTTTAATAAATTTAACTTGTTTTAATAATTGTTAATATACATACATGTGTTTATTTGCAATAATTGTTAATGTTATTAATATTTTGATATTTTTTATTTAACTTTTTTGTTAATGTTTTAAGTAATGTAGCATTTAAAAAAATTCAAAAGGAGTGATTTAAACTTATTAGGTGAATGGATTAATTCGTGCGGTTTTTTTTTCGAAAATTAAGACTTTATTGTGAAAAAATTGTCTTGACCAACTCCTAATACTTTTGCAAGTTCTTCTTGCGTCTGGCATGCATCTGCGTCGGGCAATGTTTCCAATTCTTCGTCTTGAAATTTTTTTGGCTGTCCGTCGTCCAAGTCGAAATTGTCACTTTTAAACCGTGCAAACACTTTTGGCACATTCGTTCGGCTAAAGCATGGTAACCATAAATGTCCAGTAAAATACGACGGCTTTCAGTAGCACTTTTCTTCATGTTAAAGTAATGAAGAAGAACTCTCCGCAAAAACACTTTATCTGGTACAAATTTCGATATTTTCAAATGAGTGAAACAAATTGTTGTTCACACTAAAACAAGTGACATCTACTGAAAACGATGCGAAATGACAGTACCTTTGAAATGAATATAGCCACAGATGAACACGACGCGAAATAATACTAGTAGAGCCCTCTCTTATAAAACCGCAAGAATTAATGCATACACCCAATAGTACTACAGACAACGACACTTCGATGTATCCTTCTTCTTTGCTCACCCTGACATTGAGGCGTGGCAACGCTCACACATCGCCCTTCTCTGTCGTAAAGGTGTGAGCGCTAAAAAACCTCGTTTTAATTCAGATCGTGGCGAGACGTTTAAATGTTTTGTACGTAAACTGGGGTGCATGTGACAAAGAATTACTGATTTTTGTCCTTATACCGTCCACCGCTTTTGTTGGACGGGTGTGATTTCAGCCTTTAGTCTTACAAGGAAATCAACTCCCACCCGAGTCTAATGTCTCTTTTCCATTGAGACTTGTTTCTGCATGCCGCGAACCAAACCTAAGGAACAAAGTGGTTGCATTTAAACTTCAGTTACATATGCGTATATGGGGAACAACTTACTTTAAGATTGACCACCGCCCACAGATGCATCTCTGGTGTACAGACGCTGAAAAAGAGATTCTGGTGAACTATTAAGCACAATGCATCCCTCCAAGGTTTGTACACGGTTTTAGGAGGTACAATGAGCACGCAACAGTAAGAATTTTGTATATCCTTGCAACCGCAACTGTATACCTAGAAGGAGAGATGCACGACATTTCACTACATTACGGTAGATGACCTCTGATATTTTACTTCAAAGAAACCAGATCGATCTACCGTATCGCTACATCTGAGAGATGCTGCATTCATGAGTACATGAATAGAAATATTAAAACAAGTTTGCTAATACTTAGTTGGCTTACACATGGATCTTATGAGCCCACTCAAGTGCGAACAGGTCCTCAACAAGCCTAGAATTAAATGTCCCCAAACTGCTCATGCTCAACTGATTCTGACCAATACTTAAAATATCGGATAAGTACAGCGGCTTCCGAGCACTCTGTGCCCAATTTCTGAAATATACGAGGGGACTAACAAAAGTTCGGTCAGTTGGTGACTTTCAATTTGTTTTTGTTGAATTAATTTAGGAAATCCTTTTGCCATTACTTTAATATAACGATCGGCTACAATGGAGACGAGAAAACTCAAGACGAAATTCCCCCACCAACGCAAACAGAAATTCGCCAGAAATTCGAGTAATTTTATTGCGGTCTCTGGGAACGAAGAAATACATCCAGCACCATATTCCCAGCACCTTGTGATTTCTGGTTATATCCAAAAATTAAAAAAAAAAATTAAAGGGAAATGTCTTTAATAGCAACGAGGATATAATTAATCCGGTTAATGCTACGCTTGATGAGCTTAAAAAGCAAGATTTTGAAGTCTTTTGAAGACTGTTTTTAGGCTTAATAATTAATAAATGCATTGAGATCAATTGTAATTATGCAGAGAAGACAAAAAAGACAAAGATTACGGATAAGTATAAAAAGAATATTTTCTCTTTTTTTTCTGGTCAACTTAACGAACTTTTGTTAATCCCCTCGTACTAAAAAAAAAAATATTAAACTTAAATTTGTACTAAAATTTCGCAGTAATATTTGGGCATTTTCTTAAATTAATATAGACGATTTTACAATTTCAAATAAAACTGTCAAAATGAAATGAAAGTCGAAAGATCAGATTTTATCAGAGTTTGCACAAACCAACCAGTCCTCATATTAAATATAAGAGAAGTAATGTCTGTTGTGAGGGGCAAACCCTGCACTACATGTACTGGTATATATATGTGGATATACAATATGAAATATCCCTGTGTACTTGAATGCCTTTGTGAGAATGCCATACATATTTTGGTACAAACTTGCCGCTGCTGCATCAAATAACCCAAGCTTAGACAAAGCGAAATAAACCAGACTGGGTCCTAACGTGCCAAAGTATGCGGAATATGGTGGCAACCACGGCACGGGTGAGCAGAGAAATAATTTATCACACATGACTACTGCAACTGTCCCATATACAGTCAACCGCCAACGAATGTTAAACGCGCAACACAAAGGGAAAATGTAAAGAGCAGAAAATTAAGAAGCAGAAAAACTAAAAAGCAGAACGGCATAAATAAAACAATAAACAAATAGGAAAGCAAAAAAAAAAAACACAAAATAATAAACAAAGGGAAGGAAAGTGAAGGAAAGCATGCGAGTAAAAAGAAAATTAAATGCAATGCAAAAAAAGTTGAAATCTAGAAAATGAGAGATGTTTGTAAGGGCATACATGAAAAAACCGGAACGAAACTCAGGCGACAGTGGAAATACTTAACCATGCCGATTGGTCCAGAGGCAACGAAGCCAAACCGTAACCCACCAACCAACCAACCAGCCAACCAAGCAAGCAGTTAAATGAAAATGAGTACGACGATATTCGCAACTCTGCAGCATTGTGGCAGTTAGACGCCGATGTCCACCGACTTTTGCGTATATGTAACATACCGAAAATGTGTGATCCAGAGTGTGTGTGTGTGCACGCGTTTTTTTATACGAGATGGACGTTCTTATTTATTTTTGTATTTGTGCTAAATGTGAGTTGAGACAGCGAGTGATGTGGGCTGGGGTCTACGGGCATATTCAGTTGATACGCTCGAGTACATTGACATGCAATATTTTAAAATTCCACGGCAACCAGGCAGCGTAACAGTAGAAACAACAACAAGAACTGCCCGTAATAGCCACCACAAAATACCATAACCGGCGACATGAAATATTCTTAGACCGAACAGTGTGCGCAATGGATGTACAAAGCAAAATAATGCAAAAACAGCGCTAAATTTTAATGATTTCTAATATTCTATTTCGTATGCACAGCTTATATCTGAGGATATGAAGATAACATTCAAGTAGCCACCATGAAGCTGCTATGAAAATACTTTTTAATAGACAGACAGCAAAATGGTTTTCCTCTAGATTTGCACTCGTGCTCTCGGAGAGGATTTGTCAACAACTCGGTATGAGGAACTTGTGGGACGGGATTTCAAGATCTTTAAGGACAGCTGCAAACGTAGCTACTGGTTTCGGAAAAGCCAAAAAACACCGGGCAAGATGATATAGATACCGAGCATTCAAGAGGAAACCAAGACAAAAAAAAGATGCCGAATTGTGTGAGTAGAAAGAGCGTCTATTCGAAGGTTTCAGTCAAATCTTGAAGAGTTCTGCGACAGTTCAGTATGATTCTAGAACTTGTCATGATCTAGTTCGCAGGCTTAATAGTTGCGTACCTATCACCGAAGATTGAATACATCTCTTTGCCTCCACTTTGTTTAGCAGATTTCAATATTGCATAGATTTCTACCTATGAATAGGATGGTAGCATGAATGAGAGTTCCAATTAACGGTTACGCGAGAAAACATCTGCTCCTGCTCTACCCCAAGTTCTGAATCATCTGTATAGACTTCAATACTTCGGGCGGGAAAATTATATTTCTTTGTTCCCTGCATGGAATCACTGTACTAAAGATTATCGAAAGTAGACACCCAACGGTCTGCGCTGTTTGGTAAAAAGGTATAGTTCTCAGGGATTTTTGAAAGTCCTGTTGATTGTCAGCCCCACTATTTCTGTACACTTAATCGAAGAGACCACAGCAATGTCATCGGTAATACTGCCAATTCTATAGGCAGGAATTCAAGAGTAACGTTTAGATCTTCATTTAGAGTGGTTTTAAGCACAACAGGGTTGCATTTAAATGCTGTCTTTTAAGTCTTCCAAAGTCCAAAAATGTAATGTTTGTTTATTTTCACTATAGCTTCACTTACAATTTCGGTCATAGCACGGATACATATCTGAGTAATATACTTTTTCTAGCTTATTTGTTTTTGTCTCCGTAAAAGATAGCCTTATCTCTCACTCTCATTTTATTTCCATTTGGAACTTTCTAATAATTGATGAATTCCTGCTGAAGAGAACTAGTTCCACCTGATTAGAGTTAATACAGAGTCAATAGCGATTGCGAAGTATTTCCTGCATTAAATCCCTTTAGGTCTTTAGAAATTTGAAGCTGTATCCATTGGCTATGTCTTTGGTGTAGCCACCACACAATTCTATTTCAGTTAGAAGTGACTTCAAGAGACCCACCGTCCTATGGTGTTCCCCCATAGACATACCCCAGTTCTCCACGGTAACAGTTCTACATTGAAGTATCTGAATAACGATATCCACCAATGAAGTGTTCACAGCTAAGTGATCTAGTGTAGATCTTACGGTATTTCGTAGTAAATTATTTAAAGCAAGACAGTAGACCTTATCATGTGTAAAACCTGTATATGCAAGTATTGTACTTTTCGAAAAACAGAGTGAGAGTAACTTATTTTTATCTCCAGTGTCTTAAATGCAAGAGACGATAGATATACGAGTTTATAACAGGTTTTCTTTGGTTTATTGTGAACAGTAGGCGACCTAGGTCTTAACCATTTCTCTTGGGCCCACATCTTCCCCAAAAAATACCACCTTAAATATAATTTTGCCTACCATCAAAGCTTACTAGCAGGTGCAAAGTCCGTCTTTGTATGTATTCCAATGGTGTTCACGAGACATTCTCTTGAGTTTATTGAATAGCCCCCGGTATAATTTACAAAGGGAGCCAAGCCCTCCTCGTGGTATTACAATTAACTAAGTGATCTGAAATTAGTTAAATACCTACATCGCTTCTCTGTTATTGATTGAAAGAGATGGAATCTTTGAAAACCATAGAGAATACAAGATCTGAAACTTCAAGAGAAAGAATTTCATGTACAGGATGTTAAAAATTCTTTAGTATTATTTTACTCAGCATAGCAAATATCTCCGCCTGGAAATTACTTTAGTGATCTGGTGATCTGAGGTTCAGCTTGTCGCAATATATTACAGCCTTAAGTCGCCAGCCATTTAAGATCCCTCCATTTAAATGTTGTTTCGATCTACATTGAAGTATTTAAGTTTTCTATGTCAAGCGCGGGGATATGTGCCCTGTAATCCTGACATTGCCTGTGCTTTTTGAGCTAAGACCGAAGGTTATATGTGTTTTTCTTATAGTGAACGCAACTCACATGTAAATTCATCGAACAAACTATACAACCAGGACCGTCAGTCTCGCTGAAATGTGGTGTCAGTGGCAACCCAACACCAAAAATCGCCAGGCACTTATGGATTTCCACTGTCAAATCTAGGTATGGCTGGGTAGAATTTTTATTATTATTATTTCTTTTTTATTTTTATTTTTTTGGCTAAAATAAGTAACATTAAACTTTATCTTATCAACAATATATGCATCTATACGCCATTTATTTATTTACAAATCCATATTTACATATGTATATGCTAGCTAACTACATTTCTAGCCACAATTAAATATGGTCTTTCTTAATAAAATTATAAAAAATATACGACACTCTCGATGGTATTGCGCTACATCACTTCATTACCAAAGGATTAAAAAAATTACTAACTCGATTACTTACCTGTCAGTTAGACGCTCAGTCTAAGTTACTTCATAGAAGACAAGGTGTCTGTGCATTTTTGCGTTACGACTACAAACATCTTCATATTTCAAATTCAATTTTTTCATTTGTGGAAATTGCTCAAATGTGTACTAATGTGCATATGTATGTATTGTAGGTATGTAGGTATGTATGAATGTAGTGTGGCGTAAAAACATTCAAAGTTTGAGTGAAGCATCAACGCGAGAATGCTGTCACCAGCAAATTTGAATATGACATAGGTACTGTGTGGAAAATGCTAGTCATATTCATATCCCACTCCTCCACACACAGAAACATCCACTTCTTGCATATAGCGCAGCATATTTTATTTTCCGACGCTAGATGATGGAAAAGGAGTAATGGCAAGAGCATTTGAAACCACTGGGAGTTTGAAGCATAAGGTTGTGGTGGTGGTGGCGGTGGTTTGTTTGAGTTTGAGTGTGGGAACTGTTGAAATATCTTCGAATTTTACTATCAACATCTACATACTTGTGCAACTAAGCTCCAAATATGAGAAAGCAGGAAATAATTGCGTGCGCAAATATTTGTTCGAGTGCGTATGTTCGTAACATTTCAGGAAATGTTCTAAAAAGGTTTCATGAATACCAAGCAACTATGGATAGTTACAAAACCAGAGAAATATTTAATATATAAAATAAAATAAAATTAAATGGAATAAAATAAAATCAATTAAAATTTTGCAAAATATACTAAAATTTAATAAAACAAAAAAATTTATTGTAAATTAAATTAATATATATATAATTGGCGCTTTGTAACCGCTGAAGCGATTTTTCGGCCGAGCTCCTCCTCCAATTTGTGGTTTTGCGTCTTGATGTTTTTCCAACAAATGGAGCGACCTACAGTTTATACTAAGCCGCCTCCGAACGGCTGATGGTTTTTTTACGAGGAGCCTTTTATTTCATGTCCGAAATACACTCGGAGGGGTGGACATTCCCTGCCGAGGGGCGACCGCAATTAGAAAATTTAAGTTAATTTTTTATTTAAATTAATTTTCCATAACTTTTGGATGTTTCTGGTACTGGGATATGAACCCGAGCCTTCCGAATGTCAGTACGCAATGCCAACCACTCGTCTATCGCGGCCGTCAATTAAAAAATTAAATTAAATGAAATTAAAAAAAAAAATAATTTAATCAATAAAATTTTATAAAATAAAATAAAATTAAATTAAATTAAAAATAAAAACAAAATATAGTAAAAGAAAATAAAAATAAAATTAATAATAAATATTAAAAAAAATTAAATAAAAACGAATTAAATAAAATAAATATGGTTGTCTGTAGCACTAGATTCCAGCACAAAAATATCCACCAAGCTACTTGGCTGTCTCCAGATCGAAAAACTCTCAACCACATCGATCATGTTGTGATTGACGGAAGACATGTATCCAGTGTTTTAGATGTGCGTACATTACGAGGTCCTAATATCGACTCGGACAACTATATTGTCGCAACAAAGATACGCACGCGCCTCTGTGCATCGAAGAACGTCTGTCAACAAACGCAAGCACAAGGAAGGTTCGACGTTGAAAAGCTGCAAATACAAAACACTGCCGAACGGTTTTCTACTCGACTTGCACACTTGCTCTCTGAGAGCACTCATCAGCAACCCGGTATACGGGAACTGTGGGGCGGCATTTCAAACTCCCTACGCACAGCTAAAAACGAAACTATATGGAGAACTGAAGAGGGACGCAAGACGCATCTATATATATGTATATATATATATCTAATTGGCTCTTTGTAACCGCTGAAGCGATTTTCGGCCGAGTTCCTCCTCCAATTTGTGGTTTAGCGTCTTGCTGTTTTTCCAACAAATGGAGCGACCTACAGTTTATACTAAGCCGCCTCCGAAACTCTGATGTTGTTTTTTGAGGAGCTTATTTCGTAATAAGCAAGACGCATCTGCAGACAAAAGAGGCCGATGCGTGGGTATGAAGAGCTTGAGAAACTGGCCGACAAGGGTAACGCTCGAAAATTCTACGAAAAAAAAACGGCGACTTACATAAGGTTTCAAGACCAGAACAAACTCTTGTAGGACCCAGGGAGGTGAGCTAGTGACAGATGCTCAGAGTATACTATATTTATGTAGGGATCACTTCTCCAGCCTGCTGAATAGCAGTGAAATTAGAGCAGCCGGGGATGGTGAACCCGAAACCCCAATCGATGACGATGGAAAACTAGTTCCGTTACCCGACTATGAAGAAGTCCGAATGGCAATCGCCGGGGACCGATGAATTACCGGCCGAGCTATTTAAATACGACGGTGGAGAACTGATCAGATGCATGCATCAGCTTCTTTTCAAAATATGGTCGGATGAGAGCATGCCCGACGATTGGAACCTAAGTGTGCTCTGCCCAATCCATAAAAAAGGCGATCCCACAGTCTGCGCCAATTACCGTAGAATAAGCCTTCTTAACATCGCATATAAGGTACTGCCGAGCGTATTGTGTGAAAGATTAAAGCCCACCGTCAGCAAACTGATTGGATCTTATCAGTGTGGCTTTAGACCTGGTAAGTCAAGCATTGAGCACATATTCACCATGCGCAAAATTTTGGAAAAGAACAGTGAAAAGGGAATCGACACATACCATCTTTTCTTCGATTTTTAAGCAGCCTTCGACAGTACGATAAGGAGCTGCCTCTATGCCGCTATGTCTGAATTTGGTATCCCCGCAAAACTTATACGGCTAAGTAAACTGACGTTAAGCAACACTAAAAGCTCCTTCAGGATCGGGAAGGACCTCTCCGAGCCGCTCGATACCAAACGAGGTTTCAGATAGAGTGATTCCTTATCGTGAGATTTTTTTAATTTAATGCTGGAGAAAATAACATGAGCTCCAGAGCTAAATAGAGAAGGTAGAATCTTCTATAAGATTGTATAGCTGCTGGCGTACGCCGATGATATCGAGATTAATGGCCTCAACAACCGCGCCGTGAGTTCTGCTTTCTCCAGACTTGATGAAGAGGCGAAGCGAATGGGTCTGGTAGTGAATGAGGGCAAGACGAAATATCTCCTGTTGTCAAACAAACAGTCATCGCATTCGCGACTCGGCTCCGACGTCACTGTTGGCAGTCATAACTTCGAGGTCGTAGATAATTTCGCCTATCTAGGGACCAGCATTAACACCAACAACAATGTCAGACTGTAAATCCTGCAAATCACTCTTGCCAACATGTGCTACTTTGGACTAAGTAGGCAATTGAAAAGTAAAGTCCCCTCTCGGCGAACGAAAACCAAACTCTACAAGTCGCTCATCATACTGGTCCTACTACCATATATGGTGCAGAAGCGTGGACGCTGTCAACATCTGATGAGTCGGCTCTAGGAGTCTACGAGAGAAAAGTTTTGCGAACGATTTATGGTCCTTTGCAAATACTGGCCTCCATGTTACTTTTTTCGTTAACGTTATGTTGAAATTTAAATCATAGTTGTTTTTATTTCTTGTTATTTCATCTCTGTTAAAGGTGGATTTTATTTCTTATATTACTTTCATCACTTTTAATAGTAAGAGCATGATTTCGAACGGGCCTGTTTTCAGTTTTTTAAAATGCATTAACGGATGTTCAACTAAAGACCACTTTTTACCAGAAATAACTTATCCCCATTATTTTTTGGATTTTTTTTTTGGTTGCATTGAGCATTCGAAGTTTCAGGTTTGAGGTGACGTACAATTAATCAAGTTCTATGTTTTTCGCATTCCCATTTCTAATACTTAGACATCGTCTTAGGGACCATCCTCCCTGTGATGTTTCTCTTCGAAAGATTCGTAAGCAATCGTTTTGCCAATGCTCTCCACGCTTAACTAGAGCATTATTGCCTTGCGTATGCGCTTACTTTTAATGCCTTTGCATGTTGTCACTGCTGCTGATGGCTGCTGTTGGGACAACCAACGTGCGAGTATTTTGCATAACTTCCATTTTGATGTCATGCACGAGAGGATACGCAAATTAAAGTCAACATCAGAGTTGTACGCCATTCGAATTCTCCAACGTCTGTGTCTTAAAATGTACTCCACACCAACTCACACCACTCCCAGAGACATATACGTATACCATATGTATGTATGTATAGAAATGCGACACAACTTTAAAATGCCATCATCACCCGTCTAGTGGCACACCAATGCCGTTGCAACGATGCGAAGCAATGCATTGCGATTGCAAATGGGAAGAATGTTGTGCTGGTGGATGCGTTGAATGCGATAGTTGCAATGTTGCTTTGGTGCTTTGCGTCCATTATTTTTTTGTTTTGTGGTTGTGGTAGCAGAGAGCACTCAACGAGTGTGCGTTCAGCCATATTCTCTTTGCAGATTTTGTTGTTGTTGATGCGGTTTCCATAATGGTTTTGGTCGTAGTCGCTGTTTGTAGCGTTTGAGTCTTGGCGAAAATGCTAAAGCTGAACTTTGGTTATATATTTATTTATATTTATTAATATTTAAAAATAAAATTTCCTCTTAATATATTTTTTAGTCATTTACTTTATATGCAAAATATATATATGAATACCCATTTTGTTCAGATTCATACAAAAAGTTTTACGTCAAGTATTTTGTGGCTTATAAAATTAATGGGCACAGTGATCTTTAACTGCATATTTCTTTACATATCATTCAATGAAGTGTTTTCTTAATAAAAACTACTAGTTGCGATCGAGAATTTCTAGAAAGATTTATACAAAGAAATTTCTATCTATTTAAGCTAAGTTTTTGTATACATTTTTCACCCATGTAATATGCAGCCTTAGACAGAGATTCAGCGCACTTACGAGTAAAATTTCCGAATATTTGTAAATACGGTAAAACTACCATTATAACTTTGTTCATTCGTCGGCACTTAAATTATTATTATTTATTTAAACTCACCAATACCGAAATTGTTTAATAATTGTCTTCTTTGTTATAATAATTAACTTAACTAATGGTGAAGCGGTCAATGTGGAATATATTCTATATACATATACACATATATATAACATTACCAAAAGGAACAAATGAAGTGAAATTTTTTCAAAGAGTAAAATGCTCAAAAAAGTATGCAGCGCTATAAAATATAGTAAGCCGGATAAAAGCAGAACAAACCTAGAAGGATGTGCTGTCTTGGGGCTGACCGAAGTCTTCATATCTTTTTCGGTGTCAATGTTTATTTTGTATACGAATATACGTGTACAGAATACAAATTTCTCGTTTGTGGATGCTTTTTAGAGAAAATTATGATCCAAAATATCAAATCTGAAAAATCGTTTAATCCCAATCGGTTGTTGGTATGTACGTTCCCTTTGATATAATAAGTGCTCATCGATTGATTTCTATTTTTGTATAACTAAATATTTTGACACTGAGTCCGTTGTGCTGTAATTAAAAAAATTATACACATCTGTCTTTGCGTCTTGTTGCGATTTTGATTGTGCATGCTTGTTTCGCATTTGTTTATGATACTTCATAACTGCCACAAACCAACAACTCTTGAGCATCGGTTTATGAAAACTGAAAAATCGCATTATTGACAAAGCTGATTTGGAATATGCAAGTTCCGTCTTGAATCATCTGATAAAGAATATGAAGAGAATGAAGATGCGCAAGTCTCGAGTGATGAAAACCATGACGAGATAAGTTTTCGCCTGCTCGATTTGTGTTTGACAAGTAGACTGCGCACTGGAAGGCCTTGTTTACCGTTGGCAGATCAGTCACAATTTGCATACTTTGCGGTTCAGAGTCGTATTACACTCACATATACTCGATCTGTCCTATGATCTCACAAACCAAAATGTTACATGTGATAATTTTTTACTAACTTGTATTAGGAGTTACACAAGCAAAAGATAACCATTGTGGAAACAATTAGAAAGAATCGAGCTAAACTCCGCCCCAGTACTAACCGATATGAAGCAACAAAAGAGGCCTAAAAGCCGCTACCCGTTTGAAAATCGTGTGCAATTAATTTGCTCTGAACATAGTTATTTAATTTGTCATTCTTGTGTCGCATACCCTCACATTGATTTTATCCAATTGACAGGCTTCGAGTCCCTGTCCAACTAACATCCAAAATTATAGAAAATTAATTTTTCTAATTACGATCGCCTTTCGGCAGGGAATGTTAAGCAGTCTCAGTGTATTTCGGATATAAACGACCTTATCATGAATATTCGTGTGGAATAGTTCACCACCGAAATATTCTGTTCACCCGAAATCGTTCACCTTACTATGATCGTGTAAGGGTAAGATTTCTGATGAGCAACACTTCACATCGAAATTTCGAATTTGAGATGACAGCTGTCAAAACGTCAAATAAAATTTCAAAAAACAAGTGAAATTATACGCATTTTGCAATTGTGAAATTTAAATTTCTCTTTCCCACAAATTTTCCATTTCCATATTATGCCGCTTATTTTCTATCGTTTGTTTTTTGGTTCTTTTAATTCTTGTTCTTTCAAATTGTTTAAAATTTTGAAATTTTTATTAAATACTAGCTGACCCGGCAGACTCCGTACTGCCTCTTCGATAAACAAAAGACCTAATCTTTTGTATAAAATGATTTTAAAACAAACAAATCGAATCCGTATTTAATACAAAAGCAATTATTGAATAAAGCAAGAAGTTTTATTATTATTTTCGATACATCATGTTGCTTACTTACAAAACAGAGTTTTCCTGAAATACTATTTATAAGGTTTAAATTTGATATTCACAGACACACACTGTTAAAATACAGTCTGTTAATTAATTTAAAGCTTTCTCATAAACTATATTTTTTCTTTTGTTTTGTGGTGCGTAAATAAACAAAGAAGGCGGTTTTCCGACGCGCGAACACGCGACGTTTAATTGTCCATGCGCGAAACAGGGAACTCCAAGTTGATTCCACAAACTTCTAACGACTGTCCTTGCGATTTATTTATGGTCATCGCAAAGGCCAGACGTACTGGAAATTGTAAGCGTTTAAAATCGAATGGTAAGTCCGTTGGAATCATCGGTATCCGCGGGATCAAGACATCCTCTCCTTTGTATTTTCCTTTTATGATTGTCGCCTCAATGAAGTTATTCATCAGTCTTTTCACATCCAGTCTTGTTCCATTGCATAATCGAGGTTGATTAATGTTACGCAGCATGATGACAACTGATCCTACTTTTAACTGCAAATTGTGAGGTGGTAATCCAGGCAATTCCAGTGAATTTAAAAACTCAGTGGGATAGTTGACTACGTCATCCTGATTCATTACGGTGTCGACTGATTTGAAGGAAACCAACTGTCCTGCAACAAAATTCTGAATGGTCGCATTAAGATCCTCGACATCTTTATTTTTCGCTGCTAATATTGCTCGTTCACCCAGCCAATTATGGTTATTGAACTTTTGCGCTATATCTGGGAAAACTCGCTGAATAAGCTCCACTTTTGAGTCTGTGATGTGACAGAAATCTGTAGGTAATGTGATGAATCCGGTTGAGGTGTCCACTGCAACTTTATTATTTCCAATGTCTAACAACTGCTTCGCAAACACATTTGCAGTTTCATCTTGTTGCAAAAATACTCGCATGTTAGTTGTTAAGTGGAGTGTCTTTACGTACTGCCAAAAATTTGATGATTTTAGGCATGCATATAGTTCATCAGCAATAGTTGATCGGGGAATAACTGGAAGAGTCTGACGAAAATCACCTGACAACAGAATCATAGCCCCACCAAAAATATTTTGGTTGTCACGAAGATCTTTCAACGTTCTGTCCAGTGCCTTCAGTGACCTCTTATGGGCCATTGTGCATTCATCCCAAACAATCAATTTGCATACCTGTAGGATCTTGGCCATTGCGCTATTTTTGGCGATGTTGCAAATTGGTGTTTCGGTGATTTGCATGTTTAGTGGTAATTTAAATTTACCGCAACAAAAAACGGCAAATTTTAAATTTTGAAAAAGTGATGAAATTATTAATATTAGTTTTTGTTTAGAACATATTAGTTATCTATATGTAAATATACATAGTTAAATATTCAAATTGCTCGTTTATATACTACTAACAGCAATTTGAACTTTATGCAGCGGATTACAAATTGACTCTCCATTTTATTTAGAAAACGTTTGTATGGGAAATAGAAAAATGCTGTTTTGAGGATTTTCCCGGCAATTATTCACCTTTTAAACCTTCCCTAGACCTCCACGAATAATTAAAGACCAAGATAAGATAAAACCGTTCAGCCGTTCTCGAGTTTTAGCGAGACTAACGAACAGCAATTCATTTTTATATATATAGATTAAGGATGCTTACCCTAACCATTTTTAATTTTAAAATTACCCTTTTCCACGCATAGACCGTTTTAGTGGGAGGTCCAGCACTGTTTAAATCTACGACTAATTGCTTCCATTACGCTTCTTGTCTTTCTTTCCCTTGTTTGGAGAAGCCAGCCGCTAAATCAGAATTTTCTTGCATTTTGGGAAGCAAAACTTCTGATTGAGTTTTAATTACCGATTTTGACCTTAAATTAATTGTTTTTCACATTAAAATTGATTATTTAAATAAATTTCACGCACAAAATTGTAGCGAACAACTTCACCAAAAATTTGATAAGTATTTCACCATAGCCGTCGTTCACGATAGGGTGGAAAAAAATTCGAAGTGAACAGTTTCACATGGTAAATATTCAAAATAACATGAATGAACGGCATAGGTGAAATGTAAACCATTCCACACGAAATGAAAATTCACGATAAGGCCGAAAATAAAAGCTCCTCATAAAAATCCATCGGGCGTTCAGAGGCGGCTTAGAATAAATTCGTTGGAAAAACATCAAAGCGCATATCACAAACTATGCTGTTTCTCTGTTTTATGTTACATATAAACCACAAAATGACTTTTTCCAGTTAAAGTGTATGTCTTTTTCCTTTCTGTTCATCCTTACACAGAACGACCGCCTCATGATTGGCCAATATGTTACAATGTTTGGCGATGTTATAAGCCATCTCAACATATCTGCGGTGAAGTCAGGAGATGGAGGTGAATATGAGTGCAAAGCGATTTCGCGCGCAGGTAAAGCATCACATGCGGCACGTCTAAATATATACCGTGAGTGCCGCTGACAAACTAAAATACAAAAAAGTTAATAAGCGCATTTACATATATTTATATACGTGGGCACAACAGCAAAGTAAATTTAATTTATATATATAAAAATGAATTGCTGTTCGTTAGTCTCGCTAAAACTCGAGAACGGCTGAACGGATTTATCTTATCTTGGTCTTTAATTATTCGTGGAGGTCTAGGTAAGGTTTAAAAGGTGAGAAAAATTCGAATAATTGCCGGGAAAATCCTCAAAACAGCATTTTTCTATTTCCCATACAAACGTTTTCTAAATAAAATGGAGAGTCAATTTGTAATCCGCTGCATAAAGTTCAAATTGCTGTTAGTAGTATATAAACGAGCAATTTGAATATTTAACTATGTATATTTACATATAGATAACTAATATGTTCTAAACAAAAACTAATATTAATAATTTCATCACTTTTTCAAAATTTAAAATTTGCCGTTTTTTGTTGCGGTAAATTTAAATTACCACTAAACATGCAAATCACCGAAACACCAATTTGCAACATCGCCAAAAATAGCGCAATGGCCAAGATCCTACAGGTATGCAAATTGATTGTTTGGGATGAATGCACAATGGCCCATAAGAGGTCACTGGAGGCATGATTCTGTTGTCAGGTGATTTTCGTCAGACTCTTCCAGTTATTCCCCGATCAACTGTTGCTGATGAACTAAATGCATGCCTAAAATTATCAAATTTGTGGCAGTACGTAAAGACACTCCACTTAACAACTAACATGCGAGTATTTTTGCAACAAGATGAAACTGCAAATGTGTTTGCGAAGCAGTTGTTAGACATTGGAAATAATAAAGTTGCAGTGGACACCTCAACCGGATTCATCACATTACCTACAGATTTCTGTCACATCACAGACTCAAAAGTGGAGCTTATTCAGCGAGTTTTCCCAGATATAGCGCAAAAGTTCAATAACCATAATTGGCTGGGTGAACGAGCAATATTAGCAGCGAAAAATAAAGATGTCGAGGATCTTAATGCGACCATTCAGAATTTTGTTGCAGGACAGTTGGTTTCCTTCAAATCAGTCGACACCGTAATGAATCAGGATGACGTAGTCAACTATCCCACTGAGTTTTTAAATTCACTGGAATTGCCTGGATTACCACCTCACAATTTGCAGTTAAAAGTAGGATCAGTTGTCATCATGCTGCGTAACATTAATCAACCTCGATTATGCAATGGAACAAGACTGGATGTGAAAAGACTGATGAATAACTTCATTGAGGCGACAATCATAAAAGGAAAATACAAAGGAGAGGATGTCTTGATCCCGCGGATACCGATGATTCCAACGGACTTACCATTCGATTTTAAACGCTTACAATTTCCAGTACGTCTGGCCTTTGCGATGACCATAAATAAATCGCAAGGACAGTCGTTAGAAGTTTGTGGAATCAACTTGGAGTTTCCCTGTTTCGCGCATGGACAATTAAACGTCGCGTGTTCGCGCGTCGGAAAACCGTCTTCTTTGTTTATTTACGCACCACAAAACAAAACAAAAAATATAGTTTATGAGAAAGCTTTAAATTAATTGACAGACTGTATTTTAACAGTGTGTGTCTGTGAATATCAAATTTAAACCTTATAAATAGCCAGTATTTCAGGAAAACTCTGTTTTGTAAGTAAGCAACATGATGTATCGAAAATAATAATAAAACTTCATGATTTATTCAATAAATGCTTTTTTATTAAATACGGATTCGGTTTGTTTGTTTTAAAATCATTTTATACAAAAGATTAGGTCTTTTATTTATCGAAGAGGCAGTACGGAGTCTGCCGGGTCAGCTAGTATCTTCTAAATGTTCAGTCAAGTTGTTTAATTTACGTCCATACATAATTTTACGTACACACATATCAGCTAGACTGATTGGCATGATGATATATTATTTGAAACATTCAGCTGAAATGAACTTCGTGCTTTTACGTTGAAATTTTGTACATTTACTTGTTTGTTTAGCTGGCATCTACTCACCTGAAAAATTCCTCATTTACAAACATACATACACACTTACACAATACATTTATCTATGCTCATCTTCGACTTACTTTGCAGATATGCCATATGCGCGCATGATGCCAAAACTATCTGCTGTGGCGGGTTAAGCATTTTTTGAAATGTCCCGTGGCAGGATATCTAATCGACAGCATAATCATACAGAAAGGTAAGACATACATATTTGTATATCTGTTACACACACATATATGAGCATTTATTAATATTCAGCTATGCTTAAATATACGGTTTGTATGTATTTATTTGAACCCTGCTGACAGTTCAGTGTAGCAGCGGCTCTATCATCAGTCACCGTCACTGTAGGGACATTGCAAACGAAATATCGTTTCTGCGGGCATTTCCGCTCAACGAGTTGCTTATATATTATATATATAAAAAATACATCTGTATATGTATGTTCATACTTAGCATAGAGAATGCGTTGCAGTTTGGGTTTTGCATATTAAACTGCATAAAAGGTTGTTAAGTTTATAGCAATATCCTTAGCACAAACAATGCACTCCGCGCAGCTACAAAACAACTCGGAGCTATAAATATGCTGGCTCAAAACAATCTAAAACCCTGTCAGAAAGTCAACCATACACCAATGACTTGCAGACTGATACCTATCTAATTCCTAATTATCGTGATCATAAGATACACACCTACATTGCCTTTTAAAGGACTTTAAACCCAGCAGTACATCAACATCCGGGCGAAAACATTGGAGAACATCAAAACCCTAACTATTTATAAGATAGATATATAAAGAGTGAGAGAAAGAGAGAGAGAGAATAAGAGAGGGAGGGAGACAGAGTTGATCTTGCTCTCAAATGATCAGTACACCTATCAAAATGGAAAGTAAACCAAAAGTGCTTTGCACAAACTAATCTATTTTCTCTTTCTTGGAAAGCCTCTTTACAATTAGTAATTCTGTCTTGTTATATTCCGAAACAAAGGTACAAAGGTATTTAAAAATGTTATGCCAAGTATACTGCTGCTCTTAAGCAGAATTATGTCTGTGAGTCTCACAAAGAAGAGTCCCAGGTATCTATATATATAGACTGAGAAACTCCTCAAAGCGGCCATATGGCTACAGCATATACCTATAGGAACTCACCAGAAATCCTAATGACTGGATACATAGGACTCTGTAAATAGTGTGGAGAGCGTCTACCTATTACGGACTTTGCACCACCACCCACCTACTTTCCACAATGCTCATATAGGTCTGGGAATTAGGGTAAATATCTAGGAGCGATCTTAGACAAGAAATTGAACTGGAAACACAAGATAGTTCAGTGATACGAGCATGCTGATCCCGCGCTTATACATACAAAAGTGCTATAGAGGTCTGCCCCAAGAGTTGTTGCACGGCATACGTATCAGTGGCAAGACCAACCCTCGTTTACATGCCAAGTGATATCATACTTCAACATCATTCCACTCGATTGTATGGTGTATTAGTCGGTGACATTAGAATCGCTTCTTTTAAGTAAATCAAGCCAACTAAAGTAGTAAACTTTTGGGGTACTCAGAATACTAAACATAGGTATACCTTCATACCAAGCATCTTAGATACCTGCGATTGAATATAATTTAGGGAAGTGGTGTATTCTCACGAAAACATCCATGTAACTTTGAACCAGTGCAGGCCAATGGAACATTACATATCAAGACAAAAATATCTTCATGTGCAGCAACAGCTAGACACCTTACCCACGCTGAAATTTAATTGTGCTGAACTGTGGCAGAACTCTGCAGAGTATGGCAAAACAAACTATTCATCCCATGAGTTCTGGCCATATCGACATCGAAGGAAAACTGACGAGGACACGATAAAGATCTTTTTGCCACATACAAACTTCTCGAAAAACTTACCTAAGGACAGACCTTGTTAAAGTGGAATCGAACTACGACTTACCGCAAATCTAGGCAAACCTGACGGAAATGAGACGGAAAGAGATCACGAGGAGAGGACATATTCAAAAATATGGCTGAAAAGAGTGCTGACAGGCTTCTATTCGATCAAACGACCTGAAGAAAGACTAGGAGCTAATTACAGGAAACCCAGGTCAAAAGAACTTGTAAACTAATGAGGTGGAGAAAATCATTATATATATGTATATAATTGGCGCTTTGTAACCGCTTCGGCCGGGTTTCTCCTCCAGTTTGTGGTTTTGGGTCTTGATTACAAAATTTAGCTTTATTTTTTATTTAAATTAATTTTCTAAAAATTTTGGATGTTAGTACGATACCAGGATTTGAACCTGAGCCTCCCGAATGGCGTACGCAATGCCAACCACTCGGCTGCTGCGGCCGCCGGAATATGGTAAATGATTATTCAACTTTTATGCAACTAGACTGGTTGGGTGTCGGCATTTCTTGATAACAGATAACCGACGTCAAGAATATAGATCTGATGAAGGCAATCGAATAGGTTTGATATTGGATACTAATGGGCAGGAACTTGGGGCATCACAACAAGTCTTACTCAGGATTAAATGTAAAAGATGTGCTTCAGCATCTACAACTTAACGCTAACGCTAATTTAACATACATATCCTTCTACTCCTTATCAAGGGTGTAGTGTTCTATGAAGGACCAATCGGACGACATATATCAGATTATACTAGTTAAAATACCAGTACGAAAAAAGTTATCCTAGACACTTTTTTCAATTCTGTGTATTATTAATACTTACTTGCCTTTAGTTACGAATATTATAGGACTAGAGACCCCATTAGGTGATTTGAAGAGTACAAGAGATACACTCTGGGTAATTGAATAATGTGCATGTTGATTGATGTATAAAATCCTCAAGTTCTCTGCAATGCTCTATCTCTTTATCAAGCCTTCTTCCCCAATTTGTGTGCCGGATTAAGTGTTAACCAAAAAACAAGATCATTGTCAGCGCTTGAAGTAGCAAGAGTCCGGAGGTTTTTCAGAAATTTATAAGAAAATTAGAATAAAAATCATAAGTTCTGTTCTCTGTCATATTTCATGTGCTGAGGACTTTGCAGTATTGTTATGTGGTTCAGAAGAAATGAAGTTTTTTCCAAAATTTTACATAGAATTTCTTAAGGCTGAAGTTTTCAAGAAACAATTTGAATGTCTTACGGCTGATTCTGGTTAAGCGAACATAAGATCAGCATCGAGAGTTTTTCTAGGTAAATGGTTCACCCTAATCTTTATTCAAATTTATGGTTGCAAGTGGTTGTTTTATGTTTTTTGTTTTTATTATACTCAACCTTTTAATCTTTTTACACATGCATACACACTTCCCATTGCTAACATCGTTTTCAGAACGGCACCCTATTTATCGAGAATGTTCAACGTACTGCCGATCAGGGTACATACAATACACTTGCGTTGCCCGCAAAAAGCACAACCACCCAGCGCAGCGTTCTCTTTTTTTTTTCTTCGTATTGGTATTTCAATCAACATTTCGGGTTATTTTTGGTCATGTTGGGTAGCTGCTGTGCGGAAAATTCGGAAAATTCCGCAGATTAATTTTAATTTGTCTGGAGTGGTTAATGAAAATGAAAATGAAAACCGCAAAACGATGAAATGTTGTGTACTAAGTGCTGGTGGCTAAAAATTTTAAACTTCAATAGCGCAACAACAACAAAATTATAAAAGTTCAAAATAGTTGCAAATAAAAAAGTATTAAATATTGATCGTTAGAAATTGTTCGAAATTCATTTTAAACAGCTACGGTGGTACACTAAGTGGTAGTTATTTCAAAACTATATACAGCGTAATTGAATTTGAGTATAAGTTTGTGGAACGCCGGAAAAAAGTTGTCAGAAATTTGCACATTCGCTACTCCAACTATTTAGTTTAAGTATTTTTATTTTATTTTTATTTTTTATTTATCTGAAATATAAATTTGTATGCATGTTTTTATCTCTTTTTAAAATTTTTGTATTGAAATTCGACTTTTTTACTGTGTGGCATAATTAATGATGACGATATACGAGAAGTATCAGCTTACCCAGTCAGTATTTTCCGAATATTTTAAACTCGTATGTATAGGGTTACCCATTTCGTCGATTAATAAGTACGGGGCTGTACTTTGACATCTGTTAAACTTAATTGTCAAACGAAAGATGTTTTGCTTTAGTTAAAAGTCAGGCTTTCATAAAAACGGGTCGCTTAACAATCGCACAACGAGTTAAAATTGTTAAAACCTACTGCAAAAATGGCGATTCAAATTTGTCCACGTTTCTTGATTTAAGAGGAAATTATGGTCCACATAATCGCTCAACTACTCAAGCAATGTTAAAAAGTTAAAGAAGTTTGAAGATACTGGATCGCTGCAGATATTCTATGGCCTGTGCATCAACGCTTGGGTTGTTCGATCTCAAATTTCGCTGCTGTAGCCGAAGACCCGAATGTGAATATTTCTCGACGTTCTCATGAGCTGGGATTTTATTAAGTCACATTATGGCATATTTTATACTTGGACTTACACCTACATCTATAAAAATTCAAGCTCACACAACAGCTGACCAACGCTGTAAATACAAAATTTTCTTCAGCGATACACAAGACACATTTCTCTCTCGGGGGATTCGTAACTGAGCAAAATTGTAGCATTTAGTGCTCGGAGGATTCTCACATATTTGAAGAGATGCCATTACGCCCAAAAGATCTTGCTATCTGAACCCTTCTTTGGTTCGGAAGAGTGATTGGACTTATTTCTTTGAAAACGACAAAGGCGAGACTGTCACTGTCAATCCGGAGCGTTATAGTCGTATGATAACTGACTTGTTTTGGCCTGCAACTGAAGAACACAACACGAGCGGCTATGGTTTTATTGCGAGACCAATTTCCTATCTGCGCAATCTCTACTCCGGGCGATGTAAATTGACCACGGAGATCAAGCGGTTTGAAAACGTTGGATTTTTTTTGTGGGGCTGAGATACCTGAAACGGATCGAAGCTAGCAAACTTTCGCTTGGCGGTGATTTGAATAATGTAGATAACGGCGAAGTTCAAACGGATACCCTGTGCATATGATAGTCTTTGTCTTGTCAGTTTGCTGCAAGCATGATTACCAATGTTAAAAAACCCCATTAAGTAGACAAACCATGCCTTTGAGATTAATCATGAAATTTGGATACATTGAAAATATATCATTCCCAAGAAACCTATTAAAACAACTATCCCTGTTAAGGGGAAAGCTAAGAAAATTTTGAGTCACTTCTTCTTCCGCTATTTCACGCTAATTAGAAACACCTAAAGAGTACCAGAACTTCTATTTACAAATGATCCTTTCCACGAAATTAAATTTACCTCTTAATCTGCTTAGTGGATACAGCCTCCAGAGGATCTCGTAAGAAAAAAAATTAAATATAGAAATGAATTAAAATATTATTAAACCTAAAAACAAATAAACACAGCTTTTGCTACTTGTTATCAGTCAGACAACGGAAAGCCATTTGTGGGAGCGCAGTGAGCGATACAAAAAGATTTGATTTAATTCCTACAGGAAACATCTTCGGACATGGTTGAGAAATACTCTTGGCTTGGAAGCCGTTAGAAGTCGATTTTTTTAAGTTACTGGAAATCAAAAATTCTCTTTTGAAAAGCTCTGACTTCGAAACTAAGCCGTATTAAACCAGGCCAGGCCTCAGTCCCCTATATCCCAAGATCCACACGATTTACTATCTTTTACCCCTAGAAATTTTCTACGTGTTGCGCTCTTCATAGCACCCCTGATCCGGACGCTAAAGAACTCCCCCTCATCAATAAGTGGCAGAAACTAAAGGTTCTTCAAAACGTAATTAGCATGCGTTGGAAGAACGAATTTTGCAAGGCACAAGTGGAGAACACCCCAACGAAACATTCCAGAAGGAGAAATGGTCGCTGTTCAAGTTGACGGGCTTTCTCCAGCCGAATGGCGACTGGGTCGCATTGCTCAATTATTTCGTAGACCCGATGGAAATGTTATGGACATAAAAACTCAGCATGGAGACATAACCCGAAGCATACTCAAGTTGTGCCCTCTACCCCCTGTCTAGTTATGATAATACCAATACCACAACCCACCAATTAATTAAAAGTTCTACCCATATACCATATACACACAAACATGTATACCATATTTATATACTAATTACTGCTCACACATATTCCACCCATATTGTAAAATCTCACTCACATTTCTGATGTTCTTGTACTAAAGTCTCTTTTTGATATACCTATATCTTTGCAGATCACGAGGAAAGGACTCGACAATATGCCGGTTGTGTGGCCCCTGATGCAGGTGAACGCTACGAATGTGCAAGGATGCACAAATACTGTATAAACTGTTTGACAATGTCCCATACAACCGGAGCGTGTGAATCAGAAGCCAGTTGCCATCGGTGTGGACTTGCTCACCATACTCTTCTCCACCAAGATAAATATCAACGCCAATCTCTGCGTAGAAAGTTGTGTGCTGAGATAATCAGCTGACCAACTCGACAGCGTGTAAAAAGGCTACGACGATTGGTTGCTGATGAGCGAAAGGCATCGACCAACTGGAAAAGAAGCTGCTGCAACTGGCACCGAGGCAGGCGGAGCGTCACGTTGACGGACAGAGCTCTTAAAGAGTAAAGGAAGACCTGCAAAGGCTAGAAGATTGGCAACTCGCCTTCGTGGACCATTGGCTCTTTGGCCTTCACGCTTTTAGTTTTTATATCAATCTAAAACCAACCATCAAGGCGTGACTACCAGCCATAAACTGCAACAAAGTATGATAATCTAATGTTTAAAATACAGAAATTGTATAATTGTATAACTATGGTAAATAAAAAAAGCAATTGAATTTACTTATATGATTCCCCATTTCCATCAGGCATTGGAAATATTGTCTTATCTGCTCATAGACGACAAATTAAATAAAATAATTTCGAAAGTGGTTTTGTTAAACAAAATTAATTACTGACTTTTTCAGCGTAAATTTTTTATTTCTAACTTTTAAATAAATAACCATTTATTAAAAAAATCATTATTTAATTATGTATTATAATTGTTTACTTATTTATTATTTATTAAATATTATTTTTTTATTTATTATTTATCATTTTTAATTCATTGCCAATAATTTATTATTTACGAGTATTGTTTGTTAATTATCATTTATTCTATTTATTTTTTATTAATTCCTTTTAATTTCTTTCTTTCATTTTGTGATAAATATTCCTGATTTTAGAAATAATAAAGGATCCTCACTTCAACGAGATGTTCTTTATTGTAATTCAACAGGAAGAAGACAATGTAAAGCGAGAGTAGGATAGCATTTTATACATTTCAACATAAATACAAAAATTTCTTGAATTTCAAAAAATTAAATTAGTTTCATTCCAAGATTTGTAATGCAATTTTGCAAGCTCTTTTTTGTTGAGACATCTGCTGGCATTTCTTCTGTACTAATATACTATATTCTACTTTAATGTCCTTTCTATCGACGACTTCGCGACCGAAATGATGACGAATGCCGACGTGTTTCGTACGATTATAAAAAAATGTATTTTTGCTTAGCTTACCGGCACCTTCGTTATCATTGTAAATAGTTACAGTTCTGTCTTCGCCAATTACTTCATTCAGAATGAGATTCCAAGATACGGAGTGCCTTTTACACACGTGAGCAAACCTTGTGCAAGATGCGGTAACCAATCCGTGTGGAGCCTTGGGTCACGGCTAATGAGAGAGGATGCTTCGGTGGAGCACTGACTTACTCGGTTTAAGAGTCCCCGGAAATCATTGCAGCGTCTGTTCACCAGAGGGGCGGCTGCGAGCGGTCGTCGGTCTTGAAGCAAGCGGTTCGCTATAGAAATGTGTACAAACTTTAAACTCACTCGCAAACGTTTTAAGGATCATGAGTTGAGGGCATGCACCTGGAATGTCCGGTCCCTTAATTGGGAATGTGCCGCTGCCAAACTGGTCGATGTCCTCGCTAAACTAAAGGCTGAAATCACCGCATTCCAAGAAGTGCGATGGACGGGAGAAAACCGAAAGCGAGTAGGTTCTTGTGACATTTACTACAGCGGCCATATAAAAGAGCGTCAATTTGGTGTCAGATTTGTGATGGGAGACAAACTCCGTCATCGTGTAGTAGCATTCACCCCGGTGAAGGACACAACAAATCATGCCCTAAAGAGTCGATGCTGATAGACTTCGCCGGGGCCCGAAATATGGTGTCTATAGCTACTTGGCTGTCCTCTGATCGAAAAACACAAAACCAGACCGATCATGCTGTTATTGACGGAAGACATGTCTCCAGCGTTCTTGACGTGTGTACACTCCGAAGACTACAATCTTGTTGCAGCGAAGATACGCATGCACCTCTGTGTATCGAAGAGCGCCCATCAACAAACACGACGTCGAATAGCTGCAATCACAACAGACTGTCGACCGATTTTCTACTCTACTTGCACTCCTGCTCTCTGAGAGCACTCATCAGCAACTTGGGTTTACGGGACCTGTGGGACGGCATTTCAAGTTATCTACTTTCAGCTGCAAACGAAACTATTGGATTTCGTAAAGGTCGCAAAAACAGCTGGTATGATCAGGACTGCCGTGTCGCAATGGTGAAGAAACAGACTGCCAACCTCGCAACGTTGCGATCGACCACAACACTCTCCTGCAGACAACAAAAGAAAGACGCATGAGTATGAAGACCTTGAGAAGATGGCCAACAATGGTAATGCTCGAGAATTCTATGAGAAGACACGACAACTTGCAGAAGGTTTCAAGACCGAAGTAGACTCTCGTAGGGCACAAAGCCACTAATGTCCAGAGCATATTGAATTTATGGAGGAAACACTTCTCCAGCCTGTTGAATAGCAGTGAAAATGGAGTATCCGGAGATGGTGAACCCGAAACCCCAAGCTATGACCATGGAAAAGACATTCCATTAACTGACCATGAAGAAGTTCGAATAGCCATCGCCCACTTAAAAAAGCAACAAAGCGGCCGGAGCTGACGGTCTACCGGCAAAGCTATTCAAACATGCCGGTGAAGAACTGATAAAGTGCATGAATTAGCTACTTTGCAAACTATGGTCGGAAGAAAGCATGCCCGACGATTGGAATTTAAGTGTGCTCTGCCCAATACATAATAAAGGGGATCCCACCGTCTGCGCCAATTATCGTGGGATAAGCCTCCTTAATACCGCCTGTCTAGCACATTGTGTGAAAAACTAAAGCCCACTTTCAGCAAACTGATTGGACCTTATCAGTGTGGTGGATCGACACCACCTCTTCGTCGATTTTAAAGCCGCCTTCGACAGCAATAATAGGAGCTGCCTTTACGCCGCTATGTCTGAATATGGTATCTCCACAAAACTTATACGACTATGTAAGCTGAGGCTAAGCAACACTTAAAGCTCTATCAAGATCGGAAAGGAAGGACCTCTCCGAACCGTTCGATACCAAACAAGGTTTCAGACAGGGTGATTCCTTATCGTGTGACTTTTTTAACTTATTGTGTTGTTGTTGTTATATGTATACAAACATGGATTGATGCTGACAAGTCCATATCACATAACTTTGACTAGTACCAAATTATATTCCAATCGTCGTCTACCGCGTGCTTTGCTCATGATTTTCATTCGACGCACTCTACCATGCTTAACTGCTCGAGTAGCTTTAACGCCAATGTCGTTGCTTTGCTTGTACTGGTGGAATACTCCTTCATTTTTGTAGGTTTTAACTGTACTTTTACTTCTTTTGAATTAGGTAAAAATTGGTCGTATGCATCTGGATTCGGTTGTGGAACAAATGTTACTTCTCTGCTTCGACGTATCTTTCAGACTTCAGAATCCCATAGACGATAGCCCTTTGATATAATACATTTGAGTATCCTAAATAACACTTTTTATGGATTTCGAACCCAATTTGCACTTACTTATTTTGTAGAGCATATACTCAACCAAATTTTTGTAAATAACCAATATAAGGGGCTTTCCAGTTCATATTCAGTACGGAATGTCGCCCTTCAAACTTTGCGATGGACAACGATTACGTATGTAGTTTGCCGTGTTGATGGCTTCTGCTCAATATACTGTTGGTAGACTGGATCGTATTAGCATGCATCTTACCATTTCTACTATGGTTCTGTTCTTACGTTCGGCTATGCCATTCTGTTGAGGTATGTAATCAATTGCATTGGGAAAGTTACTTCTACAATAAATCGTGTTGAGCCATCTTTCACAGATCTGGTACATATAGTGTTTCGTTCAGTGTAGTATTACAACCTGAATTCGATTTAATTTTCACAATTCCGCGCCATGAATTCTGACTTCTCGAAGCTGTCATTCGCAAGAGCTAGTGTTACACATATTGCAAATTTTAAACAGCACACATATGTGACGACGCTCCTGAATCCAGACACCACTTTCCGCTAACGTTCGTACTGCTTACGCTTAACATTATTTCTTCCACTTTGCAAGCTAAATTTTGCTCCTCTTTTCTTAGTCGCGCCTTTCTGTCTCTGAAATTTTTCAATCTGCATTCTCCGGCCTTGTGGCCAATTTTTCCACATGATTGACATACATTATTATTTGTTATTTATTATTTATTATTATCATTTATATTTATAATTTATTATTTAATAATTTATTATTATTTAATCCTTACTAAAAGATAAAATAATTTTTTATTCCCAATTATAATATTTTATATATATATATATATTTATTATTTAATACTTAACCTTCTAAGCTGGAACTGAAATTAAATTAATTGTTCCATCAAAATTTAAATTAGCTTAGCCTAGGGTCGTCACGTAAAGAGCTACCCATAAAATTTTGGCAGAACTAAGTATAAATTTCAAATTTTTAATGTTTTCGTAGCAATAACGTACGCAATACCAACAAAACAAAAGCATTTGAGAATTGTATAACAAGGGAGCTGGAGAGATCTTCTCTCTCTCTACGTATTTTATATTGGGGAAAATCATTTGTCAAATAAAAACTTTAATATCTTTTTTAATTTTTGTTTTTTAATATAGTTTTTTGCGAGATTTTTGGTTGCATTCCACTTCAACTCAGTGGACTATTTTTACTTAAAGCGTTTTATAGTTATAAAATAACAACGTTTATTTATGTTTAACTTGCCTTTTTCTTCTATGCCACTCGGCCCGAAATAATTAAAAGAAAATAAGTTCGTTTTTGTGTACAAACACCAATCACTAAGTTTTATTTTCTTTAGTGGTTTTTCACTTTTCTGATTGTATAAATATTTATAAAATCGTTGTTTCTTTTTTATAAAATTGTCCCTTGTATCACAATCAAGTATTCAATAATTTATATATAAAACACTTCAAACTTGTGCTAACAAAATTTATTCTTTACTTCTTCGAAATAACTTTGTACAAATTGAATTCAAAAAAACTGAAACCTTTGCACTTTTTGGTGTTAGTACTTCAAAGGAATTTTTTACACTTCTCTAAAGCTTTGAGCTGCCGCGATAAAGTATGCCGCGCGCGCGCGTAGGTAGTTGGATAACAAGTGATTTTTACATACCCTTCTTCGTTAGCTCGAACTACCGCGGCTAAACGATAGTTCGGCTAACGGAGTAGGGTATACACGGAAAGAAGGATAACCGCGTGAAAGGAGACATGGGAGAATAGGATACCGGAAGTTGGCACGCACGGCATTTACAATTGTGTTTTATGTTGCGCGCTTAAACTATTTACATATACATAATTGAAATATTTTGTCATTTGTTAGTTATCTCTTTACCAGCCACATACTCGTATCAGCATTTAATTTACGCTGGTAAAATATATTTTAATAACAATCAGTTTCAAAACTTTTCAGCCGATAGTCATTACATAAGTCAAAATATTCTAAAACAGCTTAAATGCCTATGAAAAATAAATATACCAATAAATAAATATAATAAAATATATAATTTACAAAAATAAAATTTCTTTGCACGTTATTTGCAATAACTAATACGCCCTGCGTAAAAAGCGTATATATGTGTATATACTAATATATGTAAACTTTAATTTGCCCTGAACAATTCACAACTCGTAAAAAATATTTTCGCATTTAAACTTCCCGCTATTTCAATTACCTATAAAACTCATTTTTTTGCCACGCCTGCAAAAAATCGTACACTCACGCACGACTACACATATACTCATGATGGCATTTTACCATTTTTATGCGCAACAACAACAAATAAAATAAAAATATTATTGCATTTACTAACTAGCAAATGAAAGAAAATAAAAAAATAAAGCAAACATGCATACCTTTATTTAAACTTATACTACATTTACATAAATACATACATACATACAGATAAAATATTTTACCATTTTAATTGTTCAACTACGTTTTTCCAGCTTCGCTCTCTGCTATGCCTTTCTACTCGTTGCATACCAAATTTTTTTTCCATATTTCACTGCTGTTTTTTATATACTGCGATTATTTTTTTATTCTGCGTATTTATATCTCTTTGTTCCAACTCGTTGTGTGTGTGTGTGATTTTTTTGTTGTTGTTGTTCCTTTAATGGTGTGCGTACTGACAGTCTATAAAGTCTTGTGCAATTATTTATTCACACACTCAAATGCGAACACCTGCACTACTATACATACATATATTAAATGCAAAAATAGCATTTTCAAATTTTCAATGCATTCGCTTTGACATATTACAGTGAGTAATTGATGAAATGTTAAAATGTAGTGATAAATGTTAATTAAGGATTTTTTGTGTAAAGACTCAAATACATACACATACACATGAATTTTATAAATTTATTTATAACACATTCAACTGTAAATAAACATTTATAAAAACCGAAATCAGTAAATTGATTATAGGAAAATAAAATGCATAAAAAAATTTGTACTATATAAATAAATTAACTTTAAAGAGCGCACATCAATATAAGCCAAAATGTAAAGAAAAAAAGAAATACAACACTTTTTACTGCACATAAAATTGCCATGAAATTCTTCACACTAAGCGGCTAAAGCTTGTATTTGTACCAACGCACATAACGGCATTCCACACCTATAAATGTATGTATGCATATCATTGACATCTTTCTGAGCCAGCATTGTACTCACATCCAATTCCATATCAAAATATTTGTTTCCTCCATTTCCATATTTCTTGCGCACTTTTTTCACACCGTCATACTCGCACTGCATTAGAAAAAATACAAGGAATTCTTTTATAGCATCACGGGAGTTCTTTCGTTAGCATATGCATTTCAAATTTTATTTTGGTTGCAATTCGAATTTTGCACAACATTAAATTCAAACTCTCACACACCTCACGTCCCGCACTGAAGTTGCCCACCAACTGCCATCATGCTGTCTTCAATATATCTTGCATCTACTTTTCTTACCAAATTTTTATTATTTAAGTTGAAGAAAATCGTTCCCTCTTTGTCCACTAACTATTTACCATAAATCACGTCCATTTGCAATGCAGCAATATTTTACGCACAATATTTCTTATTTTATTTTAATTGTTTTTACAACTAACTCTTCTTCTGCTTTTCTTTTTTTTTCCTTTCATTGATTTTTAAGTTTTGATTTCGTTTTGCTTCTACTATTTTTAAATTTTTATTTATTTTTCCATTTTTGTCTCCAACATTTATGTTGTGTGCACTTCACGCTTTGCACTTCAGTTTTGCATATCTGCATCTGAACCTGCACTTGCATCTGCATCAGCATAAACGCACTGGCGACGCGGCGTCATAGTGCAGTGCTCTTTCGGCGCTCACCGCACAGTTGTGTGTTTTGTCAACATCCAACCGAACGCTCAATCCACACACACACACACCCTCAGACACACAAACGGTACGTGAAGTGAAAGTGTTGGGGAAGGGTGAAAATATAAAAGCCGCCTGAAAAAAAAAGAAAAATCTGAGGTTTAAGTGAATAAAAAGGAACCTGAGTGCGCACACCTCTTCTTCGGTTTGTGTGTCAAACATAGTAACATAAGGTGAAAAACACCTGAAGTGGGATTTATATATATTTATCAATTTTGTATTCTTTTTCACTTGAACGAACCAATTCTGAAATAAAGCCATATATAAATAAATTCAGCTGATCTTGTCCCCCAAAGTGGGAACAGTTCAACAGCTGTTAACAAAGTGCGACAATTTAGCCGAGACACAACCCAACAATTAATAATAAAAATAATAGTAATACTTAATACCAATATAAATATTCATAGAAATAATAAAAATAAAAATAGTAAGAAAATAAAAATAAATAATAATAAGAACAATAATAATAATAATAATAATAATAAACCAAAAATAAGAATAATAACAGTAATAATAATAATAGAAATATTAATAAAAATAATATTAATAGGAATTCATAGAAAAAAAATTAATAATAATAACAACCACAAAATAATAACAATAATAATAGTATTAGTTATTAACAGCCGCTATAAGAACAATAATAAAGCTCTAATAATATATAAAAAATTATAAAGCATTACATTCAAACTATGGGTGTTCCCAGGTCGCTCCCTCCTGGGCGTCGGACCATCACGGCACCAAGCTGTGAGGTTGACAATGATAATGGAAGCGGGCCTAGTCCATTTGATAAGTCCACGAAAATGGCGAGCTCGCTGACTAAATCACGGGTAAGTTCTCAGTGTAACCGGCCACAAGCCGAAGTAGATGCGTGGAAGTTATTGGGGCTCAAGGTAAAAGGGCTAGTTGGAATATGGAAAGAGAAAATCCATCTACCAACCAAGGCGCGACATCATAGCAGAGCTACCAATGCTATATGAGGAAGTCCTATACCCTCAGGTGCAAGAGAGAAAAAGTATAGGATCACAAACAACACCGCAAGAAAAAGGAGTCACCGATAAAAACGTCACCCGTACAGTGAACATCGGGATACAAACGAGAGACCATATGGGAAAGTCCGTTTTAAAAAGACCTGCTACCACTACGAAGACTCCCGAGGAGACTCGGCCAATAAACAAGAAAAGGGAAGACGAAGTCCCTTCGGATGAGACTCGGCCAATAAATAAGAAAAGGGAAGACGAAGTCCCTGCCAATAGAAACTGGTGCAAAGGCAGAAAAAATTGAGTAAGACCGCGAGAAAAACAATAAAACCCGATGCGATTTCTATCTCAAACACGTTTGAAACTACATATGCGGACATATTGAGGCAAATGAAGCAACAGCCGGATATGAAAGAGCTTGGTGAAAATGTAAATAAAATAACAACAACAGCAAGTGAAAATCTGTTAGTACAACTCCGCGATAAGATTGGCAAACTTGCAAGTAAATTCAAGAAACGAGCAATAGAGTTGCTTAAGTCTAACGCAAGTATAACTGTGCTGAGTAGCAGTCTAACCAGAGATTCGGGACATAGCCATGGATACAACGGCTGATCAGTGATCAATACCATTCACCCTCGGGCGAGGGAAGCTGGCTACAGGATAAACGAGGCAAATCTGCAGTCTGGGAATGTGGTGATCTCCCATTTGAACAAACCGGTTCTAGCCAGTATGAAGGATTCACACACGCAAGAGTTGGGGGGTGCACTTCTACAGGTGCTACGCTCCACCGAGTGAGTCGCTGGAAAGTTTTAAAAACATGCTAAGGCGACTAGTAAATGATGCTGCCGGAAAATCACCGGAATGGAGTAGCTCAAAGACCAATGCGCGGGGACAAGCGCTACTTGAAGCTTTCATTAACCTCAATATTGTGCTACTCAACCAAAAAATAAAATAATATTTTTTTTTTAAATTAGTATTTATCTATTGAATCTGCTTCTACATCGGAAACCTAATAATCTTATATGTATATAAAAATCTTACATCCGTTTGGAATAATCCAGTAATATCCAAAAATTTCCAAAATATACCGACCGATTAACTTGAAATTTCGCAAAATTGTTTTCATTTTGTTAGGAAGGCTTCTACTAATTGATTTATACAAATAAATCAAACTGCTCTTATCTCCGGGAAGTGGACTAAGGACTGTACCAATCGAAAATATTGTATTTATCTTTCCATTTATGTACAATTCGGTACATAGGTGTCTTTTTGCTTAAGTTAACAGGAAGACTCTTCTTCTCTTCGTCAATGATAAAACCGAAAATGTTGTAATAAATAAAGTTATGGTAAAACGATATCCCGTGATAAATTGTTCACACATTCACTGAGTATTTGCGATGGCGAAGCATACAGCGAAGGGTAAAACTAGTAAGTAATAAAACCTTAAACTAAATTAAAACGTAAAGCCCATTAGTAGGATTGGGCTTGATGTTACTCTTTAGAAGGCTGCTTTGTCTCTACTCTTCAGGTGGCTTTGACTTTTTGCTTGGGCCAAAGTTTTCGGATGGTTATGCAGTGATAAGTATTTCTTTGCTGCGATTTCAATCTCTTCCTTGATTGTAGGTATGTTTAGATCTCTATGGATCTCTATTACGCATGTACCATGGTGCGCCCGTTATTACTCTTGACGTTTTCGATTGGAACCCTTGAATTATATCTACGTATATTCGTAGCGCAAACTGTGCCCCACAACTGGATTCCATATATCCATATAGGTTTTATTTTTTTTTATAATGCAGTGATTTAAACCTTAAGTAAACATGGAAACAAAATTAAATTCTAATATAATTTTATGGAAACGAGTTCCTATGCCTTTTGCATTATTTTTTTGTAGACCATATATTTAGTTTTTCCGTAGAGTTCTAGAATCACCATGCTGCCCTAAGAGTTTGCTGTGTGTTATACCACATAAAACTGACCTTTAGGAAACCAGCGATTACCATCTGTTACTGTCGTTGGCCAATAATTTGGCCAACCCACGATATATTGAGTTGCCCCAAAAGAAATCGGCAATTTTTCATACAAACGACGTTGATAATTTTTTTGAACAGCCTTTGAGTATTTAATTGTATTTTTTCTTTTGACAGTTATAGGCTGTCACTTTAAGCTTAATTAAAAAAAAAGTAAGCGTAATTTTCTTCATAATTATTTGTTTGGCGTTAATTTTAATATGGAGTTCACAAAAGAACATATTCGTCATATATTACTTTATTATTTCTTTAAAGGAATAAATGAAGCGAACGTTGCTACAAAAATTTCGTAGTTTGGATGGTGATAAGGCCGTAAAAGAAACACAATGTCGAAGTTGGTTTGTCAAATTTCGTTCGGGAGATTTTTCGCTCAAATATAATACACGTTCAGGTCGACCAAGTGAAGTTGATGATGACGATATCGAATCGGATCGTCATGTAACTAAGCGAGAGATTGGAGAGAAGTTAAGTATACCAAAATCAACCATTCATAATCATATACGACGTCTTGGACTGGTTAAAAAATCTTGATATTTGGGTACCATATGAATTGAAAGAAATTTATTTAACAAGCCGCTTCAACACTTGTGATATGCATCTTAAATGATTATAATCCGTTTTTGAAACAAATCATAAATCATGGTCCAATCATGATGAAGCGCCACATAACACTTCACAGGCTGATATTCACCAAAAGAAGATTATGCTGTCAGTTTGGTGGGATTGGAAGGGTGTGGTATATTTAGAGCTGCTTCCAAGGAACCAAACGATTAATTCGGATGTCGACAAATTTAATACATCCATCAACAAGAACCGGCCCGAATGGGTCAATCGTAAAGGTGGCCTATTCCACAACAACAATGCCAGACCGCACGTCATCTTTGGTCTCTCGCAAAAAACTGAGAGAGCTTGGCTGGGCACTGTTGATGCGTCCTCACCGTCAGACTACCATTTGTTTCGATCTTTGCAGAACTCACTAAATGGTAAAACTTTCGCAAATGACGAGGCTATAAAATTGCGCTTGGTTTAGTTTTTTGCAAGTAAGGGCCAGAAGTTCTATGAGCGGGGAATAATGATGTTGCCGGAAAGATAGCGAAAGGTTATCCAACAAAATGGAATTTACATAATTGATTAAAGTTCATTATAAAATTTAAAAAAATGGATTTACTTTCTTTTAAAAAATCGCTGGTTCCTTTTGTGGCAACCCAATAGTTTATTATTTTTTTTTATTGCATCGGCTTGAGTTTTAAGTAGCTACATGTTATGCCACTCAAAAAGTTTTATTTTTATTAATAATTAGTGCCCGAATTGAGGGTAAGTGGTTATGCCCTTGCTTGATTTCATTAAAACAAATGAGCCCTTGATTTTGAAAGTGGTATAAGTCAAAAATTTTAAAAATCTACTTTATCAGCTATTACTTATCGAATCTTAATAAAATAACATAATCTGAAGACATTAGCAGCATGCCATGCAAATTAACTCTTTAAAATGTGTTTATTTTTTAGTTGTTAACTGAAATACAGATATTGTTTGTTTTGATAGTGGTATAAGTCAGTGTGTTCACAAGGTAATTTTGTCATGTCTTCAGATAGTGGTTCAGGTATGATGAAGTAAAACTTTTAATGTAAAAACCTACTATTTAAAGTTAATTGTAGACATTTTACGGCGAATAAATATAAGTAATGCTCCCAAGAAATGGAAACGAATAAGAATGATATCGTCTTCTGATGAATCAGTTCATAGTTTAAAAGTGAATTCGGAGCCCTTACAAATGGAAGAAATCAAATTGAAATCAAGAAAGAGGACACGAAATCAACAGAATTATGCACAAAATATAAGAAAAATGAAGAGAAATGGTGGAGAGGGATATGAAACAAAAAACTCTAAGCACGTGAGTGCTAAACTTTTCGAAAATAAAGACTGTCTTTGTTCCAAAAAATGTTTAAATGGAATTGGATATGAAGACAGGAAAGCTAATTTTGATAATTTTTGGAATTTAGCAAGTTTCGAAAAACAGAATATGTTTCTGTATGGTTTGATTAAAAAACAATCAATAAAACAAAAACGCCCCAGAAATCACAAAGGATATATGAGAAAATTTTGTTGTAAGTTTCATCTATATGTATGTATGAGTTCGGAAGTTTCTGTTTGCAAAACTTTTTTTTTGGATACTTTCAAAATATCTAACGGAAGATTAAGCCGAGCCTTAAATTCTAAAACACCTAGAATAGATGGTCGTGGCAAAATGGCTAGCTCATCTAGAAAAACAGATGAAGAAAAAATTAAAGTAGTACGAGATCATATTCTGAGTTTTCCAGCATGTGAGAGCCATTACACGAGATCACATCACACTTCAAAGTATCTAAGTGCTGACTTAGATATTCGAAAAATGTATGGGATATATGTGGAAAAATGTGATGAAAATAATACAGCATGTGTAAAGGAGTGGACTTATAGAAAAATATTTAATACTGAGTTCAACTTAATTTTTCATACTCCTCGTAAAGACACGTGCCAAAAGTGTGATTCGATAAAACTAAAAATTAAAGCATCCAGTAATGAAGACGAGAAGTTGCATCTTATGGAAATTCATGATTCACATCTTAAAAGTGCCGAACAGGCTAGAAAAAGTTTAACAGATGACATACAAAAAACAAAAGATAACCCGAGTGAAAATTACGGATTCACATTTGACCTACAGAAAGCGCTTCCTTATCCAAAACTTTCTGTTTCGGTAGCTTACTATAAGCGCAACATGTATGTATACAAGTTAGGGTTTCATAATTTCCACAATGGAAATGCTAAAATGTATGTATGGGATGAAACAATCGCCTCAAGAGGATCACAGGAAGTTGCGTCCTGCATCTTAAAGCACATTCGGGACATTACCACTCAAAAGCATATAATAGCTTACAGTGATGCCTGTTCAGGACAAAATCGAAATATTAACATAGCCTCAATATGGTTAAAAATTGTTCAGTCATCTGATAATAATGTTGAAACAATTGATCATAAATTTATGGTATCCGGCCATTATTTTTTGCCAAATGATCGCGATTTTGGTGTGATAGAAACTAAAATTATAAAATCGAATCATTTATACATCCCTGAGCATTATTATAATTTAATAAAATCATGTAAGATGAGAAACCCATTTTCGGTAGTACAAATGGATCAAAAAGATTTTATTTCTACAGGACAACTAAAAGAATCAACGAATAATAGAAAGAAAAACATCAATGGAGAAGATGTGCCTTGGTTAAAAATACAATGGACCAGATTTCTAAAAAAATGCCCCATATAAGATGTTTTATAAAACTTCCTTGGATGACAACTCCGAATTCAAAGTATTAGACCTCTCACCTAAAAAAGGAAGATAGAATATATGGAAATATTGATTTACTTCCATTATACAGAACCATTAGACCAATAACAAAAGAAAAACGTAAAGATATGATGGATCTACTACCCTATATTCCACCAATTTTTCACAAACACTTTATTTCCCTAAATACTAATGAATAATTTACTTAATCACAATTAAATATGTTTGAATAAAATGTTAATTACTAATAAAATTGTTTCATTGGAGGTATAAGTCATTTATATAGTCATGCAGTTAATTTTGAAAGTGGTACAAGTCATTTGAACCTTTCAAAACCACATTTTCTTTTAAAAATGGCTATAAATTTCACAATCATAATAAATACTAGTTTGTTGGGACTACTTTACTGTCGAAAAATCATAATCCATAATGCAAGAATATTTTTTAATCCTTTAAAATGCAAAACTCTAAATATCTCGAAACAAAAAAAATATGACTTATACCACTTTCAAAATCATGGGCACAAATGTGAAAACAAATCTTTTTAATTTTACAAGTAAATCGCGATACGCAGTGATGTTCCAAAAAATATGATTTTTAACAAAAACAACCAAAAATATTTTCCTGTGTGCAAGTCGCTAATTTTTTTTTATTCAAAAAGAAAAATTCTTCTTCGACTTTGTTCATATTCCAAGTTAGAAATTTATGTTTGGTTTTCTGTGCCTCCCTAAAAGATTTATAACTACACGTATGTGATCTGACTAGCTATATAGATACAAACTATATGTACATATGGATATAACTATTGTGAGTTTTTCATTCACTGATTTTATTTTTTTAGTTGTGGTCATTTTTAGTTTATTTTTTGTCAGCATCAAATTTCCACTCTTCTTTTGTTTCCGCACTACTCATCGAGTTTGATGGATTTGTATGGTCAACACAGAAAAAATTACAGAAAAATATAGAATGATAGACATATTTAGGTTTGGTACACATCAATATACCTATTGTACTAAGTCTCTGCATCAGCAAATAGGTATGTCTGATATAATGAACAATGGTGTTGTATACCAAGGTCTATTCCATCGATAACGTTAAGTGATGGTACGTGATAGAAAACTTACGTAATTTTGGCTTTAAAGAAACAAAAAATTAAAAAAAAAATATCTTACTGAGCATAACTAAAATTCTATGTAATAGACTGTCATTCGAATTTTAAACTGAAGAGAAATAGAAATATGTAGATTTTTTAATTTTCTGACAAATATGTTTATCCATGGACATTTCAATATTTTTTATGCTATTGACATTTTATTTTATTTATTTTTATTTTTTAAATATAATTCTATTTCTACCCATCTGACGTATTAAGGGGTTAGGGGTAGTCAGAGGCACGAAAAAATGAGAATTTTCAGTATTTTTTTTTTTGCTATTAAATAATTTTATTTTACAAAAGTAGTGATATAGTATTATTAAACAATGTTTTGACTTGAAGTCACGAAAATTTCAAAAAAAAAAAAAAAATATTTCCGAAGTTACAGCTGTCTGTTTTAACCCAGTTCCAAAAAAAAGGTCCTTGCGGTGACAATCATAAGTCCTTGGAGATTCATCTGAAATCAATCGGATAAAAAAAATTAGTTTTATAAATAAATAATCCTGGGCCTGATCGAAGGATTTTTTTTTTCAAAAATTAACAAAATGGCGGCCTCAGGAAATTTTTGTCTAGATTTTTGGGAAAAAATCAATAGTTGGTTGGTCTTAAAAAATCGAAATTGTTCAAAAAAAAAAATCCTTCGATCAGGCCCGAGTTTATTATGTATTCTAAAAGCTGTATAAATTTCAACTGAGCGATTTTCGAGTTACAGTTGTCACCAGTTCAAAAAACATAGTTTTGAGAAAAACGCGTTTAAAGTTTCACACTAGCGCTTTGAAAGGCCCGAGCTCTCTTTGTTATTTGTCGAATAACTTAAAAACGAATTATCGGATTAACTTGAAATGAGAGTTTTTGTTCGTGTATCTAAAATCTCCGTTAATGACAACATTATCAGTTTTATTGCGTAATTTTCAATGCAACGACAGCCATGTATCTTGATGGTTTTTATTGTGCGGAAATCAGGTGCTACAGACAACCATATAATGCTGACCCCAGAGAACTCTATCAGCCTCAACACGGGGGAAGGAGGTTCCCATTCGTATTAAGAGTTTGTTGGATACCCAGAAGACACCTTGTCTAAGACCACAAGTCCTGAAAAGATTGGGTCATATGTAAAATAATCGTTTGGAGTCACTCATATTTATTTGAATGGCAGTCAAAAACTTTCCTCACTTGCGTGAACTTTTAAACACTGCCCATCCACTTCTTTAATGCTCTTTAGAAGCACTAAGCACATAACACATAAAAGTAAGTTTTAGAATAGCAATTAAATTTGACATTTATTGATTACATTAGTAGTGTGAATTTTAAGATAATTGAATTGTAAAATGTAATCATGTGAAGTTTGTCGGAAGAAATTCCGTCGGCAATGCTTGACGAAAATAATTCCAGTACCATTTATTCGCTTATATAATACAAAAGGAATAAAAACAATTAAACCATCACTTTCATAACAACACCACCCTGCCAAGCCCATTGCTCCCTTACTATGGCAATAGGCAGAAACAATGAGTGCCAGTAAGACAAATAACACTGGTCTGCAATGAAATCCTCCTTTAAAAAATTTTGTCATAAATATGACGATTCAAATGTCCTGAATCGATCCCCGTTGGCCGATTTTTTCCATCACGTCTAGATTTTTTTATATGAATTTTTTTTTTATTTTATATTATATACATGAAGTTTATGTTCCCTATATAATATATATTATAATCGACCAACAACAATGAAGTGGAAGCGTATACTGAAGCATCTGTGGTTGTTACTGCGCACTTTGGATATGAGCCATATGTATTTAAGTTGATTGAAGCGTAACTATAGGGAGATTGTAATTCAGAAGATAGTTTAGGTGACGGATGGATACACGCTGAGCTGACTGAACATGTTGAGCTTTTGTATGGAGTTCGAAACTTCATGCGAATAATGGGTTTCTAGGTGTATATGTGAAAAGTTCACAGACATTAAACTCTTTCTTTGGCCAAATCGTCCTTCTCTTCCGTCGGGACGTGGGCGCAAATTAACGATGTTTTAAAGAATTCCGAATTGTGGCGAGACGTTTATCCACTCGGGTGAATCTCAATACTCGACGACGGAGTCTCGCTCCCACCACGAATCCGACGCCAAATTTGCTGTAGTAAATGTCACGAGGACCTACTCATTACTGTCCTTCTACCGTCCATCGCACTTCTTGGACGGCGGTGATGTCAACCTTTAGTTTAGCGAGTACGTCAACCAACTGGGCAGAGGCACCTTCCCAATCAAGGAACATTACTTCGTTTGCGGTGGTCGTCATCGAAAAAGGGGTATCTCATCAGAGGGGTTATTTTCCTTTTGCGCGACGTGTACGCAAGAGTAGGAATTGAGTATAACCCCGTGAACTACATACCCAGAAGGTTGATTAAGCCCCCATTACACCCCAAGCTGGTACTGCTAATAAGTCTTAAAAAAGCTTTTCGCATTCTTTAATGCTCAAACTACCACCTAACATACTTTCAGGTTTCAGTAATCCTTGTTTTAAGAAATGTTATTTATAATTTTAAATATCTGCTGTCAACTTTTTGTATTTATAAGGAGTTGCAGCTCTTGGCTTTTTTGACTGCCAGTTAGAACTTTTCCTTCAGCATCATTCTTGAGATTTGCTTCAGATGTTGTAATTTTGCTTTTAATCTAATTTTTTTTATCAGTTGACAATTTATTGATTTTTTTGTTTTCTAGGGATTAGATTAGTTGGGGTAGCGATTACAATGACCAACTGGGGTTGTGGTCTTGTTAACCCAAAAACATTCGCCCATTGCGGCCACCTGACGCCCAACGCAATTGACTCAAGAAATACCTGACCACCCTGACGTAAGTAATATGTGAAAAAGATATACATAGATGCTTTTAACATAGGCATCTTTAGCAATACCAACACCAAAAGGGAGTCTTCGAAATACAATATAAAACCACCAGCAGCTCCGAACTCCATCACTTAAAGTAATATAAAACAAAAAGTTGCTGGGACAAAATTGAAGAAAACTTTAAACTGTTAAGAAAAGGAGCACTTAAAATGGTTTATTAATGCTTTAACACCCAATTCTTTTCAAAGAAATTCCCTCTGGGAGGCTGAAAAGAGCTTTAAACCAGAAGTAGAAATTGAGAGACCGGTATTTGACAAAAAAACCTTACCAAAAATCATAACGAAAACGTTGAATAGAAAAACTCACCTGATTACTGCCACTTTACATCACACAAGCCGACAGAGCTACCAAATATTGCTTTCCTATCACAACTTTTTTATGCTATCTTAGTACTCGGATATTCTCCGAAAACGTGCATCGTGCACGTAAAATATGGAAAAGATGCCAAGTAGCTTGCTGGCCGAATACGAAACTATTACTTACTTACTTTACTGGTATAGACACCGCTTACGCGATTTTAGCCTTGTTAACAGTATTGCGCCATTTGCTTATTCTTGCTGTGTGGCGCCAATTGGAAATACCAAGAACAGTCAGGTCCTTCCTACGGAGTGGAGGTCTTCCTCTTCCACCGGCGGGTACTGCATCGAAAACTTTCAAAGCTGGAGTATTCGTACCCATTCGGACCACATGTTGATATGGCTCAAGCATGCGATAATGTATGGCATGAAAAACTCATGCATAAAATTAAAATCGTTTGCCGAAAAACATTTAACAGATCTTCATAACCGCCAATTTGTACAATAGTACAAGTAAAGGAATTTATGCCAGAGGAATACCCAATTACTGCATCAAATTCATAAGCAAGCCACTGAAACAAAACAATGTAAAATAAAGTGAAGGTAAATACTATCCATCTAGATTGACCTGAAAGAGCCATAACCGACAGCATAAGTTGGTTAATCGGTAAAAAATTCTGGCCTAAAATTTGAAACGAATATGAATGTACGGAGTAATTATGTGATTCCTTTTGCGTCACTAGTATCCATATCGCTGCGGAATCTTACGGTTTTACGACGAAAATATATGTACATAGAGCCCTTGAAATACCTAGTACACACAGAAAAAAAATACTCACTTACTTTTACACAATTTTGGCACATTTATTACCCTGTTATGGATTTTATCAGAGGCGAACTTGTAACTTGTTCGATTATTAAAAGAGAGTTTTCACTGTTTCCAAATTTCAAACCGTCACCAACCTCATCTTTTGTGTAGTCCTCTGATAAAAAAAAAAATATTAGAAAAAGTGTGTGGGAAAAGCACTTTTAATTTTCATGAACAATCTCCTGACGATGCTCATAAGAACTATCCAGAGAATTACACTTATTTAATGCACACTCAAATTATCTGTCATCTGCTGTAGCAATAGCCTATTCGATTGTATTCGATTCCTAGTTCAAGTACTTCGAAACTATAGAAAATTAAAGAAAATTTATTTATATAAAACATAACATAAATTTTCTCATTGATTAGAAATTCTACACCTTTCCGGCTAAAGATCATCATATCATTGATATAGCTGTGTTGGCTGGACTTGAAGTAGCCTACTTTCTCGATCCAATTTTTTAACTCAATTTCGATTTTCGATGGCTTAAATGGAGATGTACAAGTATATTATATTTCATGTTTAAGCATTATTAAGATTCAGTGTTTATTCCAATATTTTACATAGATAACATAGATCATTTACATGGTTTATATAGCCTACAAAAGAAATAACAATACGACAATAAATTCGTTTTCAAAAATCAGCAATATATTCCAAGCAAAACCGTTTATGCAGAAGTCTTTAAAAGTGTTTTGCGTTGGTGAAGCAGCACCATAGCTCTACGAACGCCTCCGTCATAATCCCGACTTCTTTGAAGTTTAAAGACGTCTAAGTAAAATAAAAAATGAATGTTCGAATCAGAATGTTATTCATATCTAAATGCAGTTCTACCTCGCAAAATTTTGTGGAATATTTTTAGATCTGCCACTGCTGCAAGGTCCACTCCAGTCAATCTGCTCCATTAGCTAAATTTTACGAAACATATGGGGTGCCCTTGAATAAAACAAAAAAAATTAAAGAAAATGAAGTAGTTAATTAATCGACAATATACATATTATTACCACAGCTTGAACAGGATCCTCATCATATATTTTTCACTTATATCTGCTACGGAGAAAAATGGCGTTCTACTCGAAAATAAGAACATAAAATAAAACGGATAGTCCATTTTGCTGCATTTTCTTTCAATATTTATGTACTCAAAAGAGAAAGATTAGCAAAAAAAACTTGCTTATGTGTTAGTGCTGCCCGAAATCGTGTGAGTGTATTAGTGAACCCATCAGCCCGTACTTGCAGGGAACTTTCACGACTTGTTGATGTTCTCGTACTTATACATCAAGTTTTTTGTCAATTAGAGTTGTCGTATTGTCTTTTTCTTAGTTCTGTCAAGAGTAGTATCTAATTTACATGACAATTCGGCCGCTTCTGACTCAAATCACCGACGATTTCGTTGTCTAGATCCAGCTCAGGACAATTATGGCACCATGGCTGCATTTTGTTGGAGGCGTTAAGAGTGCAAAATTTCTTATTTGTTATTTGGTAGCCTGGAACACTATCCGAACGGTATATGGTCCACGTACTAAGGTTCTAATATACGTGAATAACCCGTAGCAGCTGGTTTTTATGGCGTTTATGACATCGTTGTTTCCACTTTTCGCGTTCTTTCGCGCCTTTCTGTCGAAGTTGTCGAAAGTGTAATATTTTCGAAGTCATCATTTCTACGTAAGTTGACCGACCACTGGAGATCTCTTAGCGTGAGATTCCAAACATTCATATTTGCTGCTAAGCTCTTCGAATGATTTGGGCGTAAAAGTCTTTCCCCTGTCGGTAATTATTGGTGATGGAACGATGTTATTTCGTTCAAGGCCCAAAGAACGTGTATGGTTTTTGTATCGCGAACTGGTTTTACAATAAGGTATTGACTGAAAGCATCAGAAATCGATAGTACATGACAGTTTCAGCGTTTGATACATGTAAATGAACCCATTTGTTCTAAATGAATGCGATGGAATGGTATAGGCTTAACTTCGTCGATATGAAGCTCACCCTCCTAACGTGGTATGACCTGCATTGTCATGACACATTTGAACGATTCTCCAGCGCATGCCCTTTGGTATAACAAATTTTAGACCATCAGCTTGCTTTTTGTACAGACCGTGATAACATAACTGAAATTCTGATTTTATAGTACTTTCTTGTGTTGATTTAGTTCTACCATTTAAAATGTTGATATGTTACTTTTTGTTTTCTACCAATCAATTACGATGAAATCCACTTGGGAAGGGAAGGTGGAAACCCGAAATGATCGAGTTTATAGTGAAATGCTTTGCTGAAGTCAGTGTAGATAACATCTGTTTGATTACCATTTTTGAAACTATTACTGACATGGGTGGTGAATTCCAGCAGGTTCGATAGGGTGGATTTACTTTTTCAAAACCCATGTTGTAAGATGTTTTAGTAATGGAAAATAATGATTTTAACCTTGACAGTTACGTTTTGAGATAATTCGGTAGACTTGAAAAGCACACAAGTGAGTGAGTTGATTGTAAACCGCCGAACCGACAAGATCGCAGATGTGAGTTGATTTTAGACCACCGAACCGATAAGATCGCACGGTCGTTAAGGAAAGCTACGACCCACGTGTACAATACTGTATAAATTTACCGACCAGCGACTTCCTCTCGCTCGTGTTTTAATTAACCAGAGTGGGATCCCATTGGCGGACTCTGGAGCCGCTGGTATGCCTTAGCAAGGACAAAACCCCACATTTCAGCTGTAATTTCATTTTTTCACGTCGCTATTTCCTCAGAAAACGATTAGAGAACAAGGGTACCACCATGGTCAACAAAAGCATTTGTAGCATGTCCGTTTACACTAACATTTGGTTTCTCTTTATTTTTAGCCGCGTCTGAATTAATAATTTTAAACACGTTAACTTTCTTCTGCACTGAACAGTCTTCGGTTTTATGGATGGTACTTCCACAAACTGCGCCCCGCATCTCTTTCTGCGCTTTGGGCATCTAACTGCAAATGCACTAAGTTTTCACAATTGCGATATTTCACATTATTGCTTGTACGTTGTTGAATTACATCTGTCTAAATTGGAGAAGGCTTATCACCTGAAGCTTGCGATTTTGTTGCGGGCAACACACTTTTGGGTTTATATGCACTATAACAGATATTTATTATCGAATTGTGGCCACGTTATAAAAACGCCTTAGCTGCAAACTAGACGTCGAAATTGCGCTCTCCCGTTACTAATCTTATTGGCTTTTCACCCCAACGAACGCGCTTCAGTAAACTTTAGTAACAATTGTTACTGTCCATCAGGTCATCGAAAAAATTAACGCATGGTGCCATGATAATAAGGCTGAAAAAAATTGACACTCACACAGGCGAATGATATTGCGTCAGTTGGTACTATTAATCATACTTATGTATATTAAGATGCTACTGCAACTACAGATTTGATACTCACTCCACTTCCTTCCAACGCCAACTTTTCTCGATGTCTCTTCAAGCTGTTTACTTAGAAATTTTAGCAGTTCCGTGAATTTTAGTGATATCTTTGCACTTGTCAAGAGTTCTGATTGACACACGCTATAGCATAGCGCTCAAAGCCAGCAACTCACATCCCGACAATGGACGCATATTTGTCATTAAGAAATTTACAACGGATTGAAGGAGTCACCAGCAACCAATGAAGTCAGGCAAGTGACGTTCACGGCCGAGAATATCATGTTTGTACCATCGTTTAATCGCGGCAAAGACATCTTCTTCGCAAGACACATGTAAGTCTTCGCTCTTCAAGATTCCCTTCAATTTGTCATAATCAGAATTCAAGAATTTTGCACTGACATTTATCTATGGAAAAGCAAAACAGATAGTTTTTTATTTCAGTACGTCTTAAAGCCTCAATTATGTTTGCATTCTGGTGCAATGTAAAACAAATCTTTGTTTATGCCATTTTAAATAATCGCCAATTTTGTATAAAGAACTTATTCTACTCTCAAGATGATGTATTTCATATTCCTTAATTTTCTGACGAAGACGTTCCAGTGTATACTCCGTTATATTTTCAAAAATATGATCAACACAGTCAGCAGCAGCATCTTCAGCTGTAAACTAATGTCCGCCTTAAACATTTCAGCGACATTTTCGTGGGTTATCTGTGCTTTCCTATATAGCAACAGGCGATAAGACGCTCAAACGTATCACTGGCAATATTGCTTATGCTAAGAAGATTCTCGAAGTAATTACTGGCAGGAATCATAGCAAAGCAATCGGATATGAATTCACATGAGCAGATTCACTCATTATTGAACTTTTGTATAAATCCAATTTTCTTTCACAGAAGAAATGTCATCGCGACTATATTTACGTATATATGTACATATATAAGTGCATAAAAAAACTCGAAAATAGGCACTTCAGTGTTTAAATTATTATTTTTTCTTCCCAAAGCTTGGAGGACTGTATGTCCTATTTACTGCAGACATTCCGACGTCCGATAAAGTACTAACTTCAACATTCGCAGACGATACCGCTATTTTATGTCGGAGCAAGTGCAGAGTGAAAAAAAATCGACACACACCATCTTTTCGTCGATTTTAAAGTAGCGTTCGACAGCACGACAAGGAGCTGCCTCTATGCCGCTATGTCTGAATTTGGTATCCCCGTAAAACTTATACGGCTGTGTAAACTGACCTTCAGCAGCACTAAAAGCTCCGTCAGGATCGGGAAAGACCTCTCCGAGCCGTTCGATACCAAATGAGGTTTTAGACAGGGTGATTCCTTGTCGTGTGACCTTTTAATTTAATGCTGGAGAAAATAATACGAGTAGCAGAGCTAAATAAAGAAGATGCAATCTTTTATAAGAGTGTACAGCTGCTGGCGTACGCCGATAATATGGAGATTATTGGCCTCAAGAACCGCGCCGTGAATTCTGCTTTCTCCAGACTTGATAAAGAAGCGAAGCGAATGGGTCTGGTAGTGAACGAGGGCAAGACGAAATATCTCCTGTCACCAAACAAACTGTCACCGCATTTCACGAACGAAAACCAAACTCTACAAGTCGTTCATCATACCCGTCCTTCTATATGGCACAGAAGCGTGGACGATGTCGACATCTGATGAGTCGGCCTTAGGAGTTTTCGAGAGAAAACTTTTGCGAACAATTTATGGTCCCTTGCGCATTGACAATGGAACGATGGAACGATGAGCTGTAAGAGCTATACGATGATATTGACATAGATCAGCGAATGAAGAGACAGCGACTACGCTGGCTAGGTCATGTCGTCCGAATGGATGAAAGCACTCCAACTTTGAAAATATTCGATGCAGTACCCGCTGGTGGAAGCAGAGGAAGAGGAAGATCTCCACTCCGTTGGAAGGATCAGGTGGAGAGTATTGGTACTTCCAACTGGCTCCAGACAGCGAAAAAAGAGAGGAATGGCGCACTATAATTGATTCGGCTATAACCGCGTAAGCGGTGCCAACGCCATTAAAGAAGAAGAAGAAGTGTCCAACAAAAGCCTCAAACATACTAGAAAATCAAATGAAACTCGTTGGAAGATGGCTGCCAAACTGGCGCATAAAAGTGAATGAGCAAAAGTGTAAGCATGTCACATTCACTCTGAAGCCAGAAACATGTCCAATATTGAAACTAAACAACGTAATGGTCCCTCAAGCAAGCGAAGTTAAATAACTCGGCATCCACTTAGATAGGCGACTTACCTTTTTTTTTTTTTGAAACATTAATATTTATTTATTGAATCTACTTCGACTTCGGAAGCCTAACAATAAGAATTACAATCTTAAACTAAATTAAAACATAAAGCCCATTAGTAGCAATGGGCTGCTGGCTTAACGTGCTCTTTAGAAGGCTGCTTTGTCTCTTCTCCGCAGGCGGGTTTGACTTGTTGCAAGGGCCAAGGTGTTAGCCAAAGGTTACGTTACGCAGGAACGTATTGGTACCTGGTTACGCAGTTTTGTTAAGTATTTTTTTTTTGCTGCGATTTCAATTTCTTCCTTGATGGTAGGTATATTTAGATCTCTATTAGATCTTTTCATTACGCATGTACCATGGTGCGCCCGTTATTACTGTTAACGTTTTCGATTGGAATCTTTGAATTATATCTATTGTATATTCGTCGCGCAAGCTGTGTCCCATAACTGGATCCCATACATCCATATCGGTTTTATTGTCGCATTATATAAGAGGACTTTGTTGCTAAGGCTTAGTCCAGACTTCTTGTTTAAAAGCCAATGTAAACTGGCAGACTTGAGTTTAAGCTGCAGCTTTTTAGCTGCAATGTGTCGTCTCCAGGTTAAGCGCCTGTCCAAGTGGATTCCGAGGTATGTAATTTCGTCAACTTGTGGTATTGATACATTGTTGAGCTTAACAGTAGGACACGTTTTTGGCCTTAATGTAAAAGTTATGTGTTTGCACTTGTTTTCATTCACTTTTATGCGCCATTTCGCCAGCCATTCTTCAATTTGTTTAAGATGCTGTTGTAACACTTTTGTGGCTGTAATGGGGCATTTATGTCGACTTAGCATAGCAGTATCATCCGCAAATGTTGACGTAATTACTTCGTCACTTGTAGGGATATCTGCGGTAAACAGTATGTACAATATTGGTCCAAGAACACTACCCTGCGGAACACCTGCCGTAATCGGACACTCTTCTGTTATGTAATCATTTACTTTTACTGTGAATCGCCTGTTGGATAAGTAGGATTCAAGGATATTGTGGAACGTATTAGGTAATGATTTTTTAATTTTATGAATGAGGCATGAGGAAATGGCACTGAAAAGCTTTGCAAGTAAAACGAGAGCAATGCTTGGCAATTCTTTTAGCATTTTAGGTGAGATGTGATCGTTTCCTGGAGATTTTTTTGGATTTAAGGCGGCAATAGTGTTTTTTAGTTCAGACACAGATGTTCCGCAAGTAGCAGTGTATGTAGGAGCGGTATGGTTCGGTGACAGGGTGCACTATATGTAGCAGTATTTGGTTGAAATACTGTGCTGAGGTGCTCTGCGAAACAAGACGCCTTTTCTTCATCCGTTCTTGGCCATGAACCATTACGCATTCTCAACGGTACTTCAGTGCTTACTGGAGGCTTAAGGTTTCTGCTTGCTTTCCATAGAGATTTTTTAGTAGAAACGTTTGGAGACAAAGACGTTATAAGATGTTTGATATTTCTTTCTTCTTCGTATACTAATGCGACGCAAACGTCGCTTATTTCGGACCAGTAATTCTATTTCACTATTAGTTATCAATGCCTTTGCTTTCGTATTCTGCTCTGGTGTGGCTATAGTTGCTGCTGTTGCTAGTATACTGTTAAATACAAGTAACTCATTTTCAACGTCAGTTCCTCTCTCTATTTGCGGATTGGTCCGTATATGACTGCTAATGTATTTTTGATATTTAAGCCAGTTAGTTCTTGATGTAGTAAGTCGAAAAGCATGCTCACTTTCAATTGGTTGTTCGTTCAATTTAATGATTATTGAGGAATGATCAGAAGATCACAGGTTTCAGCAAATACTAAACTCCTATCTACGTTTTTAGTGACTGCAAAGTCAATCAGGTCAGGTAATTTCCTTGAGTCCGTAGGCCAGTAAGTTGGTTGTCTTGGGGAGATAAAATCGTAACTATTTTTTGTACTTATGATCGTGTTATATAACTGACGACCTTTCGGGTTAATTAGCCTCGATCCCCAATGAGTATGCTTCGCATTGTAATCACCTCCAGCTAGGAACCTATCTGCTAGAGTCATAAAAAATTGTTTTTCTGTTATTACGAAACGTGGCGGACAGTAAATTGCAGCTAAAGTAAGGTCTACCCCCTCTATTTTTAAGGGTGATCGAGGTTGACTGCAACCAATTTGTTGAAAAGGAATTAAGAAAGTTATGCTTTGAACGGTTCCTTAGGAGTATAGCTGTGCCACCATGTGCTTTGCCATCTGGGTGATTAGTGTTGTACAGCTTAAACCCAGGGATGTAAAAATTATACTTCTGGGTGAGATGTGTTGCAGATATAAGCATAACATCAATTTCGTGGGTCTGTAAAAATAATTTGAGTGCTAATTTATGCTGGTTTACACCATTAGCATTCCATAAGCAAATCCTGAGTTCACTCATTTGGTCAACAGGGTTTGGAGCATTTGGTTTTGCGCCTTTATTAGGTCTTGAACCATACTTTGCATGGTTGACATAAATTGTGTCATGCACTGGGTTAGATTAAGAATTATGGTCTCAACTCCAGTACTGGATGGGGTGACTGGTGGGGCCTGTACATTGGCTTTTACTACGTTGGCATAGGACATTTGACCAATATTTGAGCTGGGTATGTTGGAAAGGCGCGGAATGGAAGTAGTATATGGGAGTTGGTTCCGTTTGGCTTGCATACCCTGAGAAAGTTTAGATTTTAAATCTTTGTAAACCGGACAACCTCTATAATTAGCGGTGTGATTGCCACCGCAGTTGCTACACTTTTTTTGTGTTGCATCCGTTTTATTCAAGGGGCATTTGGTAGAATGGTGAAGATCACCACATGCTACGCAAACGGTACGTAAAGTACAATAGGATTTTGTGTGACCAAATTCCTGACAGTGTGTGCATTGCACGAGACCATTATGCTTAAGCGCTTCTTCCACTGTGATTCTTCGGTGTAAAAGGTAATTTAAACCGTAAATTGGATGCGTTTCGTTTTTCTTAAGTTGAGCTAAGCTTGGCGATAAAAACACTTTAAACATAGGCTGCGGCACTTTATTTCTGTTAATTATGTTAACGACCGCCCTAATTTCGAACCCTTGCTCCTCTAGAGCTTCTTTTATGTCACATGAGTCAACAGTCGCTTCAATTCCCTTAATTACAACAATCAGGCCTTTCGCACTCTTCAACTGGTAAGAGTAATAATTCTTGTTGCTTGCAGAGAAAAACACAACAACTTCACGAAAGTCTTTTTCACTGTGTACTTGTATTTTAGTACTTGGTACCTATTATCTTAGCAATGTTCGTAACTGGCGAATTGGAGCTACGCTCCCGCAAGTAGATTGGTGGAGGTTTAGTACTGACGACTGTGGAAATACCCTTCGAGGCTGTTATAGGCTCTTCCTCATTTAACGGGGCAAATCTGTTCCCTTTTAGTGCATTACCATCAGCATCGATAGTGGAGCCAACGGTATTATACCTCTTAGCATTAATCACTTTTTTGGGAGGACTAGATTTCCTCTTTTTGTTTACCACATTTATGTACCGATCAATGCCTGTCTGCACTGCCGACCCTTTTTTCATTTTGGCTGTCTCACCTTGCTCAGTATTAGTCGCCCGCACTGGAGTTGCTGCTGCTGCTGCGCTGCTTGACTGCATAGTTGTTTGTTTTTCTGTTGGGAAGAGAGTTTTTTCACTCTTTGCTTTCTCTGTTGTTGCTAAGGTCTGCGTTGGCGCCTTTAGAGTTGAACTGCTTGCCTTTGCACTGCTGTTAGGTGGTGATTTATTCGCAACAACAGTGAAATAAGCATTTCTCTCTGTCGTCGCGACTGAATGCCGACGCTCTTCTTGATAATTCAGTCATAAAGCCAGTATGGATGTACGGTAGACAATTATGGGGCTCTGCCTGCGCAACTAGTATTCATGAAATACAGCGATTCCAATAAAAAATGCTACGATCCCTCAAAGGTGCACCTTGGTATATGAGCAAGGAAACAAACATAGAGACCTTGAAAATACCTGTCGAAACTGCAATATCATCCAAATACTCTAGTGAACGTTTTATCCTGCCCAGCAGGTCGAACTCGCTTTCGAAAAAGGGATCTGCCAGTATTTTGAAGAGCAACGTTTTTACCTGATGTCCATTGCTATTAATGAACTAAAGTAGTAATTTATTAGTTACTAAGATTTTAAAACTTATTGTTAGACTTAAAAAAAGCAGGTTCAAGAAATAAATCTCTCCGATGTGTAAAAAAAAAGTATGGACAGACACAAATTCGAAATTTAAAAAACATATATACATATATTAAAAACTCTCGTCCTCCCGTATGTCCTTATATATGCATGCGTATATATTTAAATGTATGTATATTAAAACAAAATACACCGCAATTAAAAAAGATATGCCTACATACATACATACAAAAAGGATAATGGACCATTTGGTAATCAGTGTAAACATCGCCGATTGAACTACACAGCCATAGCTACAAACATATCACATATGATATGTATGCATGCTTATTCCAACATCGAAACAAACAAATAATACAATACTTACTCAAATTCATGTACAAATTGTCTATATTGATCCTTTATTTGCTTGATCTTGCTGCTCTTTTGATGTCCTTATTCTATTGCATGTAGCCAATCTAAACAATTGCTTAAGAAACTACTAATGCTACGCACATACATATGCACGTACGTATACATTAGGGAATACCTAATATTTATCACCATCGCATACATACATACATAAGTGTGCCCGTTTAATTTTATAGACAATAGCAATATATGAAAACAAAAACAATATACATACATATTTTTTTTTGTATTATTCGTACGACCAAATGTCGAAATCCGCACTCATCTATTGCTGTTGTTGTTGTAGCGTATTGCTTGCGTATGTTTCTTAGGCTACCTGTCGAAATGAAGGGTGTGGATCTTTATCTTGGCGTGTTTCTGTACACGAGTGTTTGGTTTTGAAAATTGGCACATTCGCAGTGAATTTAAATTCGTAGTAAAAATATCTTTTTCGTAGTAGATAAGATTTTTAAGCATATAAATAAAGATCCTCGGCTACGTGAGATAGTCAGTCTTCAGCCACCGCGACTTCATTTCGGTTGGAATATAAAACAGCTCCGCTACTGTACGCGTCTATAAAAATTACAAATATATCTAATTTATGAAATATTTTTAATAATTCACGATTTTTGTGTGCACATTTTAGTGCTGGTGAGTGTAGAGCGACTTTTAGCCAAATTTTTTCAAAATATTTTGAAATATGAAAGAACAAGTGTGTGTGTGTGTGCATTTTAAATTCGATACCTCCAGCTTGACTGATATTACTGGCATAGTTTTTTTGTGTGAAGCGAATGCAAATCTTTTGGAATTATTTGTGAATATAAACAATTATCATTGTTGTTTCGGATATTTGATAGAGTGGAATTTTATTTCTCGGCCTCATATACATACACATAGGTACATGCATACATACATACATATGTGGATATTCTGGTGGACGAGAAATTTTAAATTTTATATTTTTTGCAATTTCGAATTTGTATCTGTGTCTATGCATTCTTAAGAAAACAAAAAACAATTAAAAAACTGAAGTGCTCTTTTTCGAGCTACTTTACATACATATACAGTACAATCGTGACGGAAATCTTTCTTCGAGCAAAGTATCTACAGACATACCTACACACACCTACACGTATAGGTATATTCATAAGAGTGTAAAAGTACATAGATATTTCGTGCGAATTCAAGTAAAAGTTAAATTCTTCGTGTTGTATTTATTTATCTAAAATTATAACATTTTTCAAACAAGAGGCTAAATAAAGTTGCTGCAACAAGCTCAAGTACGTATTGCTTCTACGTACATACATACATACCTTCTGCTCAAATATAAACGAGACTTTATCCATAACTCGACAAGGACAAGGCATATGGCCATACTTTTTTTTTGCTTAGGTTGGCAGAACTGTTATATGTTTACATGTCAAATTTGAGCGCGATCTGTCACATAGTTTTTTTTTTTACGGCACTATAAACAAGTCAACCTCGAGTGTGTTTTTCTATGGAAATTAACGTTGAACAAAAGAGTTTGTTTGAAATTTTGTTATTCCAATGGAATAAGTGCGACGGACGCAATGAAAATGTTGCAGAAGGCATATGGGGAGTCTTGCCTATCACGTGCACGTATTTTTGATTGGTATAAGTCGTTCAAGGACGGCCGTACATCGCTGGAGAACACGCCCCATGATCGTCGTCCAGCAACGTCAATAAACGAAGAAAACGTCGAAAAAGTAAAGAAAATTGTGTTGGAAATTCGTCGTGTGACTGAAAGAGAGATAGCTAGTGTGCTCAACATTATTCACGATGTTTTGGGCATGAGACGTGTGTCTGCTCGACTTGTTCCAAAATTGTTGCTCATACGTCTCGTCTTGTACGCGATTATTTGACCAAAAACAATCTAAATATTGTTCCGCAAGCACCGTATTCACCCGACATGGCACCGTGTGACTTTTTTCTTTTCCCTAAAATCAAAATGCCGCTTCGTGGAAAGCATTTTCAGTCGATTGAAGTCATAAAAGAGAATTCGAAGAAGGAACTGAAAGCCATACCTAAAGCGGCCTACCAGAAGTGTTATGAAGAATGGAAAAAAAGGTGGCATATGTGTATCGGCTCTAATGGTGACTATTTTGAAGGGGATAAAATAAATATTGAAGAATAATTAACCGTTTTTGTTTTATTGAGTCAGTCTCGTTTATATTTGAGCAGAAGGTATGCACGAGGTGTGATCAGAAAATATCAGTTATTTTCAAATTTCGTGAGTTACGTATGTTCGATTTTCGCTTTTTTTCTGTTATGTTGGTACTCATGCCTCTTGTATGGTATATGTTGGCAATATCAGCCATTTTGGATTGTCAGTTTGTTTTTGACAGATAAAAAGATTAGTCGTGTTTTGGTGTGCTCCTCGATTTTTTTACTATTCGAAAAAATTGATCAAAAAAACTGTATTTAGTTTTGTGTAAAAAAAGAAATTAAATGCGCAAGGACATTGGATAACCGGTTTAATGAAGGCTGAGAGATGTTAATGACAATGCTCGTCTTGGTAAAATGTTCGGTCAAATGTGAAGGGTTTACTCACTGTTTTCTTCGACTGGAATGGCGTGGTGCGTCACGAATTCTTGCCACAAGTCGTACGGTCAATAGGAATACTACCTAGAAATTATGCGCCGTTTGCGCGAAGCAATTCATCAGAAACGCACAGAATTATGGAAAAAGCAATCATGGATTTTTCACCATGATAACGCACCAGCTCACACGATGCTTTTGCGTAAGTTTTTGGCCAAAAACAAAATCCTTATAATGCCTCAACCACCGTATTCACCGCAGTTGGCTCCCGTTGACTTTTTCCTCTCCCCAAAACTGAAAACACCGATGAAAGGAAAGCGTTTTGCTACGATTGAGGAAATAAACAAAAAAATGAAAAAACGCGTTTCAGAAGTGGAAGAAACGCTGGCATAAGTGTATCTGAGGAGGATTACTTTGAAGGGGACAAGATAGTTATTGATGAATAAATAAACACTTTTTGAAAAAATTTAAGAAGAAAACATAGAACTGTTAAGGCCTGTGCATCTTTACAAATGTATGCATGTATGTCTGTATGTCCATATGTATGGATGTCGAAAGTACCTGTGCTTTCGTTGAAGATTCCAAAATATTTTGATTTTTAACTACAAAAAATGTTAGTGATTATCTCACAAGTGAATTCTTATAGATATGTATGTATGTATGTAGATATTTAAATATGTTTGTAACTATAAAGTAATAATCAATCTCCAGAACTTGCTGATTCTGATGACTTGGAAACGGAATCGACCGAATGCCATGATTTAATACTTTCCAAATTGCAACAACTAAATAGGTGATTTGAAAATTTTTTTTCCCACTGAAACTGAGGCTTCAATTGCCGACTTTCTAAGAAATATTTGACAATTTAAAATCCGTTTTCGCTTTTTTGCTGAATGGCTACCAACACACCTACATGTACTCGTATAAATACGTACACATGTGTAGATATAGGTATGTACTTATGTTTTAATAAAACTTACTTACTTTTTTTATGTTTGAATAACTCACTCCAAACCACATATATATGTATAGCTAAATTGCCGAAATTATTGTTTTAGGGTGGGGTATTTGCGATAATTTAGCGATTTTTAAATCTTAAAAATATTTTAACATGCAATACTCATTTGCATGTGCATATGGATACATATAGCATACATAAGTACATATAAAAGGATATATGATTTTCTACGTTCTCGTCAGACAAGAGGATATCAACAAAAAGTTAAACACTTTATGTTTCCTCCTAAGACCAATTACAATTTGTCGATTCGATTAAATCTAATTTTATATCATATCACATCTGTAATTCATACATATGGTACATACGGACATATATATGTGAATATTATTCTTTATATTTTCAACTATTACATTCTCTACTTTTCAATCTATTTCTAGTATTTATCTCAATAGAAATGGCAAGCAGCATTGCATCGTCAACCCCTGCATGGTGTGGTTCCAAATTTATGGAAAAACTTCTAAGTGGACTGGAGCGCGAGACTCCGTATGAACGTGTTCGACTGAAAATTCAGCAGTATGAAATAAAACATTTCATGGAAGTAAGTACAGAGAAGTCTCGCTAATATCAATTAATTTAGGAAATACTCGTACTACTTTGCTCACAATATTAATTCATGCTCATTTGAAATACTTTCGAAAAGTCTAAAGAGATTTTTCAGCGAAATGAGCGAAGAAGACTTGCAGGGGTTTTTTTAACGAAATTCACCAAAATAAATGCGAACCGCGGAACGATTTTCAAAACAAATATATTGATACATTAGAGCTTCATGTGTTATCCGAGCACAATGTTCTGTAGACTCTTATACGAGTATTTAATAAAGTTCTTGCTACATTTGGAATTCAACGATATAACAACTTCAACTATGAAGCGTTTGCATAACGCCAAATATAACCTTACATACTTACAAATATACGTATATACAATACATAACTTTTGCTTTCTTTTTACTAATTACACTTTCTTATTCCCGTAGATAAAAGACAGTGCGGAGTTCTTGAACTTTGACTATGAAGAAGTGAAGGGAATTTTAGAGAGCGAAGACTTGAATGTGTCTTGCGAAGAAGATGTCTTTGCCGCGATTACGCGATGCTACAAACATGATATTCTCGGCCGTGAACGTCATTTGCCTGGCCTCATTGGTTGCTTACGTCTCTCGCAATTCGATGCGAATTTCATATTGACAAATATTCACCCATTGCCAGGATGTGAGTTGTTGGCTTTAAAGGCAATAGCATGGGTCAGTCAGCCTTTGGCACGAAAAACAATATCCTTACAATTCACGGAACCACGAGAATCTTTACGTAGAAATCTTAAAGAGACGTTTTATTACGCGGTGGAAATAACTTCTTTCGTAAGTACATATATTATTATCAAAAGTAGTGTATTTGGGAAGGATTTTAATGCTTTCCAATATTTTATTCACGTACTCACAGCATTCTGATTTCAAAATCTGATGTTGCGATCTCATGTCCAAACTGAAAGCATGTTGCAATTACCATTCCTTACTTACGAGTATGTGTCTCTCATATTTTTCTACTTATTTTCAATTTCTTCAAACAGAATCCTGCTAAATGTCTTTTACGATACAATAAAACTCAAGATAAATGGCTGAGATACACAGATTTGAATACACCGGGTTTCTTTGGGGCGAGTGTTATTTTTAATGATGATAATCTAATCTTCACCGGAGGACGAAGAAACTGGCAAATTACAAATGAAGTTGGAAGTTGGAACTTGCGAACTAAAACATGGAGCCAGCTGCCAGCAATGACTTGCGCCCGGAAAGATCACACGATTGCACTTTTAGATGGCAAAATATACGTGATTGGTGGACAGAACGGAAGGACATATTTAGCGTCGGTAGAAATGTAAGTATACATGTAGTATGTGGAATACAAATATATATATGAAAATGTGTACAAATACGCGAAATGCATACACATCTTTGTAGGTTATAGAACATTACCATGAGGAAAAATCATCATAAAAGAACTTTAAAAATACATACTCGTATAGCAAGACCAACCAATCAACGTCGTACCGTTAGTGGGGAATTGACTCATCCCTAATTTTAAAAGTTTAATTTTAGCTAAAGTAATAAGGTTTCTCCCTTTCATCCTTGTTCTTTCATACAATGAATAAATAAATATAATAAATAATAACTCATAAATCATTGTGAGTTTTATTAAAAAAAATCACTTTATAATCATTACTCAGAGATTAGAAAGTTTTCATAATCATAAATAATTCAGCAAAATTATTGATTTGAAAAAAAATTAATTTTTGATTTTTATTTTTTTGATCACTTTTTTTTGCTCAAAACATCATAGGTCCTTTCCAGTAAATTCTACGTAGGAAATTGCTTTTGATATAGCAACTGCAATGTGCATTTGAAACTTACTTCAAATATGAATACATAGTCTTAAGTCAATATATGAAAAGAAGATATGATATCTGTTATCTATGGATATAGTACAATTCTTCATTAAATTATTAGGTTTTTTATGCAGATCCGACTGGGATTATTAAAAACGAAAATAAGCAAAAATCATTCATATCGGGTTACTATTACTACCTTCTATTTAAGCCCATGGCTACAATAACCATGAGCTTCATTGTAACTGCAGTACAAATAAGATAAGCCCTATTTTTAACGCGCTTTTATTAGCTTCACTTGTATGTCTGTCTGTCTGTCAGTTTGTAACTCTCCTTTGGACTAATTCATTTCAACTTGGCAACATCTTTGAAATGCTAAATGCACTCTACACCTTGTTTCTTGGAGTATTTTGTTGATTGCAACGCCACGATGTATGCAACGATTCCCATTTTAAATATTTCATATAGGGATCGCGTCACAGCTAAATGATTCTTTTACTGAAAACTGTTATTTTAAAATCTGGAAGAAATACAAAAATATCGCATGAGAGAAAAAATACTGAAAACAAATTCCACTTCAAAATCAGATGAAATATATTAAATACGATTAATGAAACTGTAATGAAAGGAATAAAATTAAATTAAGGGATTATTCGAAAGTAAATGTCAAAAAAAGAAATACATTTTTTCAAGAATTCTTTTTATGTGAAAAGAAAGGCAATACAATTATAATGATATCTTATTATTCTCATATTTAAAAAGAAAAGGATTTAATTTATATCAAAAAATTATTTTTTAAAAGTATTGATTTTTGTGAAATTTGATAAAATTTATTCTGATATATCATGTTTTGTATGTATATATGAATGTATAATTAGCGTTTTCCAAAGCTTGAGTTATATCTGTATGTTGTTATGCAATTCTTTAGTTTTATTATATTATTTTTCATTCGTTTTAGGTTCTCCTCCACTGGGGGATGGCGAGCAGTACGCAACATGAATACACCACGTGGTTTGGCAGCTGCAGTGACCTTAAATGGAAACATTTTCGTTATGGGAGGTGAAGGATTTGATTTTGATTTTTGCTCCGTTGAACGCTACGATCCAATTGCAGATATCTGGACTTCTTGTGCGAATATGAATAACTCCTATTTCTGTCACGGTGTAAGTGAACTTTTAATCAACAACTCTAAATTTTTATAGAAAAGAAAAAACTATTTAGGCCTTTTGGATCAATTTTGTATTTATAAATGTGTGCACGATGTACTTGTACCAGATCGAGGCTCACATGCTAATGAACTGCTAAAAATTTGGTTTACATTTAACTCAAGTCCAATCATACAAAATTATCAAGATGTTTGGACAAAAAAGTTTAAAACGAAATATTTATTATTGATTTTGCAATAAAAAAGTTAAATGTAGAAAACATGATCTCTTTTCAAATTTCAATAAAAAGAATGTCCGTTATTTAATTAAAAATACAAATGAAGCTTTCGTTAAATTTTAACTGAGCAACAACATTGAGTTTAAAGAAGTCAGAGTTGCTTCAAAAGCATTAATTGCAGCATTCTATGCACATATGTATGTGTGGTTGAGGTGTGCAAGTTCACACCGTCTATCACGTATTAGGTTAGAAAATATTGTAAAGTGCTATGTTGCTGATGCGAACCTTCTTCTGGCTGCTGCCACTCTTTCCCGTTAGGAAAAGCTACACTTGGTATTCTATAAACTAGGCGCCAGAATTGTGATCTAGGACTCGCCTAATATATTTACTGTCAACACTGGATTCATAATTTGACTCATTCATGCGCCAAGCTATTTATTTATAATTGCCGACCGTCTTCGTTTCACACTTCTGTGGATCACCTATCGTTTATAACCTTAAAAAGCTGGTTGATTTTATTGAGCACCTCTTTCCCTTCTCTATGACGTTACCGCTGCCGAACGTGATTTCTGTGCGAGAGAAGCTGCCTTTGTTATTCACCTCACGTGGGGTAAATAGGAAAAATCTACCAAAATTTCTCGACAGAAGCGAATTGCATCCAGAAATCTTACCTTGTGAGGGACCTGAGAAACATCGTTCGACGTATGTGTAAGTGCGGCAGACGACATTGGGTGCGACAATATTTGCAAAAGAGATCAACCAAACTTCTAAAATATGTATATTATATATGTGTTTGATAATATGTAACCGTTATTTGGAATCTCTTTAAACCGGATGATTTGAAATATCTCTTGCGATGCAATAAAACTGATAAAACTTGAGATAAATGACTTACATCGCAGATTTAGATCCACTTCAGAGTTATATTGAAAGATGATGATGATGAGTGAAGATTGAATCACCGGAGGACGAAGAAACGGACAATGCATAAATGAAGTTAGAAGCTGGAACTTGCGAACAAAAACCGACCTGCTTTAGCATCGGTAGGAGTGTAAGTTTACATCTAGTAGGCTGGTTATCAAACATTATCATGAGCTACAAGCTCTTATGATCTTTCAGTTTAGGAACTTGTAATACATACCTATATACATGTTGGAAATTTAAATTAATTAACTTCACAAGAAAAAGTGAATTCAAAAAACAAAATTAACTAAATATGGTTTTAGAATTAGTATACACATTTAATGCTTCTTTTAGTTTTTGAGAGTTGCGAATTTCCACTTCTACATACATACGAAGGGATTAACGAAAGTTCGGTAAGTTGACCAGAAAAAATATATTTTTTTATCTTCCGTATTTGCATTTTTTAGTCTATATTATAGATCTACTTCTGAAAACAGTCTTCAAAATCTTGCTTTTTAAGCTTATCAAGTTCAGGATTAACCGCATTAATAATCTCCCCGTTGCTATTAAAAACCTTCCTTTTTTAAATTTTTTAAATTTTGAAAAAAATCAGAAATCACAAGGTGCTAAACCTGGGGAAAATGGTGCTGGACGAATTTATTCGATCCCAGAGATCGCTAAAAATTTACTCGTTATTTCAGCAGTGTGCGCTGGAGCGTTGTCATGAAAAAAAGTAAAAAGTAGCGCCGCAAATCCTCTTTCTTCCTGTTTTCGAACAAATTTTTGAAAACTATTGGTAAGCACTCTTCGGTGTACCATTTTGCGTTACCGTGTCACCTTTTTTCAGTGGAATAGCAGCTATGATTTTAGATCGGACAGGCAAGGTTTGCTCCTGTTAGGCTCAATACCATGGAACCAAGATTCGTCACCAGTAATGACTTTACTAAAGTTCCCAGACTGACCATTTACGAATTTGTTTAGGAAAAATTTAGCAAAATGCACTCGAGCCTCTTTTTTGGCCAGATGATTACTTTATACTCGTGATACAACCATGGCATTCAAGCCCAATTCATAAGCAATAATTTCTTGTGTCAATCGTGGGTCTTCGTCAATTTTGGACTTCACCAGAGCTACAGTGACGTCATCAGTGGAAGATTTTGATCGACCTTCTCGGACACGAAATAAAAAGGCTCCTTGTAAAAAAACCATGAGCCGTTCGGAGGCGGCTTAGTACGAAGGCTGCTATATATATTTCTGGCCTAGGCAATACTAAGTGTTGCCAGGTGCAATCTGACATTTCTATTGGAAAGTTTGACATTTTTTAGCATAACATCACTCAGAACGTTTTGTCATTTAATCGTGAATTGTTTTATTTACAGGGAATTAAAAAATTCATCTCGGCCAAAAAATGGAATTAACTCGTGAACATTTTCGTGCGATCATTTTTCACAACTTTCGACGTGAATTATCACGACAAGAGTGCATCGATGAACTAAAATCTTTGTATGGCTATGAAGCAACATCCTATAGCACTGTGAAAAACTGGTACAACGAATTCAATCGTGGCCGACGCTCGCTCAAAGACGAATTCCGTGAAGGTCGTCAAAAAACAGCCGTTGTGGCAGAAAACATCGATGCCGTACGTGAGCTGATAATGCAAGACCGTCATGTAATAGGTACACACACCTGGCCGTAAAAAAGGTTTGTTCTCGTTGGATCCCGCTCAATTTGACAATCGCTCAAAAAAAGGCTCGTGTGGATTGGTGTAAAGAAATGCTGAAAAAATACGATCGCGGTGCTTCAAAAGACGTTTATAAGATCGTCACAGGTGGCGAATCATGGATCTATGCGTATGAGCCCGAAACAAAACAGCAATCGACCGTGTGGGTCTTCCAAGACGAGCCAAATCTAAAAAAAAAACCATTTTCGTTGATAAATATTCGTATTTTCATTATTAGGAAAGAAATTTATATAGAAGCCCTCGTATATGTTTGCATGAGCAAATGTAAATATTGTAGTAAAAACCCCAAATTTCAATTTCAAAATTTACGGCATTTATTCATTTTAAATTTAAGAAATGAAATAAAAGGGAATGTCAAAATCTACAGAGACGAATAGCAACACAAAACGTGTCGAACGAGCACAGCGACACGGTGCGCTGCCCCCTTCGTCGTCACCCTCTCCTCTACAAACAGGTGTTTCGTCGACAAAAAGTATTCCCATGTAAACTCAGACTTAGGCTACCTGGCGAAATGGAAGGAAGATCAAGGGACTTCATGGATCTTCTTTTTGGCGTGTTTTTGCACATCAGTGTTTGGTTTTGAAAATTGGCACATACGCAGTGAATTTAAAAATCGTAGTAAAAAGTTTCTTTTCGTAGTAGATTTTTGATTAGATTTGCCTCCAATGGTCTCATAATTTAGTTTGTTTATAAAAATTCTCTTGAATCGGGTTATATACATATTTTTATACATATGTACAAACATACATTAAATAGAATAATTAGCTAATAACGGTAAGCTTCTTCATAGATTCAATAGCCAAGCATTCAACTTTCTCTTTTCTACTACAAAGGGAAAAGACGTTTGATGCGAAATATGTATACCTAAACGGTAACCCTCGTAGCTATTGTACACTGATCACCAAATACTTGATTGCCCTTAAAAAATGCAAGTGTTATATACATACATACACAGTGGGTCCCAAAAATAACCGAACTTTATATTTAAATCATACAACATAGGTACAGCGCCATGTATTGAAAATTTGCAACATTAAAAAGATACATTCAGCCTCTTTCAAACGCACCTGACTTCATGTAAGTAGGATGACAGATGTAAAAGTTTTTTTTTTTTTTTTAAACATTAATATTTATTTACTGAATCTACTTCGACTTCGGAAGCCTAACAATAAGTAATAAAATCTTAAACTAAATTAAAACATAAAGCCCATTAGTACGAATGGGCTGCTGGCTTGACGTTGCTCTTTAGAAGGCTGCTTTGTCTCTTCTCCGCAGGCGGGTTTGACTTGTTGCATGGGCCAAGGTGTTAGCCAAAGGGTTCGGATGGTTACGCAGTTTTATTAAGTATTTTTTTGCTGCGATTTCAATTTCTTCCTTGATGGTAGGTATATTTAGATCTCTATGAATATTTTCATTACGCATGTACCATGGTGCGTCCGTTATTACTCTTAACGTTTTCGATTGGAATCTTTGAATTATATCTATATTCGTCGCGCAAGCTGTGCCCCATAACTGGATCCCATACATCCATATCGGTTTTATTATTGCATTATATAAGAGGACTTTGTTGCTAAGGCTTAGTCCAGATTTCTTGTTTAAACGCCAATGTAAACTAGCAGATTTGAGTTTAAGCTGCAGCTTTTTAGCTGTAATGTGTCGTCTCCAGGTTAAGCGCCTGTCCAAGTGGATTACGAGGCATGTAATTTCGTCAGCTTGCGGTATTGTTACATTGTTGAGCTTAACAGTAGGACAAGGTTTTGGCCTTAGTGTAAAATTTATGTGTTTGCACTTGTTTTCATTAACTTTTATGCGCCATTTCGCCAGCCATTCTTCAATTTGTTTAAGATGCTGCTGTAACACTTTTGTGGCTGTAATGGGGCATTTATGTCGACTTAGTATAGCAGTATAATCCGCAAATGTTGACGTAATTACTTCGTCACTTGTAGGGATATCTGCGGTAAACAGTATGTACAATATTGGTCCAAGAACACTACCCTGCGGAACACCTGCCGTAATCGGACACTCTTCTGTTATGTAATCTTTTACTTTTACTGTGAATCGCCTGTTGGATAGGTAGGATTCAAGGATATTGTGGAACGTATTAGGTAATGATTTTTTTAATTTTATGAATGAGGCCATCATACCACACTTTGTCAAATGCTTGCGCCACATCAAGAAAAACAGCCGAGCAATACTCTCTTATTTCGAAAGCTTTCCTTATTTCATTTGTTATACGATTTACCTACTTATTCAATTGTGCCGTGTTTTTCCCGAAAACCAAATTGATGTGTAGGAATAATATCATTTTGATGAGAAAAGGAGTAATTTTTGATAGCAGCACTTTTTCGAAAAGTTTTGATAGGCAAGGCAACAGGCTGATTGGTTTATATGATGACGGCAGAGTTGCGTCTTTACCTGGTTTAACTACCATAATTATCTGCGACTTTTTCCAGAGTTGTGGATAATATCCTAGCATCAAAATGGCACTGAAAAGCTTTGCAAGAAAAACGAGAGCAATGCTTGGCAATTCTTTTAGCATTTTTGGTGAGATATGATCGTCTCCTGGAGATTTTTTTGGATTTAAGGCGGCAATAGTGTTTTTTAGTTCAGCACAGATTCTCCGCAAGTAACAGTGTATCTAGGAGCAGCATGGGTCGGTGACAAAGGTGCACTATATGTAGCAGTATTTGGTTGAAATACTGTGCTGAGGTGCTCTGCGAAACAAGACGCCTTCTCTTCATCCGTTCTTGCCCATGAACCATTACGCATTCTCAACGGTACTTCAGTGCTTACTGGCGGCTTAAGGTTTTTGCTAGCTTTCCATAGAGATTTTTTATTAGAAACGTTGGGAGACAAAGACGTGATAAGATGTTTGATATTTCATTCTTCTTTGTATACTAATGCCTTTTTTAGTTTGTTTTCTGCCACCTTAAGACGAATTTTTGCATCGGGAGATCGGCGTAAATAAGTGTGGAAAATTTGATGTATTAAAAATTCAGTTTCTGTATATGAATGTTTTGATGTTTCGTTGTAAAGGCTCCAAACATCTAGGACTTTGAAGGTCCTTACAATTTAACGAAATCTTTGGTAATAAACTAGATGTACGTGCCAATAGCAAGAAGGCTAAGCTAAACGTTGGTTTCGGAGAATTCTTCGTCGAAGACGAGAATGAACGATATGAGGTGTTGAGTGATGAAGCAAATAGTGAACTATCATACCATAATACCATAATTGGAGATGAAGTTTATATTAAGACGACAACCAGGAGGGGAGTTTCGATTAAGTTCGAGTTGGTAGAGGTATACCAAAGATAGTACGTACAGGTGAACGCGGTCGACCTAAAAAGCAATTTAACTTCGTGAATAGCACTGTAACTGAAAGTATTCCATCGAATGTTGAAGAAGCATTTTGCAGCGAGAAGTGTGACGAGTGAAGAGAAGAGATAGGTTTTTGGAAAGCTGATCTAATAATTTTGTAAACTGATAGCCAAGGTGCACAGAAACTGCCAATAAATCCTGTGTACCATCATCGCAAGAAGCATATCGAGGTTCGATATCATCACAAACGAGATCTTATAAATGATGGAAAATTGAATTATCATATTGTCCTACTGATCAGATGACAGCCGATATATTTACCAAGAATTTGGCGAAAATCAAGCATGTAAAGTTTACACAACAAATGAATTCGATTTAATGCAAATGTATTTTTGGTTTGTAAAATAATCATTCACGTTGAGAAGGAGTGTATCCAATGCTTCTACCATATCAGTCCTTTCAAAGATGATTATTATTATTTCACCTAATTCTTGTTTTCTCGACCTAAGTCCATTTTTATAATTTTAACGTTTTGTAAGTTTTTCTTCCTTTCCATGTTTTAAATGTTTATCTGTGGTTCATAGGTTTGTCTCTTCATACATTCTGTTGTATCTGTTCCATAGCTCCGCTTAGGATCAGGAAAGATCAGTCTAAGTTATCGAGATCACCTCACCAGTTGCTCGTAGAGATGGATTGCAATATCCAAATCTTGAAGCAGCTCGAGCTCTACGTCTGCAATAGGTGGTGGTGTGACTCCAAGAGCGCCGTTCACTGGAAGAGGGTTCAAAAAAGACTCTAGGTTACTGACGTTTAATGCCTGTCGGTAAGTCATCCTGTGCAGCGGTTGCTGTAATTGGTGCTGAATGCAGTCCTTAAAATCGAATACTCCTTTCCTGCATTTGTTAAATGTTTGTTGGGCCGCTTCCATATATCAGGTATTTTTAGGGTGGTCCGAGACAAATTCACGACGTTGGTGAGATAGTCGCTGGTGTTTTAACATCAGCATGACTATTCCGTCGGGGCTGATGGATTTGGAAGCTTTTGGCTTCCCGAAGACCCCCTTATAGATTTCCCTAGAGAAATCAAGCGTCGGTGATTGGAAATTTAAAAAGACGGCGGGTCATTTATTGCTTCATTTCGCCAACCGAGGGGTGCAGTGTTGGCTAAAATATCTCGCGAACCTCTTCGGGTTCACCGAGGCGATATTACCGAATGAAATTTCCACCCGGACATCGCGTCTCCTCGGATTTGACAATGATTTGAATGTGGCCCAACGCTTGGTTGCTCCAGAAAAGAGATTATTATATATATACGCGCTTAATATCTTCCGCTCAGATGTTTCCTTCTGAGTGCGAGCACTGTTGTTTAGCTGCGTTGTGAATTCTTTCCATAATTGCTGTTCTTATGCTAATGTTAAAAAATAATTAAATTTTTTTACATTTTGCAAAACCTTCAGCTAAATCCCCATTCAAATTTTAAAGTGATTTGAAAATACAAATATTTGCAGGAATTTAGATTGCAGATCATGGTAATTCGAAACTTCGAAGATAAAGTGAAATTGAAATGAACAAGGTGAAATGCATAGCATACCTGATAAATATTGGTACTACGTGCGGTTGTAGTTTTAAATTATATTAAGCGAAGTGTGTTAATTAAATGTTAAAAGTTCATGAGTATCCGAATGAACCAGATCAGATCACAAATGCACTTTTCCATAATTATCTGATTCATCTGTAGTATATTTTTCCTCAAATTCTTAACCCTGAATAAACTGTAACATATGCATTTGTAGGTATATACGTGTATGGCTGAGCATAACTGTGGCTTTCCTTTCAAAATGCATCGATTGCATAATTGCAACTGCTGTCAACAGGATTTTCTGTTTCAAAATGTTACCAAAAACAACAACAACATATTTTAAAATACCAACTATAGCCATTTCCGTACATAACTGTATAGTTTTCATTTCTACAATTTTCATTTAAATCCAACAACCAACTGTTATTATTTGTCCCTTTGCTGGCGAACTATCTGCATGAACTCGTGCTATCAATTCGAAGCACTAAAAAAAAAAAAAAATCAGGAAACGAAAACAACAAGTGCAGGAGATATTACCATGTAAAAGCGAAACGAGCCGACAAATTTGACAAAATAGGAACTTTCATTACAACAACAAATGACTCGTTCCACATAAAGCTCATTGGTGGTTGTGGAAAATTAAAATTTTATTTAAATTTTTTTCCCGAAGATATAAGAATATTAAAACACAAAATGAAAAAGTGTCCGATGCATACCCAGCAGGCATAATGATGACGATGGTGACTGATTCTCAAGTTGTGTGCTCGCAAAAAAATTACTTATGTATATTCGTACCGATGTGGTTTTTGTAGAGAGCCAAGGTTTCATGCATGGTCCCTGATGGTTTTAAGTTCTGTATGTCAAGAGCGCTGGAAAGATAGAATATCGTATCTAACTATCGGAAGATAGTTTTTTAGTATTTTTAGGCACACGTCCTCGCTGTGGGCATTGTGAGCATAAGTATACCTACTTAAGTGAAGATATTTCTTTTGTTATACCCTTACCACTAGGAGTAACTGCGGTCAAGGTTACTCCTGTTTAGCCCTAGCTTTTATAATCTTGATTAAGACTCCGCTGATGTCAAATAATCACACATTGTGAGGTTTGTCCGATTAGTTGCAGCTTTTTTGGAATGTCCCAGGTTAATTTGCTCGCATCTAAGACACTTAATCATGATATGTGATGTCAGCCCTCCTCAGCAAAGGCTTCGTGGACCTATATTGCCACCATGGAAGATTTCCGTCATGGCCTTACAGATGCCGAGGCAGACTTTTTCATCAGCTTTCGATAAGGCCTTTAACAATATCTCGCTAATGGCCATTAAGATCAGCATGCTCGACTTGCTCGGCTTCTAGTTCTGTATAATCCGTCAGTTGTTAATATTCGGTATTGCCTTCGTTTGCAACATTAAACGAGGGTCGCAACACTAGTGTTGCAATCTGACAACTGACAGCTTTATTGTTAAGTTTAATATTTTTGATGCTGTACATACATATATACATACGAGTACTTACATAATCAGAATGTTTTAACATACGGGCGCTAATTGTGCCAAAAAATGGAATTAAATCGGAACCATTTTCGACCGATTTATATAAAAAAACATTATAACTTTTGAAAACAGTGCATCGATGATCTAATTAAATATAATTCTTTGAAACAAAATGCTATTAAAATATATTATAGGGCGGATCGAAGAAGTAAATCAATGGCAGTTCGGAATGCCCTGAAGGCCACCCATTTTATGAGGCCACGGAAAATCACCTGTTACAATGAGTACCTACAGAGTTGCTCATCAGTTGATATAAAGTACATGGAAATCAGAAAGATGTGAAGAAAAATTATATATTTGTTTGAAATTCTTAGTAAATATCAAATAGGTAAGGAATCAAAGCTGGCGAAATGATTATTGCAATAGTTTCTGAAGCATCCAAGGGAATCGATTATACTGGAGGCAAAATGATTTAACTTTCACGAGAAAAAATTTCTTTCAACGTTTTAACCTGTTAGATCCCAACAAAAAGGTCAATTTTGATATTTACCACAATAATTATCTTGCAAAAATAAGTTTAGAAGGCCACCAGGGGATTAAAAAATTTTCTTTGGAGCACTTTTATAGGAGTCTGCCCAGATGAAATCCTTATACGAAATAATAATAAAAGTGTCTCCTAGAAATATGCAAAGTTTTTTCGTTTATTGACTAAAGCCAGTCAACCAATCGGTTCAAAATAAAACACATTAATATGAATAACTTTTCCCATTGGTCTTATTATTGCTTCCGGTGAATATTCAAACGCTTGCTTTGGTTAGAGCATTAATTGTTCGCACAAATATTTGTAACAGCACGTTAGGCATCCATGCGTTTGCATATGCACAAAAATTTGTGAAGTTTTGGAAAACAGCTGCTTTTTGGAATTAAATTATTAATATCATCAAAAGTTTGGCGACCACCAGTTGGTGGAAAAACGTTTGACCACCAAAGTGCGGATATTGTACATACATAAGTTATTACGCTTATATTATACCATATATTTGCAAATATTTTATGCAGGCGTGCGATGATGATGTTGGATTACTATGTATAGTATTAGAGTAACGGCCAATGATGAAGCTTCCTAATATGCAGAATTATGGCATTGCGTGTAATACGAAATAAAAAAAATATATACATGGTATATATTATATATTTATTACATTACATTTATTTCTGCAGCTGACTGAATCAATTGGGTTAAATGAACTTCGCAAGATACATTCTCACTGATATTCTTTCAGACAGCTTCAGTTTTTCTGAAAACTATATTTTTAACTATTTCCAGTGACAATCGCCAGTAGGAGCTTTAGGCTCGATAAACTCTAAAGGTGGGGTGGATATCACAATCTACTATGGACAGACTTTACGAAGTGTTGCTGTAAGTGAGGTCATGGGGAGGAACAAATTAAAGACAGCGAGATAGGCTTTCTGACATGAAATGAGCTATTGTATGATATTTGTGTACACACAAGCTACATTAATTAATCAGCAATGCAATTCAAAAAAATATTCAAAGTCGCGTAAAAAACGGTAAATTCATTAAAAACAGAGAATCATGCTGGACAAAGTTTAAATACAATATATTATATATTATATTATTTCATATTTTGACTAAATTAAACTAAAAATAAAGGGGTTAAAACAATTTTAATATATTATTCGCCCACCACATGCTTCTATAAATGCATTCAGACTATGTGGCGTAGATAGAACCAAATTTTCTATTTCCGATGGCGCAATTTCAGACTATGCCTTTTTTTTAGAGATTCTCCCAATTTCAAAGACGTATTGGCTTTTGTATGTGGTTAATTGTAGGGAAGACTATTCGCAGGATAATACAATTAGCCGTACTCTAAGGAAATTAAGTTTAATCTCGAATTCTTTCCAGGCTAATTTATCATCTTTATTTATCTAAAATATTTCAATATTTTATTAATAGTCCAATTACTTAGTAAATAGTCAACCATTCTTACCATTCCGGATGAACTTAGAATACCCCAATTTTTTCGAGAAGAAGCCGAAATCTCTCATTCATCGACCTCAAAGCAGCCTCTAGGAGGCAATTGACAATTAAACTCTTATATCGGCTTACACCAAAAAATTAAAAAACGAAGAAGTTATTCTATTACTGGAATATCAAGCACCGATAGCATAGCGACCCCAACTTCTTGGGATTAAAAGGCCATCGATGCTAAAATTTTAAAATAATGCTGCTTTTTTTCTTTGAAGTGTTCGACTTGCCGTACTGGAAACTTAACCATTCCTTTACACAGAACAACATTTTTCAGGTCATCGTTTCAGGTTTACATATGTTACTACCGATTCTGCACCATTACTTTTCCCAGTTTAGCTGCCGTTCCGAATTTTTGACGTCATATATTTGTGGGCTTGAAGTTCATTTAGAGCATTTTTTCGATGTTTTCACACAGCATATCCACGTAAACCAAAATGACTATTGTTTGAATGTATAGCAGAGTTAAATATATTTAACGAGAGAAAAAACCCCAAACCTCTTTACCCGGCAAAAGTTCATCTAGTTCCCATAATTCACTATTTTTGGTTAATAACTCGGCAAATACGAGTATGTTTATATGTTGCACTGTGTCCTTATTTGTCTGTTGAAATTAGTATAGATTGCAAATTCCAAAATAATAATAATAAAAACCATTGTACTTTGCCACCTGCGCTGACTACTCTTCTTGCCGATGAAGCAAAATTTGCATTACGTATTTTTTTACTAATTAAATTTAAATAAACTAAACTTATGTCAAAACAAGCAAAATCACGAGTCCAATTTTTCTATGATTTTTATTTTAGTTGAAACATGCATATACACATACGTGTACATTATGTATTGTATATATATTATAAATATTATATTATATATATACAAAGTCATAGATATATTATATTACGCTAGTGTCGTATCAATTAAAATCCTGAGGCTCTCAATTACAGGGGCTATGGAACGGTTTGTTAGCTTCACACAACACTTTCTCCTTTGATCTTTCCTGCCCAATATTGTGGAACCACTGACGGTGCGCAAGTTCCACAATTAAGCTATCATTTGGTCTAATTAACTTGCCATTTAAGTCCTTAATCGCGGCCAAGGCAGACTTCGAATTAAGGAAAGTTACAAACCCAAAACGTCGTGATCGGCCCTCCTCATCCACTATTAGTTTGTAATTTATAATTTTACCATATAGTGCGAATATATTAAACAAGTCTCTTGGTGTGTGATTCATTTCAAGATTTCTAACGAAAATAGTTCGATAACCCTTCCTAGACTCTCCACTGAGAGATATACCGTGCTAGAGAATGGTTGAGTGCCCAACGATGGGCAGGTTATAAACCGGTTGCGGCACATATGGCATTCGTATAATTGGCGGCCGCGGTAGCCGAGTGGTTAGCATTGCGTCCTGCCATTCGGAAGAATCGGGTTTATATCCCGGTGCCACCAACATCCAAAAGTTATGGAAAATTAATTTAAAAAAAAAAAATTAAATTAAATTTTCTAATTGCGGTCGCCCCTCGGCAGGGAATGTCCATCCCTCCGAGTGTATTTCGGACATGAAATAAAGCTCCTCGTAAAAAAACCGTCAGCCGTTCGGAGGCGGCTTAGTATAAACTGTAGGTCCCTCCATTTGTTGGAAAAACATCAAGACGCAAAACTACAAATTGGAGGAGGAGCTCGGCCGAAAATCGCTTCAGCGGTTACAAAGCGCAAATTATATATATATTATATAATTGGATGGAACGTGACCAGGTCATCGTCACGGCATATGGTGACATAATCCTCTGGTCTCACTTTCGCTGGTTGCCATGCGTCTGCGTTGAAAAGCTGCTTGGCATGGTATACGGTAGTTGATGTACACATATTTAAATTCATCGTGTGTGTTGCGAACATGAGTTCAAACCTCATCGATTTTTAGTTTTAAGCGAAAACGAAATGTAATTTGTAAAATCTTTAAAGATCGTAAATATGTAATTGCAACACTGGCAATTCGAATGCCATTTCTCATTTATCTAAGTTCGAACTTTGTTATTGTAAGCGACGGGGTGACCCGACTTCGCCAACATAAAAGAAGCAAGTTTAAATCTTCAAATTGTACTTGTCATAGCAACCACAGAAAAGAAAGGCCTACAGAGTCTAAACCCAAAAAAATAAATTGTTAAATTCCTCCTTATTAAAATATTAACTCATAGAAAACCAAAAAGTAAATTGTTTAAATTCCTCTTTATTTAAATATTAACTCTTAAAACCCAAGAACGGAAATTGTGAAATTCCTATTCATTGAAATGTGAGAAAAACAGTTTGTAAACCAAAATATATAAATACATCTACACATACATATACAATACAAAGAAGTAAAATTTATAAACCAACATATAAATACATCTATATATACATATGCAATACAAAGAAATGAAAGTAAAATAAAACAAATGAAATTGTTATAAATTATCTAAACTAAAGAACGAACTAAATATATCTTTGTTAAAAAGGCATAAAATATTTTTCATTTATTTGAACATGGTCCTTCGGTGCCGTTCAAGCGAATTGGCATCCCTGTGATTCCGACGGCCATCACAGCCATTACAAACACGAAGCGCTAATACTTAAGCTAGATAAGTTATCTAAATCAGAGTTCGCGAGATTAATAGCGGCGGTTTTTAAAAAACTTGAAAATGTCTACTTTGAGTACGAGTTAATAAAATATTTCATCGCTATTATATTTAAATTTAGTTGACGACAACAATAAAAACAAATTTAGACTTATTTACAAACATAAATGTTTATATATTTCAAACAAATGCCAACTCGTAATTCATATTAACGCGATTAAACGTAAAATATACGTACATATATGCTATAAAAAGTGGTGTTTTTTTTTCAAAAAGTGATGTGCGATAAATCAAACATATGCAATTTATATTTAATAATATTAAATTTTATTAAAATTAACCATTTTTTCAATTGCCAAATTCAACGCATATACGAAGCAATTTTGCACGCCTTACAAAACATTTTACAAAACATTGTACTCGTGAACAAAGTAATAAAAACAGTGAAAAAGTTTGAAAAATAAAAATAAGAAAAGTTAGAGTGTTGTGAAAAGAACTTTATAACACAAATATACATCAGAAATATACAAAAAAAAAACAAACGAAGCAAAAGAAATGGTTTTACATACATACATACATACATAGATTACATAAAATAATCCATAAAAATAATTTTGGTACAAATATAATATTTTATTAAAGTGAATTGGAGTGTTCTAAAACAAACAAACATTAAATGAAGATTTGAAAATTTGCGCACAAGCTTATTAAAAAAACAAAAAAAAAAAAATACCAAATTATTTAAAAAAAAAAAAAAATTATAAAAGCGCTAAAATTTTAATGCAAAACTAAAACCGTTTAAGCAAAAGCCGCTCTCCCGATAATTACCCCAAAACCTTGTTGTCATAAGAGTAAAAAACAAAAAAAAAATTTTAAAATATATAAAATATTACAAAAAAAAATTTAAAATATATAATATATTAAAAAAAAAAAAAAAATATTATTAAAAAGAAGTTACAAAATTACAAAAAAATATTTGCGTGCGAGTGAAAAAAAAAGCTCTGCATATTGAATACCACTAATAAAACAAAAAGCGTTAAATATAATATGGTATATATTTTTCTTTGTGGTATCAAAAACAACGAAATCGAAAACAGTAATCTAAAATTAAAAATAATTCGTATCAAAAAGCAAAAAAGGAGTACAGCAGGTTAGTTACCTACATTCCCCTTTGGAACAGCACCGTTCAGGATTACCAGCGCGACCATTCATTCCAGCAACAACAAATACAGCACGTACAGTAAATAAGAAGGTGGTATTCCAGGTAACATTATTTATATACATAAGCCTCTCTCGCGCTCAGGAAAATTTACGCGCCACTCACATATACGTATATAAGAATAATATACTCTCCTTCATATTAGCATACATACAAACTGCATTATAACCCAGCAGTACACACTTCAGGGTCCCGTGAAATACAAGTGGTCCTCAACTATACCCAATTTCATGGAACACTAGTCCCCCAAGAAATTTTAATTAAAATCATTTTAAATAAATTTAAATCCCGAATGCCACGCACATTCGCACGCAGCCTATAAATAATATTGCACTTAGACGCGCTAAGGCAACACATATCCGATTTTAGACTTAATTTTTGCGAAAAATATAAAAAAAAAAATTTTTTTAAATTATTAAAATTAAATCTCAATTCTTAATTTCATTAAGCTCCCCTAAATATCCCAACTAAAACTAATTAAGTCCAGCCCTCCCCAATTCATTTCAGCTCTAACCAATTTAAATTTAATTTATTGGAAAACATTTTTTTTTAAATTTAAAAAAAAAAAAAAAAAAAAAATTATTTCTTAATTTTATTGAGCCCCCCTAATTCGCCCTTTCTCAAAACAACTTTATCCTAACTATGGGAAAAGAAACAGCAGTCACTTCTGAGCAAAAGGTCTCAGACACCAGCCTTCAGGCTTTCATTTTTGAAAGCAATCGAATGGAATCCTTTTACTCCACATGGACACATTCTCTTATATCTGACCAAACGGAGTCTCTACTGAAGGTTAAAACACAGCAACTTGACAGATTGTGGGAATCGCTCGTTGAATCCTACAAAAAGGCCTCATTATCCCCACATTACGCGGAGTCAAGTACATCCATTGAGCAAAAATATAAAAAGTGCTCAGAAAGCTACGAAAATTGCATGTCCCAAATTTTAGATGCTATACAGCTTCTGCAACCGACTTCTCAACTCCGTAATCCCACCACAAACACTTCAAACTCCTTTGAAGTATACCTCAAAGTACCACCATGTGACACCGAAGTCTTTCATGGTGGGTACGAAGACTGGCCAGCCTTTAGAGACATGTTCACGGCAGTATACGGTAATCACCCTAAGTTAACCCCTGCCCAGAAGCTCTATCATCTGCGACAAAAAACCAGGAGCCAAGCAGGGCAATTGGTCAAGCAATACCCTCTCACAGATGAAAACTTTCAGCTAGCTTGGGACGCACTAAAATCGCGGTATGAAAACCAAAGAATATTGGTGGATAACCAATTGAAAACCCTTTTCAATCTCCAACCAATTTATTTCGAAAATGGTGAGCAAATCCAAAAAATGCAAACCACAATAAACAACTGCTTGTCCACCTTGGCAGCACAAAGAATCCCGACCTCCGACTGGGACCCCATCCTTGTGTATCTCTGTTCTTCGAAACTAACTAGCGAAACCCTTGCTCTATGGGAACAATCGCTAAGTTCTCGAAAAGAACTGCCATTGTGGGCAGATATGAGTGCATTTTTAACATCTCGATACGAAGTAGTAGAAAGACTCAATGCTTACCACCCAGGTAAGACGAGAACGCCTCTCCCAAATTTCACTAACAGGGCAATTAACCAGAATTCGACCTTTTTAAATAAAAGTAAGGCCCATAACTTTCACACTGACCTCAGTCAGCGAGTATCATGCAAATTATGCAACTCAAACCACCCAATGAAAGTCTGCGTAAAATTCAGAGCGCTTCCCGTTTCCGAGCGTCTTAAATTTGTAAAAGACAACAAATATTGTGAAAATTGTCTTTCATACTCTCACCTCAAGAGTGATTGTCAGAGCAAGTTCAGTTGCGTCTATTGCCAAAGAAGACATCACTCCTTCTTACATTTTCAACCCCAGTCACAGACACCTTGGGCAAACTCAAGACCCCAAAGGACTATGACCCAAATAGCAACTCAAAATAGACTACATGAAGAGCCGCCTTCAACATCCAAGCAAGCTGCAAAAAATTCACTAGCGCAAGACTCCAGCGCCTCAAATTCTCAAAGGGTGTCATCTCATTTTTCCGACACCCGTGAAAAAACTCTACTCCCTACGGCAATAGTCCCCATCTATTTCGCCAGTGAATATCATAAAATTCGCGCCCTCATTGATCAAGGGTCCCAAAAAACCTTTGTAGCATCGCGAATCCAAAAACTACTTGGCCTACCCACCAGAGAAACCCACTATGAAATCTCTGGAATGGGAGGAATGGTAGTACAAAACTCGAACAAAATTTGCGAAATAACGCTATGTTCAGCTGACTTAGGTCAAAAAATCACAACAAGTGCGATCATCCTCACCCAACTCACTCATTTGCTGCCCTCTTTCAAAACGTCTGCTGTTAACACTAACGAATTCCGCTCTCTTCAACTCGCCGATCCCAATTACTCTACTCCAGCTAAAATCGACCTAGTCATAAGAAGTGATATAACTCCCCAAATTCTCCTCGAAGGTCTACACCATAATGTCAACGGTACCCTATTGGCACAAAACACCATATTTGGATGGATTCTCAGCGGCCCAATCCGAGAACAAATTTCCGCCTTTACAACGCAAGTCACGGAAACAACAGAACCGGAACTTAGCACACTACTCAAAAGGTTTTGGGAACAGGAGGAAATAGAATGCGCTCAACCCAAATCAGCCGAAGACGAAGTTTGTGAGGATATCTTCAAAAAAACGACCACAAGACAAGAAGATGGAAGATACGTGGTAAAACTCCCTTTTAAGCCCGAATTCCCGCACTCTCTAGCATTAGGCCACTCCCGTCTAGCAGCGCAGCAACAGTACATAAGTATTGAAAGGACCCTGTCGAAAAACCCGGAATTGAGTGACAAATACTCAGAAGTCCTCACGGAGTACCTCGAATTAAACCACATGCAGCACGCTACACCCCAAGAAATAGTAAAAGAAGGGAAATACTTTTCTTTTTACTTGCCCCATCACGCTGTCTTGAAACCCGACAGCAAAACTACAAAAGTACGCGTAGTATTCAACGCATCTAAAAGATCACATTCAGGAAATTCACTGAATGACGTTTTATATACAGGCCCAATTCTCCAAAATGACCTGATGACCATTATCCTAAAATGGCGTCTTTACGAATTCGTTTTCAACGGTGATATCGAGAAAATGTATCGCCAAATACTCGTCCACAAAGAAGACCAAAACTTCCAAAGAATTCTCTTTAGGAAAGCTCCTCACCTGCCAATAGAAGATTTCAAGTTAAACACCGTAACTTTCGGAGTTAACTGCGCCCCGTATCTTGCAATTCGTACTCTCCACCAACTAGCTCACGATTGCAAGGAAAAATACCCTCTCGCCAAAAATATTATTCTGAATGAAACCTACGTAGATGATGTACTATCTGGCGGTCACAATATACAGTCCACTCTCCACTCAATGACCCAAACTATCGACGCTCTTAAATCGGCAGGCTTTCCGCCAAGAAAAATAACTGCTAATCATCCAAAAATTCTCGAAATAGTCCCAGAGTCAGATGTCTTAGATACTAAGTTTCTCAAGTTCCAAAATACAAGCTCTACAAAAACACTTGGGATACAGTGGAACGCACTTACCGATTCCTTCTCGTACTCTTACGATCCTCTACCCGCCTTTAATTCAAACACAAAGAGGCAAATACTATCGGCTGTAGCGAAACTGTTCGACCCGGCAGGATGGCTATCGCCCATTATGATATTTGCCAAAATGCTCCTCCAACAACTCTGGTTAGAAGGAACCGACTGGGACGAAACTGTCAAACCCACGGCCTTGCACAAATGGAACACATTTCGTGAAGACCTTCAAGCTATCAGCACCATCAACATCCCTCGTTGGGTGCGCTTCTCTCCTAATAAACGCATACAGATACACGGTTTTTCGGACGCCTCCGAAAAGGCATTCTGTGCGTGCGTTTATATTAGAGTGCAACACGCAGATAACTCCTGCACAACCCACCTCTTCGTTGCAAAAACCAAAGTTGCTCCTTTGCAAACGATAAGCCTGCCCCGCCTCGAACTCAACGGCGCAGTGCTGCTATCAAAATTAATCGCCCATACCCGAAATAAATTGGATTTGCCACCCCACGAATTGATGCTTTGGTCAGATTCCTCGATAGTGTTAGCTTGGCTCGAAAAACCAGCACACACCTGGAAAACGTATGTAGCCAACAGAATCACCAAGATCATTCAAAACGTCAGCAACGCCACTTGGCGCCACGTGCCCAGCGGTGACAACCCAGCAGACCTAGGAACTCGTGGTTGCAAACCGAAAGATCTGGCTGATTGTTCTTTATGGTGGAACGGGCCAAAGTGGCTTTCTAAACCACCCACTTTATGGCCCAAAACAATCTCTTCCAATTCAGACCCTCCTGAACAAAAACGGATAGAATCCCTTCATACACTAGAATGTACGGATATTCTTGAACGTTTTTCCTCATTTCCACGTGCGCTAAGAGTAGTTACCTTTATGTATCGTTTTATACAGAATTCACGAAAATCCCCGATTCCCAACTCATTAGCTCTTACGCAAGAAGAAGTAAATCTCACAAAAACGAAACTTATCTTTATGACTCAACGCAGATATTTTCCAATCGAAATTAAGGCGTTAGAATCATCAAATAACATTCCGAAAAAAAGTCCATTACTAACTTTAAACCCTATATTGGATAAGTGTGGTATCATGCGAGTAAATGGTCGCCTAGCTCATGCCACGCTAAGCTATAATGAACGCCATCCCATAATCATCCCAGAAGTCTCCAAATACTGCTCATTGCTGCTGGACTTTCTCCATAAAACCTTACTCCACGCAGAAAAGCAGTTAATGATTCGCAGTGTGCAGCAAGAGTATTACATCCCTCGCCTCAAGCAAAAGCTGAAAAAATGCATATTCCAATGCAAAACCTGCACTGTGTACAAATAACGAGTGCGTTCACAAATAATGGCTGCTCTGCCCCCCGAGCGAGCAACTTACTCCGTTCCATTTCACACAACTGGCATTGATTTCGCTGGGCCCTTCATGGTCAAGACGTCTCCTCTTCGACGAGCCGCTTATACGAAAGCCTACGTATGTGTCTTTGTATGCTTCTCCACAAAGGCCATCCATTTAGAGGCATGCACAGACTTAACCACCGAGGCATTCAGGGCCGCATTCGCTCGATTTGTAGGTCGGCGTGGATTGCCTCACAAAATCATGTCTGATAATGGAAAAACATTTATTGGAGCACAACGAGCTATTCAACGAGATTTCGTTATCTTCCTCAAAGAAGCAACTTCCGATGTTGCTGAAAGATATGCGACACAAGGTCTTTCTTGGCAATTCATACCACCGTATTCTCCTCACATGGGCGGCCTATGGGAAGCTGCTGTAAAAAGCTTTAAATCCCATTTCACTAAAGTCGCGGAACACCATAAATTCTCTTTCGAGGAATTCACCACTCTTCTCATTCGGATCGAAGCAGTACTTAACTCGCGTCCGCTCTCCCCCATGTCCCAAGACGCAAATGACTTACTAGCTCTTACTCCTGGTCATTTCCTCCGCGGCGCCCCTTTGTTCTCTATACCGGAACCGAACGCCGAAAACGTATCCCCAACCACAAAATGGCAAAAACTAAAGGTCCTCCACCATCATTTCAGTTCTCGTTGGAAAAGCGAGTATCTACAGGAATTGCAGAAGAGAAACAAGTGGAAACACCCTCAACCTAATCTTAAGCAAGGAGATTTAGTGGTCTTCAAAGATGACCTCCTGCCACCAACTGACTGGCGTCTCGGTCGTATCACCAAACTCCATCTGGGCGCGGACCAAAACGTACGAGTAGTGGACGTCCGCACACAGACTGGCGTAGTTACCCGAAATATAACGAAGCTATGCTTACTACCAGCATAATATTTCGAAAGGCCCCCGTAAACCTTTAGTCCATACTCAAAGAACCCCACACACTCATATAAAATTCACCTACTCATTTTCACCTCTGCATTCAACCCAACTAATAACGTCTTTCGAAATTCTTTTCCACAGGTATAGAGTTCAGCAAATGTCGTTTGTGCGCTCGCTTTCACAGCTTGCGGTATTGCCACGCGTTCAAGGCAATGACTCCGGAGGAACGCTACGATTTGGCGAAAATGCACCGATACTGCCTCAATTGTTTGGCCACCTCCCATAAGACTGAAATGTGCGATTGCCCTGACAGCTGCCACAAGTGTGGAAAAGCTCATCACACGCTCCTCCATCGTTCAGCCTCTCCAGCACCAGATCGTCGACGTAAGGAAGAACTCCGTAAGAGAACAGGTCGCCGTGAAATTGCCTCCACTAGTCGGGCCATACAGAAGCCAACCAAGAGAATCCCAGACCGGAAGCCTGCTCAGCAGCGTATAACCGATTTATTCAGCCAGGCGGTCTTGACACTCGAGAAGCTGAAACAACTGCTCCATATCGCTCCGACTACGGCGGGCCGGCATGTTGAGAACATGAGTTCCAACCTCATCGATTTTTAGTTTTAAGCGAAAACGAAATGTAATTTGTAAAATCTTTAAAGATCGTAAATATGTAATTGCAACACTGGCAATTCGAATGCCATTTCTCATTTATCTAAGTTCGAACTTTGTTATTGTAAGCGACGGGGTGACCCGACTTCGCCAACATAAAAGAAGCAAGTTTAAATCTTCAAATTGCACTTGTCATAGCAACTACAGAAAAGAAAGGCCTACAGAGTCTAAACCCAAAAAAATAAATTGTTAAATTCCTCCTTATTAAAATATTAACTCATAGAAAACCAAAAAGTAAATTGTTTAAATTCCTCTTTATTTAAATATTAACTCTTAAAACCCAAGAACGGAAATTGTGAAATTCCTATTTATTGAAATGTGAGAAAAACAGTTTGTAAACCAAAATATATAAATACATATACAATACAAAGAAGTAAAATTTATAAACCAACATATAAATACATCTATATATACATATGCAATACAAAGAAATGAAAGTAAAATAAAACAAATGAAATTGTTATAAATTATCTAAACTAAAGAACGAACTAAATATATCTTTGTTAAAAAGGCATAAAATATTTTTCATTTATTTGAACAGTGTGGGTTTTCTTTCTTTATTTGTATATTCTGCTTATAAAATTATGATAGATGTGAAAACATTCAATTGAGCACAGCTATTTTTTGACTTTGCTGACACGTCTGAATACTTTGAGTGATCGCGAAAGTCTGACTACCATTCGTCTATTTATACCCAAATCATTCAAAGTGATATGCAAGTATGTATTTAAATACATATATACACATACAAACGTGTTTAATCCTTTCAGCGGAGACTCTTTAACAGATGCGTGCGCATACCTGCGGCCGCTTAGTCCTTTTAAGAATAATACTGCATAGCTATGTTCGATTTTTTTGTTTGCTTTTGAGGCCCATTTTCTGTATTTCGATTAATCTATGCAATAAACGTAGAGCATTTTAGTAGTCATCCAAGAAAGAGTCAACCCTATTCTTTATCCAAGATTTTTTTAACCCGGAAATATTATTTCGATATTTGCTTTAAAGAAATTAATAGAAAAATTCTTCTTTCTAATGTTTCTACCTATTATACTAACTATTGTTAATTACATATGTTGTCAACGATTATTGTATGATCTACGTGTAGTTTTTGGCTCAGTTAAGATCCAAATGAACTGTTTAGGCCAAAAGCCTAAATTACCCTTCGTTATGTACCACCCTAATACTTCCAATGAAAGTCTTTCTTTAAATATTAACATGAACCGTTTACCGAATTTATGGCAAACGGTAAGAACTTATTATTCTTATACGGTATTGCGATATTATAATCACAAGTGAACGGACGTGTGCTAACCAGCGAACCATCAGCGAACCACCAGCCATCACCCTCATCCACCACATACTGTGGTACAGGTAAAACCCATATTTAAATCAATAAAAGATTAAGTGCACGGACGATTGGCTGTACTAGGTGGGGAAATGTATATGGTCAGGTAGTGGATGCGATGGTATTACCTGACCACTGGAACCGCTGCTGCTGTTGTTGTTGTGGCTGGTGCTGCGTTAGTTGGTGCCACTAATTGTACAGTGGTGTGAGTGTTGTTGGCGATGATACACTAGTGGTGCACCCCATGATGGTGGTCCAGTAGTGGGACCTGAAACTGCACCCACAGCTACGCCGCCACCACTAACGGGTGATGATGAGCTCTCCGAGTGTGCCAATGGCGGTGCAACTGCCACCGACGCGGATGAAGCTGGGGATGTAACCTCACGTGTATGATATGCTGGCGGTGCTTGTGTGGCTGCCGCTGCCCATGACGAACGCTTGTTGTCGACTACAACTGAAGTGGTCCGCCGCTAATAATCTACTCGAATTCCACTGGCTCCTGCTTAGTTGGCAAATGTGGCAAACTGGCCGCTTGATTGCCTAAACTGCCGCCGCTGCAACCAACACAGCTACGCCGCCACCTCTAACGGCTGTTGTAACACTCGTTTTGGGCCAATACACGTTGTTTCACACCTAAAACAAAAAAAAACAAAGAAATTAATAAATCAAAATAAACGAAATACCACATTCAAATGAAAACCTTGAACTGCATCCATTGCACACGGCCACCGTACCTAAAATAGAAAATAATAAGTATATTAAAATATTTTAAAGAAATAACTTACCAAATTGATGTTCCTTGATCCTCGTGGCGGAAAAATTGGCTTCTGCGCAGGAAATCTCTGCTGCGCCGCTGCCTCAAATATCAGGCAAATAGCAGGTGCCATTCACAATAAGTCTCCAAAAGTTTTAATGATGTTGCCAGCCTAACGTTTTTTTGTTTCTTAGAATTTTTATACCATTTTATTGCTCTGTACACACAATTCTTATCGTAATAGTATTTTAAATAGTTCCATTGAAAATGTTTTTTTTTTTTAAGTTTTTGCAAGAATATTGATGTGTTTTTTAAAAATGCCTGAATACATGAAACAATATATATATACGTAAAAATATAGATATGAAGGCGTTATAAAGAACACCATATAATATAAAGCGTACTTTTAACTAAACACTCTTAAAATTAATACAAATCAAAGTGAAGAACACAAAGAAATCGTTGCAACTTCTTCAAAAGTACGAAATTTTACTTGATAGGGTATAAACTTAATTATTTATTTCTAATGATTAAAATCAAGTAATATTCTATCCTTTTTTTTGGGGCTGAGGATCAGAAACCACTGTTAGGATCTAATAATGTGTAGGATATGCATGTTCAACTCAATTTGTCATTTATTTTAATTCAATGTTATATTCGTCTTGGCATTGAGTGTGCATCAGTCCTACATAACTTCGAATGGTTCGTGTCCGGGCTAAGTTACCTAAAACACCAAGTGGCATCTCTTGTGTGAAATGCAAATCAGCTGACGAATTTTTTTAACCTGGTCATACTGATCTAAAGCAAGAACCACAAACAGTACGTCACTTAAGCCTCTACCACATTACAAACATATTTTTTGTAGTAATTCTCGCCACCCAACATAATATTTGAAAAAAAACCATGTACTTTAATTTATTACACATATTTCAGTAGGAAAATGACTTGCTATAGTAAAATGCTGAAAAAGGCAGAGCGACAAGGACATCGCTATACAAATGCGTGCCGTCTGTGCGAAGGAAAGCACCCCATTCGACTGTGCCCTGTTTTCCGAGCCAAGACCCCAGAAGAGAGACTTCGTGAGGCATTACTGGGGGCTTTTGTGCAAACTGACTCTCCGTGTCTCATCGGGAAATTAACTGCACGAGTCAGTTTAGGTGCCGAAGGTGTAACGAGCGCCATCATACCACCCTCCACATAGGCGGAGAGCTGAAGTCAAAGTCGAAGAAGCGACCGTCTGCAAGATCATGGGCAGAGCAAGTAGAAGACGAAGAAATATCCGACGCCATTTTCATAAATGCGAGTGATTCCGACCATGACTCGCGGTTTACGAATCAACCGTCAGTAGAGGCAGGCGAAACTGTAGGAGCGGAAACAAGGCCTTTCCGCCCAACATCAGAGAGAGGAGTGGAAACTCGGACTTTCCGACCCTCTCTGCAACACTAAAGGCAACCGGCTACAGGGTCGGAAACTAGGACTTTCCGACCACCCCGAAATATAAGCCGCAGATCGGAAACCAGGACTTCCCGACAGCGGCCTTCATCGCGCTCGACCAACGACCGTAGACTGGAGACCAGGCCTCGTCAGCTACCAAATCAATTTCGATGTGGGAGCGTCAGTGATCGCACACTTCTAGGACAAGCTCTACGGCCATTGATAGCAGTAGCACCAACCGTCGTCATAAAGGTGGAGTCAGGTGGTCGCCTTCACTTAATTAGGGCGTTGATAGACGTCTGCGTGCCTACGACACTAATCGCCAAATACCTCATGTGCGAACTAAGGCTCCCTGAAGTGTACGTCGCGAATCGGAGGGGTTGCTTGTTATGCATCCGTGGCAAACATGGTACATGTAAGCGTCTGACTACACATGCCGTCGCGATAAATAATTTACGCCGCGTCTGCCCTAGCAATAACTTGGATCCCGAATTGGCAAACGCGTATATCCACATGAGGTTGGCGGATCCACATTTTGACCGATCAGCGCCAGTGCGGATTGTACTAGGTGCAGATCTGTACTTGTGGCTCTTTACAGGCTGATGGATTTTTCGGTGAGGATTTCAATATCCTCCCCTAAGTCAATCTTCTTTTGTTAGAAAATCCTATAAATTGTAAATGAGAGTGATGGTTGGGTCTGCCTCTTAACCAGGTCTTGCTTATCGCAAGGGGGCCGGCATGTTTAGGCCAAAAGCCTAAATTACCCCTCGTTATGTACCACCCTAATACTTCCAATGAAAATCTTTCTTTAAATATTAACATGAACCGTTTACCGAATTTATGGCAAACGGTAAGAACTTATTATTCTTATACGGTATTGCGATATTATAATCACAAGTGAACGGACGTGTCCTAACCAGCGAACCATCAGCGAACCACCAGCCATCACCCTCATCCACCACATACTGTTGTAAAGCTTATTTCATATTCATTAAATATACATCGGTGCGCTCCAACCCCACGAGGCGCCGTTGTAGACATGAACCATGAAGTTAAGTCTCTTCAAAGATATTAGTGAAATTTATATAATATTTCGATCAAGTGAAGCTAATAATGACCTTCATTATCATTTTAAAGTATACAAAGGCAAACTGCCCCAAATGCACGATAAAAATTATACAAAAATTGAAAATGGGCTTAAGGGACTTTCAACCAGAACCAAAAAGAACAACAGTTATGTAATTAGTTCTGAGACAACTAATTAATGCATTATTCCAGAACAATAAAAGAATGCACCGCCATTAACTGCTCAAGTAATCGCGCGTATTTGTAAGGCATGCTGAGCCTAGTTATAGCTAATATATGTATAAATACGTACACATGAATGTAAGCAGGTACCTTCCGTGAAGTGTATAACCACGAGTATTTTGAACGATTTAAAACGAGTCATCGAAGTGACCAGTTAAAAAATGAATAAAATAAAATAAAAAAGTTTTCAAAATTACTTTATACTGATTTAAAGAGTTAAAAAAATACTCAATTAAATTGTTTAAAATTTTTTCAAAAATTAATATGATTTACTACGTATATATTCAAAATAAACATTCATGACAGAGTTCAATGCACCAGTTACCGAATTCTTTCCTGGACAAATGTTCAAAGCATGGTTCATGCAGCCCGTTGAGTTAAGTTCCATCAAGATCGAAAAAATTAAATTTTGCTGTAATTTTAATAATTATTAATTATGGAAAGATTTGTTGCAACGTAGTAGTGGTAAGTGCTAGTCGTGTATAAAAATCTTATGTTCGTTTGTAAAGATCCGTTATCTCCAAAAACTACAGACCGGTTGACTTGGCTGAGAAGGTTTGTACGGAAAAAAATTTTCGGGACAAGAGACTGGCCTGTTCCAATAAGTCGTTATTTTAGTCCAATTAACTTGAAATTGGATAAATGGATAGATTTTTGCACAGATTAACTCTCGGGAAAGGAACTGATCTACCCGAAAAAAATCGTACTTATGGTTCCAACTACTTGAAACTCGGTTGATAGATGGCTTTTTGCGAAAATAAATCTTATTTATAGCTCCCTTTACTTAAATTTTTTACGGAAGGAATTTTTCGGTTAAATTATTGGATAAAATACCTTTTGTTTACTGGAAATGAGCCATGGACATGGACCTAAGTTCGATTTGCTCGAAATATAAATAAAACTTACTCTACGGCAGATGGATCACCGGCAGATTGGCAACCATTAGTGTGATTTAGCTGTATACGTAAGCATAGATCGTGCGCTCGCTGCACATTTTTATTATTTTTCGGCTACGGGTTCAACTTGAGTGTGAGTAAGCCTAGATCCGAATGGTACGTTTGGCTTACTTCGAGGCATTCATGTTGACATTTTCATCAAAGGCTTTGAGCGGAAAGGGGATTACACACATACAAAGAGTAGATGGATCAATCTTTGTTTATAAAACTTTACGTTCGTCTGTAAAGATGCACATATCTGGAGTACTGACCGACTGAAAATTTTAAACAACAATACATCTTTTCCTTCCTGAAAACCAGTGGACGAGATCAATGCTTGCCTAAAGTGCTCTACGTTATGACGACATGTACAAATCGTGCAACTAACCGCCAATACGCGTGTCCACCTGCAAAATGATCCATCGGCCGCTGTATGTTCACGCCAGTGAATAATTGATCCACGGAGTAATCCCAATAATCCCAATAATTTCGTCGAACATTGAAAGCGAATCCGTCCGAACTTCTTTCATATTCGGCTAATGTAGCTGAATCCCTCTTTGGGATAACAATTGCACCGGTTTTAATAGTTTTGCTCGCAATCTTACTAAATTTTTGCTTCTTTTGCACCAACGTTCATTTTTCTTGTTTGTTGACCTTGTTTCCTCGGAAATCTTCGTGGTGGTACCAGACCTTTTTGCAAGGGCCTCACGCATATGGTTTCTTTTTTGTATACCTATTGTAACTGTATGGGTGACGTTTTTATCAGCACTTTTATTAATAAACACACTATATTCCACGTGATTACTTCTGCTCTTGGCCAGCTAAACGGAGAACTTTGCCATGTTTTAGTCGGCGAGTGCAACACTTTCGACTACTTATCGAATGGACTAAGCCCGCTTTCACTACTGTTGTCAGCGTCACAACTTAGTGTAGTGATGCTCAATCGCCTAGAGGGCGACCTGGAAACACTCATAGTTTTGAATGTTAAATGTTCACTCATTTATGTTCATATTCCACTACAGGAGTGTCTTGTACAATTATTGACACAAACAGGTCAGGAGGCGCGCGAGGTAATGACTTGGTCACAAGGCACATAAACAAAGTTTCCACTAAGCATCTATAATAACAACCAAACATGCATTATCAAGAAATGCATTCTCAACATGTAAACAACAAACATCTTGCAATGGAATGGAATAATCCACTGCGATAACCACCGCCGCATCTCAACAATAACAAACACCTTGCTACCTACAATAATAACAGCAGCCGTATCTCACTAGTATAAATAGCTGTAAGATCTTATATTAGTTTTCAGTTTTAACAATATCAATAAAGTGTACGCATTTCAGCGTAATAATAAAAAATATTTTTTTAACTGACATCGTGAAAACCATATATGTTTTTACTGACACTACTCGAACCTCAATTTTTCATTTTTTTGCCGTGAGATTTATTATCTGCACCTTTTCACAACACTTCCGTGTTCTAAAGTCTAAAAAAGAAATATCGTTTGCATACTGAAAAATTATATATACAAGTAAATAAATGTACATATACATAAATAACTTAACTTCAAGGCATCTCATAATAATAAAAAGTTGATTATATACACGTATATACGAGTATATATGGTATATAATTAGCCTTTTATAATTATTGAATCGATTTTTGGCCAAGCTCCTCCTCCAAAATGTATGTGGTATTTGTCTTGATGTTTTTCCGAGTACGTAAATTAAAGAAATAAACCATCAAAAATTTGAAATGCATCAATACGGATGTAAGTATGTAAGTTCGTTGAGATATGTTTATTTGTACATATGTATGTATGTATGTTTAAATATTAGAGCTTATAATATTAGATTTACCCGCAATGCTCGATACCCCCCCGATACTCGTTCGTTGCTCAACTACTCTAAAGTTTTATTGAAATATTTAAATTTTCGTTAAAAGTTTTTAGTGAGCTTATGACGTGATTTGTTAGTACGAATTGAATATTTTTGTTATACTACAAAGCGAAATGGTTTCGAAGATCACCACATCGCCTCATCAGACTCTCCTCTCAAGACAGCCGGTTCTACGCACCGGAGTTGACCCGGATTTTATCCGGCCAAGGGCTGTCACCCTTTCGGCGATCTAACCCCGTTTAGGTCAACAGGTAAAATTAGTCTAAGTTCGCCAATGGAGCAACACCTCGCAGCTGGGTTGCTCCAAATCCTTCTCATCAGGGCTGGCGTCGAAACCAACCCTGGCCCGACGGATTATATCTACTGCGTGTTCACCAAAAGACTCCACCACTCCACCACCTCGGTTAGGTGCAACCAGTACAATGGTTGGAGTCACCTTAAGCTCTGCTCAGGCCTAAAGTCACATAGGGAGTGGACCACACGTTATGTGGCCCCATGCTGCCAACGCCCAAGTCCGCCCACAGCCTCCACGTCAGTGCCTTCAGCACCCTTACCCACTTTGGGTAACCCGCAAACCCCCACGGTCTCCCGGAGCTCCCCGCAGCATGACTCCCGCCTACCCCACCCGTGTGAGGGCTACCCAGCAGCTCCTAGTCCCCCGCACAGTCTGTTCCGTATGTCAGACCATAGTGCGTCGGAACGTGACCACAGTCAGATGCAATTCTTGCTCCGGCTGGTGTCACTTTCGGACGTGCTCTGGCCTGTGCACCACTCGTGAGTGGAACGATGCCTACGTTGCCCCATGCTGTAGGAGTCTGCCCCCGCTGGTAAACACAACATCACCGCCAACCAACACCAACGAGCGGAATCAACTTCAGCGTGTAACACAGCCGCAACACACCTCATCCACGCATCACCCCCCGCATCACGAACGTTCCCCCGAGACGGACACGACTCCTACAATTTAACTACAACGGACTCCAGGGGAAGATCGACGAGATAGTCGACTATATGAGCCGGGAGCATCTGTCAATTGCTGCGATCCAGAAAACTAAGCTGACCGCCTGCTCGGATCTTCTGAGCCGGGCCGGATACAACATAGTCCGCAAGGATCGCGAGCGAGACCATGGTGGGGGCTTAACGTTCATCCTACACAACACCGGGCAATATCGTCTCATCGACGGCGACATCGACCGCAGAGATACTACCCTAGAATGTAAGGGCATAGCTATCCGGTCAGGCGATTTCGAGCTCGAAATATTTAATATATACATTCCTCCCGTTACGAGTTGCCCAGTTGGATATAGCCGCGATAGGGCGAAACCCGTTTGGTTTTGGGCTACTTTAACGCGCACCACGATCTTTGGCATTCTAGCCTGTCAAATGACCGTAGAGAAGTGGAGCTGGCGGAACAGATAGACGATTGGACATTTTGCACAATGAACGATAACACCCCCACGAGAGTTGTGGGTAATTGCCAAAGCCCGCCCGACATAACAATTGCGAGTTCTGGTCTGATAAACAGTATAGTCTGGCGACCTATACTGACACTAGCATCGGACCACTTACCCATACACATCTCGATTGACAGACCTCCCGACTTTTTTTCCGCCGACCACCGGACATTCGTTAACTTTAAAAAAGCTAACTGGCCCGGGTTCACAGAATTCACCGTCACTCCAACAGACGTCACCTCTGGTGAACGATTATTCAAGACGCGACATCCTCCGTAACTCCGATCCCGGGAATCCCCTTATCAGGGTTTTAAACGCGGAGATCCCCACGGGGAATTGAAAAAGGGGAGATTTATTAGAAATAAAATACCAAAAGTTTGCTAAGTAGGAACAAAAAGTAGGTATAACTTAATTAAGATAGGAAGTTTTCTTTATATTAGGTTTATATTGTATTTTCCTGTGTTTGTACTGGAGCCAATCGTCCAAGTGAAAGACCCGCCAGCATTACTTTATTTACGTGCTAGAATTTTTTCGAAAGTTGAGTATGCGTGCTGAATTATTCAAAACTGTTGAATTCTGACATTATATGCCGAATAAGCGAATGTGTGAAGATGAAACTATGTTGTAGTTCATAAACGAATTTACTAGAGTAGCAAGAAAGTTGGCTGAGATTGGAATTGCTTTACATAATGAATTGTTAAGTATAATTCTACTCTCAAGTTTACCTACTTCGATTGAAAATTTCATCGTAGCGGTAGAAACGTGTTATAGTCTACCGACGCTCAATTCTTTGAAACAGAAGGAAGAAAGAAGGAAGCAGAAAAATTAACTGAAAGAAGATGGAGAGCAACGAGTGTATTTAACACGAGAAAACGAAGGTAAGAAATCACAGAAGAAAATCAACGTTATCGTAATTACAGATGCGCAAAGCACTTTGAATAGATTAAGCTGGTGTATAGACAGCTGCGCTTTGTCTTACATGTGTGTTTGTATGATATAACTATTATGAATAGAAAATTTGGTTAGCAACAAATTCGTCAATTACAGAAAAAAGGTAAGGGAGAAGTTTTACTTCAAACAAAAAATAGAACATTTCGATTGAAAAATGTTTTACACGCGGCCGAAAACCGTGAATATGGATTGATCAAAAACAAGCATGGTGATGTTATTTTTAAAAGCGTTAAAAAATGTAATTTGTATGTTCTTGCAAGGAGGTATGGCTCTACAGATACGATTATCTGAATTACCAAATCTGCGTGAGTTGAGCAGCGATGAGAGGTAAAGTGCATGCGTTACCGTTTCCTCAAGAACGACACTAGTTGATTGCAAAATCAAAGCGCTCAGAATTGATAACGGCAGAGAATACGTTAATAGCGAGTTCGATAACTTTTTAAGATAAAATGGTATACAGCAAGAGTTAAAAGTGCCGCATACACCACAACAGATTGGAGGGCTAATCGAGCACTGGTTGAAATGGCTCGTTGTAAAACTTTGCCTGCAAATGTGCATCAGAATTTGTGGGGAGAAGCTATTTCGACAGCCGAATATTTGAGAAATAGAGCACCTATGAGGCGCATTAAGAACAAAACGTCATATGAAATTTGGTTTTAGCAAAAACCAACAGTAAGCCATTTAAAAACATTTGGTGCGGTTTCAGTTGCATTACAGAAGACTCAATATGCGAAATTCGGAGCGAAAGGCAAAATACTAATTATCGTTAGTTATTCGCTTGAAAGTAAGGCATATCGTTTATACGACAAAGAAGTGAAGTGGAGACCCTCAGGTGTACAACTTTTGTCGGCGATATTCATGGACAAGTATACCTAACGACCATCCACTGGCTAATTAAATTTTCAAACTATGATCGCGCTTTTTATACCTTTATGCACGCAGGCAGAACAATATTTTATAATAACAATTATGTATTATAAATAAACAGTTTTTTTCTTAATTATATGCGTGTATGTATACATACACGTATATATATTCATCAAAAATCACGTTTGGCTTTGAACAGGCTGCACAAAGTAAGGCCCCTAAAAGTATACATATGTATATACTCTGATAGGGATAATTTTATGTTAGATATTTTGCCTTGGGCTGGCTAAACAAATGTGCACAAAGTGAGACTTCTAAGAGTATTCGTACATATGTATATATCTCGTATGATTGTTTCAAAATTTGGCGTACTGGCGTAAATAAGTGTGGAAAATTTGATGTATTATAAATTCAGTTTCTTTATATGTATGTTTTAATATTGTATTTTGTTGTAAGGACTCCAAACATCAAGGACTTTGGAGATCCTTACAATTTATCGAAATCTTTGGTAACAAACAAGATGTACGTGCCAATAGCAAGAAGGCTAATCTAAACGTTGGTTTCGGAGAATTCTTCGTCGAGGAGGAGAATGAACGATATGATGTGTTGAGTGATGAAGCAAATAGTGAACTATCATACCATAGTGCCGATGAAGAAAACTTAATTGGAGATGAAGTTTATATTATAACGACAACCAGGAGGGGAGTTTCGATTAAGTTCGAGTTGGTAGAGGTAGACCAAAGTTATTACGTACAGGTGAACGCGGTCGAACTAAAAAGCAATTTAACATCGTGAATACAATGCTGAAAGTATTCCATCGAATGTTGAAGAAGCATTTTGCAGCGAGAAGCGTGACGAGTGGAAGAAAGAAATAGGCCTTTGGAAAGGTGATCCAATAACTTTGCAAACTGATAGCCACGGTGCACAGAAACTGGCAACGAATCCTGTATACCATCATCGCAAGAAGCACATCGCGGTTCGGTATCTATATATATATATATATATAATATAATTGGCCTTTTGTAACCGCTAAGGCGATTTTCCGCCGAGCTCTTTTTCCAATTTGTGGTTTTGCGCCTTGATGTTTTTCTAACAAATGGAGGGAACCTACACTTTATGAGGGCCGATTTTTTTTATGAGGACTTTATTTCATGTCAGAAATACACTCGGAGGTGCGAAGGGCGACCGCAATTAGAAAATTTATCTTAATTTTTTATTTAAATTAATTTTCTATAACTTTTTGGATGTTTGTACGATACCAGGATTTGAACTTGAGCCTTCCGAATGGCAGTACGCAACGCTAACCACTCGGCTACCACGGCTACTTCAGCTACTTCATCAAATTAATTTTTATAAAAGCGGTCGCCCCTTGGCAAAGATGTCAAGCCCCATGTGCGTTCTTCATAAAAATCTATGTGCTGTTCCGAAGCGGCTTAGAATAAATCGTAGGTCCTTCCATTTATTAGCAAACCTTCAAGACTTCAAGCACCAATTAATATTATTACTACCTCCAAAAGTTATATTTGTTAACTGCTTCCAAATATGCTTCCCTTAGCTTTCAACCGACGATGGCGCCACTTGTTCAGCTCTGAGGTGTGCGTTAATGTCGCATACATTTCAACTAATTCTTGTTATCTCGACCTAAGTCCATTTTTATATTTTTGACGTTTTGTAAATTTTTCTTTCTTTCCATGTTTTAAATGTTTATCTATGGAGATCGCTGCATAGGTTTGTCTCTTCATACATTCTGTTGTATTTCGTTGTATTTAAGCTGTTCCATAGCCGCGCTTAGGATCAGGTAAGATCAGTCTAAGTTATTGAGATCACTTCACCAGTTGCTCGTAGAGATGAATTACAATATTCAAATCTTGAAGCAGCTCAAGCTCTACGTCTGCAATAGGTGGTGGTGTGACTCCAAGAGCGCCATTCACTGGAAGAGGAGTCAAAAAGGACTCTAGGTTGTCGCGTACTGGCCGCAACAAAAACTTCTTTTGTGTTTGTTTGTTCATTTCCTTTGTTTTGCCTAATATTCCTTTCACTCCAAACGTTGGCAGTGGCATCTGTCGGCAAATAATTGCATAATTCAAAGCCATGAATTGTTGGCACGGTTGTACTCGGTGTGTGCCTACCCAGTGGTATAAGTCTCCAAAAGGAGATGTTCATCAAAACGGTTCCTCCACTAACAAATATTAGGGAAACGGAATGCTTTGCGCGGGTATTCCGTAAAAAGGGGTGTCGGCTTTCTTTTTATATGGCGAGGGGAAAATTATCCCAGTGTACTTGGTGTGCCATGGTGGCGTGCGCTATATAACTCTGTCCCTTTGGGTAATGAGGGCGGCGCCAAATGATTGGGCACCAATACACACTCGCCTGAGAATTCTGACGGCCGACGCGTAGCTTGCGGCCTGGCTCGTAAGTGCGTGCCGGATCAGATTCTAATAATCTACTAAAGTGTGCACACCTTTTTGCGCGGACGTGCGATAGATATTAGCAAAAAAAAAAATAATAAAAAATAAAAGTTAAAATCAAATTTTTGTGTTAGTTTAGTGCCAGTCGAGGCATATATTTATTGGCAGTTGAAGCCAAGGGCAGTCGAAGCCCATAGTGTTTATTTATAGGTTTTTTTTGGTGGTTTCCAGTGGCGGAACCGAAGTTTGGCGGCATCACCGGAGGAACACCGAAGTTGGGTACTCACACCCGACTGAGAAACTTGAGTATCATTTTGTTAATTTATTGTCTTCATACGTTTTATTTTGTCGTGCCGACAGTGTCGTTCCTTCGTTTTCCCATACCCATCCTTTTAGCATCCCGCACCCAGAGCCCAGTCATACAGGCGGGTTAAAGTTACCCCCGGCAGCACGGGAGTAGTGCGAGTGGGTTCGTAACCAGTTTGGTTGGACCACACCTCGGGTGCACCCCAAAAATATATTTTGGTTATTTTGGTTTATATCGCTGCTTAATTGTTGTCGTGCATTTGTTTATACCAGCGTTAGTAAAATTCACATTTTGTTGTTTTCCTTACTTGCAAATAGTTTTGTTAGTGTACGTAGCTAGCGACCCACGCCGTCTTCACTAAGCTGGCCGGTCGCCTTGTTAGTTTTTGTCATCTCCTTTTTGTGCGGTAGTTTGTTTTGTTGACGTGTGTGGTTGTTGGTAGGCGCTTGACCAACAGCCACTGTAGGTATACATATGTATGTACGTATGTACATACGCACATACATATTGTTAATTTAAAAAGTGGAGGTGACAAATTGGCGCCCAACGTGGGGCCCAAATATTTAATGATAAAAATATTTTGCAGAAGAGGTTGTGTTTAGTAAAACTGTTTCGAGTGGCGTTTTGTGCTGTCGATTTTTGTTTTTAATAATTTTTAACAATTTTCTATTTTTTTTCTTTTTGGTAGTTAGGCATTTCGAAAGAGGAAGTAAAGAAGAGATTGGGGGTCGAACCCAGGCCCATCGGCAGATTCATTAAAATATATTTGGTAGAAAGGAATTTGGTGAGTCCGTTCCGTTTTGTAAATTTGCAATTTTTGTGTGTGCGTTGCGGTAAATTGTATTGAAGTGTTATCTAGGTAGTAAAAAATTGTGAGTCAAGTGGGTAGTGACTGGTCCAGAAGTAACCAGTAGTAGTCCTGCCCAAAGTTAGGATTTTTGTTGTTTTTTTTTGTATTGTTTTTGTTTAAAATCTTTTTTTTAATAATAAAAAAAATTGGTTTTGATAATTGTTGTGTTGTCGGAGTAGACAATATTTGTTTTTTTTATTTTATTAATTTTTTTGTTTTTTTGTGGTTAGGCTCTTTTGTTGTTTTCGTGTTAGGGTCTTTTGTTGAGCCAGTATAGGGCAACGCGGAAGTAACATTAGGGTAATAGCTTTTTTTAATTTTGACTATAATTAAACAAATTATTTCTTTTGTTTTTTTTAAATAAATATTCGCTTTTTGGTTTTTTTTCCTTATTTTTTTTGTTTTTCGAATTTATTTTTTTTTTATTTTAAAAATGGAGATTAATCGTTTAGCGCAGGATGAGCTCGCGTACGAGATGGAGGCACGCGGCCTTCCAGTCGGTACAGTCGAGGCCATGCGTAAGTCGCTTAGGGCATCACGATTAATCGAGCGAAGAGGTTCGGTAAACCTCTTTCAGGACTACCCCTTCAGTTTCGACGAGGATAGGACGGCGGTCGAATCGAAACTGGAGGAGGTAGAAAAGTTAATTTTATCGGTTTCGGGTGGAGGCAAGCCATCGCATGGAGCGAAAGCGATGGCGAAGATCGAGTGGTGTCTTTCGCGAATAGGACGGGCGCGACCGGGAAGCGACGGCGAGATGACTCAGCAGATGGAGCTGAAGAGCAAGTTGTTGCTCCATCTCGCCGAACTACAAGAGGTAGTCGAAGAAGAGGAAACCGGTTCGGTAGAGGGCTCGGGTGCCACTCGTGCGGACCCGATAGCACCCCCGCCCGTGGAGGTACGACGCGTCGTTGAGGAGACAGCCGAGTCTCAGAAGCCGGTGAACTTGTCGAAGTGGGACGTCCACTTCGACGGCGAAAAAGCGGGAATGTCGCTTTTCGCATTCTTGGAACGGATCGAGGAGTTGAGTGAGGCACGCGGTGTGACCCAAGCTCAACTTTTCAAAGGCGCGGTAGATTTGTTCGCAGGAAAGGCGTTATTATGGTTTAGGTCGGTTAGGAGGTCGTTAGGTAGTTGGGAGGAACTGGTAAGAGAGTTGAAGTTGGAGTTTTTGCACCCCAACTACGACGATCTCTTACTAGATGAGATTAGGAGAAGGACTCAGGGAGCCGATGAGTCCATCGGTGTTTATGTAGCGGGTATGAAAATAATGTTTGGTAGGCTTCAGGAGCCTTTATCTGAGAAAAGGATGTTAGGATTGATTAGGTCGAATCTCCTACCATTCTACCAGACCCAGTTAGGACTGGTGACAATAGGGTCGATTTCGGAACTAGTTGCTTTGGGTAGGCAACTAGAGGCGGTTAGGTCATCGGTGGATGCTTTTGTCCCTCCTCCGAGTCATAAGGCCAAGGGGTTGTTGGAACCTGACCTGGCTTATGTCTCGGCTGGTGTAGAGGTCGCGGCGGTAGCGCAGCCGGACCATTCAGATAGCTTTAAGCCGGGGTCGAATACCCGATGCTTCAACTGTAGGAGGTTCGGTCATATTTCGGCGGATTGTAGGAAGGGGATAAAATGCTTCGGGTGCGGTAGACTTGGAGTCATGAAGCGGGACTGCCCGGCGTGTGCAGCGAAGCCGAGTGGCTCCCCGCGTACCCATCGAAGTCCAACTTCCGGTGGTGGGCGAAACCACAACCCCTTCAGGTCAGGGCGCGTTAGGAATGATAGGCCGGAGGACAGCGGTCCAAATTCTCGGTCAAGCAATAGGGTTGTCAGGTCGGACAACAGATCGGGAAACGGGAGATAGACCCCTGGGACAGCAGGACAGGCGGTCTAGTAGGTCGAGTTAGTGAACCTGCTAACTCCCAGCTGGCAAATGTAGGTGTCGAGATTGAAGAGGTTAGGTTGGCGTTTTCGTTGGTGACGGACGGTCACGACGAACGCCCGTATTTAGATATTAGGATCCATGGTTTTACTTTTAGGGCTTTGTTGGATTCTGGAGCGACCAGAACAGTAATAGGTCGGCTAGGTTGGCAGAAATTGAGTTCTTTTGGTATTAGGGTGAGTTCAGTTTCGAATTTTTTGAGAGTGACTCTCGCGGATGGAGGTCATATCTCGGTGTTAGGTTCGGTTTTGTTGCCAATCGAGGTGGAGGGCAAGTCGGTTCTCCTGGAATGCCTCGTGGTTCCAGAGTTACCTCAGGGCGTAATCCTTGGCATCGATTTTTGGGCCAAGGCGGGTATTATCCCGGATGTATCGAGAATGAGGTGGTCGTTTTCTCGGCCGGAACCAGAACCGTTGGTGGCAATAGTGGACCACTCCGAGTTAGGTGATAGGGAATCTAGGGCATTAGGTCAACTAATAGCTGGGGCGTTCCAGGCTATGCCGGAAGGGCTAGGCCGGACCCATTTGGTCGAGCATAAGATCAGGGTAAAAGCAGGAGTTGAACCTGTGAAACAGCGTTATTACCCTGTGTCTCCCGTCATACAGTCGCGTATGGACGAGGAGATTAAGGATATGCTTGACAAAGGGGTGATAGAGAAATCACATAGTCCTTGGGCGTCTCCAGTTGTAATGATCAGGAAAAAAGACGGTACATATAGGTTTTGTGTAGATTATAGGGTTTTGAATAAATGTACCGAGAAGGATAGTTACCCCCTTCCATATGTGTCGGCGACCTTAGATAAGCTAAGGGATGCCAAGTTTCTGTCCAGTCTGGACATTAAGTCTGCTTATTGGCAAATTCCGGTGGAAGAGCAGTCGAGGCCCTTCACCGCATTCACGGTACCAGGTAGAGGACTATTTCAGTTTAAGAGGATGCCATACGGTTTGCATAATGCACCGGCGACTTGGCAGAGATTTATAGATTCGGTCATAGGACCAGAGTTAGAACCTCATGTTTTTGTGTATTTGGACGATATTATTATCGTTACAAATAATTTTGAAAAGCATTTAGAGATTTTGAAGATTGTCTTAGATAGATTAGCTAGTGCAGGGCTCAGATTAAATAGGGATAAATGTAATTTTTGTAGGTCTGAATTAAAATATTTGGGCTACGTGGTGGACAAGAACGGTCTACACGTAGACCCCGAGAAGGTAGAGGCGATGCTTCGGATTGAGGTACCGAAGAACGTAAAGCAAGTGCGGTCATTTATAGGAACAGTGTCCTGGTACCGCAGATTTATTAAAGATTTCGCAGAGTTGGTTAGGCCTCTCACCGAGCTAACAAAGAAGAACCGAAAGTTCAATTGGACTGAAGATTGTGAAAGGAGTTTTAAGGAAGCGAAGGAATGCTTGGTGACAGCTCCGGTTTTGAGTTGCCCGGATTTTGATAGACCTTTCACAATCCAGACAGACGCGTCTGATTTCGGTATAGGTGCGGTGTTAACGCAAATGTTTGATGACGGTGAGAGGGTGATAGCTTATTTGAGTAGGTCCTTGAACAAAGGAGAGCGAAATTACTCGACGACCGAAAAGGAGTGTCTAGCGGTTCTGTGGGCGGTTGAGAAACTGCGACCATACGTTGAGGGCGCTAAGTTTACGGTTGTCACGGACCATTATTCGCTTATTTGGTTGAATAAGTTGAAGGATCCGTGTGGTAGGTTAGCTAGGTGGGCTTTGAAACTCCAGCAATACGATTTCGATATAGTGCATAGGAAAGGCAAGGAACATGTGGTTCCAGATATGCTCTCCCGAAGTGTGCCAGTTATTGCTGAGGTGACTACTGCCGATCCTTGGTTGGTGAGGATGATTCGGTTAGTAGAGAAGAAGCCTTTGTCGTATCCAGCGTGGAGAGTTGAAGGTGGCAACCTCTACAAGTTTGTTAGGTCGAGATTTCCTTCTGTTTACGGCGATTCACCAGAGTGGAAAAGAGTAATAGGGCGTGATGGTAGAGGTGAGATTTTAAAACAATGTCACGACAATCCGTTAGCAGGCCATATGGGTGTGAAAAAGACTTTTGCGCGTATTTCACAAAAGTTCTACTGGCCAAGGATGAAGTCGGACATTGCGAAATATGTTAGGGCGTGTAAAACTTGTCAACAGGTGAAACCTGAGAATTCACAGCCAGCTGGGGGTATGATAGAGAGGACCAAGGCAGTCGAGCCTTGGGAAATGATTTGTGTAGATCTGGTAGGGCCTTTAGTGAAGTCGTCACAAGGCTACCAGTATATTTTAACAGTAGTGGACTACTTTTCCAAATTTCCCCTCCTATTCCCTTTGCGTACTGCCACGGCAAAAAGCGTATGCAAACAATTGGAGGACAATGTATTTCTGTTGTTTGGAGTTCCTCGGTCGGTTGTGTGTGACAATGGACCCCAATTTAGGAGCCGAGAGCTTCGGGGCCTCTGCGGTGACTATGGCGTCCAACTCCGGTACACCGCACACTATCACCCACAGGCTAATCCGGCCGAGAGGATAAACCAGATTATTAAAACGACACTTAGGGCTTATATATCAGAGAACCAGAGGACATGGGACCAACAGTTAGCGAAGGTAGCATGCTGTATTAGGACAGCGCAACACGAAGTGTTAGGAGCTACGCCATATTTTGTGAATTTCGGTAGGGAAATGGCGGTAGAAGGCAGTAGGGACTTCATAGACAGTTTAGGAGATCAGGAGAAATTAAATTGTCAGGAGCGAGCAAAGAGGCTCGAAGAGATTAGGACCAACATTAGAACTAGGTTAGAGCAGGCGAGTGAGAAGCTCGCGAGGCAGTACAATCTCAGGCGTCGAGATGTACAGTATATGCCTGGAGAGTTAGTGTGGAGGAAGAATTTTATGCTGTCGGATGCAGCGAATTTTTATGCAGCGAAGTTAGCGCCAAAGTATGTAGGGCCGTTTATTGTTAGGAAGAGAGTGTCACCGTGGACATACACACTGACAGATGACTTAGGCAAAGACAAAGGGACTTGGAACGTTAAAGAGTTGAGGCCATATAGGGATTAATAGGATACTGTAGGAGATTTCCGTTCCCTGACCAAAAGGAAGATTCCTTCCTTTTCGTTGAGGAAGGGGTGGAGTTGTCGCGTACTGGCCGCAACAAAAACTTCTTTTGTGTTTGTTTGTTCATTTCCTTTGTTTTGCCTAATATTCCTTTCACTCCAAACGTTGGCAGTGGCATCTGTCGGCAAATAATTGCATAATTCAAAGCCATGAATTGTTGGCACGGTTGTACTCGGTGTGTGCCTACCCAGTGGTATAAGTCTCCAAAAGGAGATGTTCATCAAAACGGTTCCTCCACTAACAAATATTAGGGAAACGGAATGCTTTGCGCGGGTATTCCGTAAAAAGGGGTGTCGGCTTTCTTTTTATATGGCGAGGGGAAAATTATCCCAGTGTACTTGGTGTGCCATGGTGGCGTGCGCTATATAACTCTGTCCCTTTGGGTAATGAGGGCGGCGCCAAATGATTGGGCACCAATACACACTCGCCTGAGAATTCTGACGGCCGACGCGTAGCTTGCGGCCTGGCTCGTAAGTGCGTGCCGGATCAGATTCTAATAATCTACTAAAGTGTGCACACCTTTTTGCGCGGACGTGCGATAGATATTAGCAAAAAAAAAAAATAATAAAAAATAAAAGTTAAAATCAAATTTTTGTGTTAGTTTAGTGCCAGTCGAGGCATATATTTATTGGCAGTTGAAGCCAAGGGCAGTCGAAGCCCATAGTGTTTATTTATAGGTTTTTTTTGGTGGTTTCCAGTGGCGGAACCGAAGTTTGGCGGCATCACCGGAGGAACACCGAAGTTGGGTACTCACACCCGACTGAGAAACTTGAGTATCATTTTGTTAATTTATTGTCTTCATACGTTTTATTTTGTCGTGCCGACAGTGTCGTTCCTTCGTTTTCCCATACCCATCCTTTTAGCATCCCGCACCCAGAGCCCAGTCATACAGGCGGGTTAAAGTTACCCCCGGCAGCACGGGAGTAGTGCGAGTGGGTTCGTAACCAGTTTGGTTGGACCACACCTCGGGTGCACCCCAAAAATATATTTTGGTTATTTTGGTTTATATCGCTGCTTAATTGTTGTCGTGCATTTGTTTATACCAGCGTTAGTAAAATTCACATTTTGTTGTTTTCCTTACTTGCAAATAGTTTTGTTAGTGTACGTAGCTAGCGACCCACGCCGTCTTCACTAAGCTGGCCGGTCGCCTTGTTAGTTTTTGTCATCTCCTTTTTGTGCGGTAGTTTGTTTTGTTGACGTGTGTGGTTGTTGGTAGGCGCTTGACCAACAGCCACTGTAGGTATACATATGTATGTACGTATGTACATACGCACATACATATTGTTAATTTAAAAAGTGGAGGTGACAAGGTGACTGACGTTTAATGCCTGTCGGTAAGTCATCCTGTGCAGCGGTAGCTGTAATTGGTGCTGAATGCAGTACTTAAAGTCGAGTACTCCTTTTCTGCATTTACTAAATGTTTGTTGGGCCGCTTCCATATGTCAGGTATTTTTAGTGTGGTCAGAGACAAATTGAGGACCTCGGTGAGATAGTCTGATCCCGCTGGTGTTTTAACATCAGCATGACTATTCCGTCGGGGCCGATGGATTTGGAAGCTTTTGCCTTCCTGAAGACCCCCTGATAGATTTCCCTAGAGAAATCAAGCGTCGGTAGTTGGAAGTTTAAAAAGACGGCGAGTCATTTATTGCTTCATTTCGCCAACCGAGGGGTGCAGTGTTGGATAAAATGTCTCGCAAACCTCTTCGGGTTCAACGAGGTGATATTACCGAATGAAATTTCTACCCGGTCATCGCGTCTCCTCGGATTTGACAATGATTGCTCCAGAGAAGAGATTATTATATATATATACGCGCTTTATTTCTTCCGCTCGGATGTTTCCTTCTGAGTGCGACCACTGTTGTTTAGCTGCGTTGTGAATTCTTTCCATAATTGCTGTTCTTATGCTAATGTTAAAAAATAATTAAATTTTTTTACATTTTGCAAAACCTTCAGCTAAATCCCCATACAAATTTTAAAGTGATTTGAAAATACAAATATTTGCAGGAATTTAGATTGCAGTTCATGGTAATTCCATCTTCGAAGATAAAATGAAATTGAAATGAACAAGGTGAAATGCATATCATACCTGATAAATATTGGTACTAAGTGCGGTTGTAGTTTTATTTTAACAGTTCATAAGTATCCGAATGAACGAGATCAGATCACAAATGCACTTTTCCATAAATATCTGTAGTATATTTTTTCCTCAAATTCTTAACCATGGATAAACGATAACATACGAGTACATTCGCAGGTATATATGGCTGAGCATAAATGTGACTTTCCTTTCAAAATGCATCGACTTCATTATTACAACGGCTGTCAACACAATTTCCTGTTTCAAAATGCTACCAAAAACAACAACAACATATTTTAAAATATCAACTATAGCCATTTCCGTACATAACTGTATAGTTTTCATTCCTACAATTTTCATTTAAATGCAACAACCAACTGTTATTATTTGTCCCTTTCCTATCAATTAGAAGCACTTAAAAAACAAAAACAAAAAATCATGAACCAAAAACAACAAGTGCACGAGATGTTACCATGTAAACGTGCCGAGTTGCAATAACAAATTTGACAAAAAGGAACTTTCATTACAACAACAAATGACTCGATCCACATAAAGTTCACTGGTGGTTGCGGAAGATTAAAATTTGAATTAAATCTTTATCCCGAATACATACGAATATTGTAACACAAAATGGAAAAGCGATGCGTACCCAGCAGGGATGAAGATGACGATAGCGACTGATTCTCAAGTTGTGTGCTCGCAAAGAAATTGCTCACACCAATATGGTTTTTGTAAAGAGCCAAGGGTTCATGCATGGTACCTGATGGTTTAAAGTGTTCTATGTTTAGAGCGCTGGAAAGATAGAATATCGTATCTAACTATCGGAAGATAGTTTTTTAGTATTTTTAGGCACACGTCCTCGTATACCTACTTAAATAAAGATATTTCTTTTGTTATACCTTTATCACTAGGAGTAACTGCTGAGCTGTAGTTAGAACAAAAAAAAAGTATTGTATAGATATATCTTTAGTTATGGGAATGCAAAGTCAATGTTACTCCTGTTTAGCCCTAGCTTTTATAATATTGATTAAGACTAAACTGAAGTCAAAAAATCACACATTGTGAGGTTTGTCCGATTAGTTGCAGCTTTTTTGGAATGTTCCAGGTTAATTTGCTAGCATCTAAGACACCTAATCATGATATGTGATGGAATCAAATCGCAGTCATATTCGACCGATATTGCTTTCATAACTTTTGAAAACAGTGCATCGATGAACTTTATTCGATTGTTGGCCATGAAGCTTCATCATGAACTAATGTGTTCGATTGTATGATGAATTCAACCTACCATGAGGTCGAGAACAGCACACATTCAATGTTGCATGAGGATTCGATTTGATGGATCCCACACAACTTGTCAATGCCTCAAAAAAGCTGTTGTCGATTGGCCGAGAGAAATGTTATAAAATACCATAGCGGTGCTTCGAAATACTTGTACGGAATCTTGAACGGTTAATAAGTCATGGATTTACGGGTATGCGAGTTAAGGGGGGAGACTCATGTAAAATTTTCAAAAAATCGATTTTTTTTTTTCGATATTCTGAAAGTATACTATGTTGAGCGTGCACTGACGAGCCGGAAAAAAAAATCTCGAATATTTACAAAGTTATAGCTAATATAGTGGAGCGGGCCGTACTGAACTGTACTGTGTACTGAAACTTTAAACGCGATTATCTCGAAACTACTTTTTGAAAAACTGCTCGTGTTGTAGCTTAAAAAATTATTGACCGATTTGTTTAAAATTTGATGAGGCTTTTCTCTACATTACTACCGGAAGGATAAACCTAAAACTTCAGGTATTTTTGATTGATTATTTATTTTTTTGGGGTCAAAAGGGTAAAAAAAATAGCTCAAAATCGTAACTTTTTTTTAAGGCTGATTTTATATTGGATTTTATCCTTTTCTTTTTAGTTTTATAGGTTTATCCTTTCCGTTTATATGTCCTGAAAAAAAAAAATTTTTTTTTGGTGTTTCAGATCAACGGTTGATGAGTGACAAATGGAGCAGTTTCGGACCTCGCGTTAGAGGCAGCCTACAAGACATCATGCTGAGCCACCATTTTGAATTAAAAAAAAAAAAAAATTTTTTTTGTAATCTTAAAATGTTAAATAAAGTTGTGTTAAAAGTTCTAAACAATTAAATTATTTTATCAATGTAAAAAAAAAATATTAAGAAATGACCGATTTCGAGGCATTTACATGAGTCTCCCCCCTTAACGGCAGCCTCCACACAGCTTCTATACCGTAATTGTAAACAAAATCATAATTGATTCTTCTCATAAATTATATTGGAAGTCATTCTTTAAAACAACACACTTTGTTTACACAAGTGGCTATTGTTGACATTAACAAGCCTTCTGCATCTTTGTAGCTACAATGAAATGTTCTTATTTTATCTTCATTGCAAGATTAAACTAAGGAAGCAAACAATTTTGTAAGCCTATAAATAAGTTTGGATTTATATTTAAGTCAGTCTTTGGAGAATTACTGAAATAAAGACACGTTCGGTCGAAGCGAACTAAAAAACTTCGAACTTTTTAAAAATTGTTTTGCTTGACGCAATAACAAAAATTTGCGTCCGAAAGTAAAAAGTAGTCCACTGCTTTATTATGAGCCGAGTCCAACAGAAATTGTTCACGCATGAAGAACTTCCAAGAAAATGGTTGCCAGTTTTTTTTTATGTTGAAAAACTGAACATGTCGCAATCGTACCACTAGAACAACACAGAACAGTAAATTCTGAGTAGTATGCAACCATTTGTTTGGCAGTTGCCTTTCAATAAATCGGGAAATCTAATCGGATCCTCAATTACCGTTCACTGACCATCCAGTCATCCGAATGGATATCTCGACTCCTTGGCTTATAGTGATATTGGTACAGGTATTCGCTTCACCCATTTATGTAGTTTCCATCTTAGTAAGGTTACGTAAGATTCTCCTCCAAGACAGGTGATCAAAGATGAACAAAGCAAACTCCCGTCGAAGGTCCATTTTCCAAATTCCTTTCTGACAAAATTCTTTGAAACAAAATGCCTTTAAAATATATTATAGGGCGGATCGAAGAAGTAAACGAAAAATAAAGGAGGCCAAAATCAGGGGCAGTTTGGAATGCCTTGAATTTTAGACCATTTTGTGAGGCCGCTAGAAATCGCCTGTTACAATAGGAACTCATTGTTGCTCATCAGTTGATATAAAGTACATGATAATCAGAAAAATGTGAAAAAAAATTATATATTTGTTTGAAATTCTTAGCAAATATTAAATAGGTAAGAAATCAAGGCTGGCGAAATGAAGCATCCAACGGAATCGATTATCCTAGAAATATGCAACGTTTTATCGTTTATTGACTAAAGTTATTTTCTGAAAATATTAACAAAGTCTAAGGTGATTTTTGCGGTTGCACAATGTTATTAAACTCAACCAATCGGTTCAAAATGAAACACATTAATATGAATAACTTTTTTCCATTGGTCATCTTATCGCCGCCTAATTTCACATAAATCTCCGACTTATTATAGCTTCTGATGAATATTCAAATGCATGCTTTAGTTAGTGCATTAATTGTACACACAACTATGAGTAAATGTTAGCGATTGCATATGCACTACTACCTGCTGTGTCTAACGTGCACAAAGGCCTGTAAGATGACGGCTCTTCTGGTGGCTTTTTACCTTTGGGTAGTAGGATCAGCCTTTGTCGCTTCCTTCTTTTTGGGAAAATGCCATCTTGGACACACTTTGTGAATAGCTAACTGAAGAGGCCTTTTCTTAACAACTTATATGAGAACAGCATTTGGGACACCGTCGATGCGTGGGGCCTTTTTGTCTTAATCTTTACTATCGCTGCAATCACTTCGGCGTTGCTATTAGGTGGTATTTCAGCAACATCCACTGCTGTTTCGTTTGATTCACTATACTCATCGTGTTTCGGGAATAACCCCTCCACGATGTGTTTCATGATTTGAGGACACACAAGTAGCGCTTGTCCTCTCGCATTGGTTTTTGAGCTACGCCATTCCACCACCCAAGCAATGAAATCTCCTGCAATAATGACCGGCGATTTTCCGGCAGCATCGTTTACTAGTCGCCTTAGCATGTTTTTAAAACTTTCCAGTGACTCACTTGGTGGAGCGTAGCAACTGTAGAAATTCACCCCCCAGCTCTTGCATGTGTGAATCCTTCATGCTGGCTAGAACCAGTTTGTTCAAATGGGAGATCACCACATGCCCAGACTGCAGCTTTGCCCTGTAGCCAGCTTCCCTCACCTGAGGGTGGACGGTACTGTTCACTGATCAGTGCAACATTAATATTTCGTTCAAAGATGGTTTGCTTTAGGAGGTCCTGAGCCGCCTCACAGTGGTTCAAATTGATTTGTATGCATCTAATCATTGCTTAAGATGCGTGATCGCCTTTTTATATGCCGGACACCTAAAACTACCTGTGGGGGGGTCTGTACCATTATAATTTTTGCATATCACACATTTAGGTGTCTTGATATGTGCCCAAATTCCAGACCGATAGCATCTGGTTGGGCTGACAACTTCTCTGATCCTACAATTCACCCATCCTATACGGATGCGTCCAGTCTCCACCAAGATTTGCGCATCTCGTATAGGGAGATTTAAAGTTGCAGTGTGTGTGTCACTTCTAGTTTTCCTCAGCGACTGCAGTATTATAGCTACCCCATGGTTCAGATTTCCACTTGCTGTTGCTGTTATTTTATTTACATTATCACCAAGCTTCATCTTTCATATCCGGCTGTTGCTTCATTTGAGATAACAATCGCATCGGGTTTGATTGTTTTTCTCGCGGTCTTACTCACTTTTTTCTTCCTTTGCACCAGTTTCCATTCATTGGTAGGGACTTCGTCATCCCGTTTCTTACTTATTGGCCGAGTCTCCTCGGAAGGGACTTCGTCTTCCCTTTTCTTGTTTATTGGCCGAGTACCCTTGGGAGGCGGCCGCGATACGCCGTGCGTACTGACATTCGGAAGGCTCGGGTTCATATCCCAGTACCAGCAACATCCAAAAAGTTATGGAAAATTAATTTAAATAAAAAATTAAGTCAAATTTTCTAATGGCGGTCGCCCCTCGGCAGAGAATGTCCACCCCTCCGAGTGTATTTCGGACATGTAATAGAAGCTCCTCGCAAAAAACCATCAGCCGTTCGAAGGCGGCTTAGTATAAACTGTAGGTCCCTCCATTTGTTGGAAAAACATCAAGACGCAAAAACCACAAATTGGAGGAGGAACTCGGCCGAAAAATCGCTTCAGCGGTTACAAAGTGCCAATTATATATATATATATATATATATATATATCATTGGGAGTCTTCGTAGTGGTAGCAGCTCTTGTTGAAACGGACTTCACTGTACGGGTGACTCCTTTTTCTTGCGGTGTTGTTTGTGATGCTATAATTTTTCCCTCTTGCACCTGAGGGTATAGGACTTTCTCATATAGGATTGCTAGCTCTGCTATGATGTCGCGCATCGGTTGGATCTTCTCTTGCCAACTAGCTCTTTTATCTTGAGCCCCAATAACTTCCACGCATCTACTTCGGCTTGTGGCCGGTTACACGGAGAACTTAACCGTGCTTTAGTCGGCGAGCGCGCCATTTTCATGGACTTATCAAATGGACTAGGCCCGCTTCCATTATCACTGCCAACCTCACAGCTTAGCGCCGTGATGCTCAGACGCCCAGGAGGGGGCGCGACCTGGGAACACTCATGTTTTGAGTGTAATTCTTTATAATTTTTTTATATATTATTAGAGCTTTATTATTGTACTTATTATTATAGCGGCTGTTAATAACTAATACTACTATTATTGTTATTATGTTTATTATTTTGTTGTTGTTGTTATTGTTATTATTATTATTAGTAATTTAATATTTTTTTCTTTTTTATGAATTCTTATTAATATTATTTGTATTAAAATTTATGTTATTATTATTACTGTTATTATTCTTATTTTTTTTTAATATTTTTATTTTTCACAACAACACGCCAAAAATTGGAGCAACGGGAGGAGAAATTCTCGACTCCCTGTCGTTTATGCGGCAAAAACCATGTAGTGCGACTATGCCCTGTATACAGAGAAAAATCGGCAGCAGAACGTTTGCGCGCCGTTTTAATTCATAAGTACTGCGCTAACTGTCTGAGCACATTCCATAAAGTGGAAATATGCAGCAGCAAGTACCGGTGTCAACGGTGGAACGAGAATCACCATACTACGCTGCATATGGAGAGCAGACTTCAAACTCGACGGTTGTAGTTGTAGATGAAGAAGACAGCGAGGACAGTGCTCTCGTAATCGACGTCACCGAACATTACAAGTCATAGGCGCAGTTAGTAGAGGAAGAACGTTTGGTGGAAAACCAAGCGGCGGTAGTACCGAGCTACGCCGGTTTCGCCCAATACTACGCCATGAACAGGCGTATCTCGCGGACGATGGCACGGAAACTCGTCCTTTCCGCCCATCAGTATCTACGCGTCATTACTGCCGACAGGATGGAGCGGAAACACGTTATTTCCACCCATCGCAGCGCGAGTCACGGGATCGGCAACAACGCGGAGCGGAAACACGTCCTTTCCGCCCGCCTCGCCGCCATGTTAATAGAACGAAACCATACAGCCGGCTAAAAACGTCGCCCCTTACGCTTCAACGTTTGCCGTCATAAGGCTTCCGGTCAGGCCGTATAACTCGAGGCGCAGTACCAGCACCTATAATGCGTTCCTTTGTTGCCATAGCCCCGACGGCTATAGTGCCTATCGAAGCAAGCGGCCGTCTTCATTTGGTCCGCGCCCTCATCGACCCTTGCGCGCCAACAAGTACAATCGATAGGGATCTGGCTAGGTAACTACATTTGGAGAGACACCAAACTTGGTGCTCAGTAATATTACGTGGCAAATATGGGGTAACTCAACGAGTTAACACACAAGCCAGAATAATCAAACGCTACTCCCACCCCTCCACAAATATCGATTCGGCTGTGACAAACCAATTCCAATTTATGAGGCTAGCGGACAGTACCTTCCATCGGTGCACGCCGACTCGATTAACACTAGGCGCCGACAACTAGGCCCAAATAATGGTTGGGCGTACGCCTCCTTCTACTGTAGGCGGCTTTATGGCTCAACCGTCAATTTTCGGCCTCATAATTTCTGGGGCCGCCCAAACGTAAAAAAGTCAAAAAAAGAAATTGCCAAATACATAAAATAAATAAAAATACTTAAAAATAAAAGGGTGCATTGAATTTAGCCACATCTTTTTTGTTTAAATAATCTTTTCTCTTTAACAGCCTTTCAGGAGCAAAGCAGAAATCGGACCGTATGCAGATCTTGGTAGTCTGCGACTTATGAAACCAAAATTTTTCTTTAGTATGAACTGTACAATAAACCTCCTTTATGGTGCAATGGTTGGTAAATTGGTAATTAGTATTTTGCTTGCCGCATTGGTGGCCGGCATGTTTACACCAAATATTAGGGACCACCCTAATGGGCAGTAACCTTACATGCATATACGTTTACATATGCATAAATAACAGAAATCTCTTATACAAATAAAGAAACGGTATTTCAACACTAAAATTAAAAATCATGTTGTCTTTTCTCGACACTTCTATTGAGATTTCAAACGGTACACACCAGCCATTGCGCCACTTCAGGTAAGATTTCAATTCTATATAATCATATATGTATATTATGTTAATAATTAACTCATACCAAGGAGTAATTGTATATCTTTAAATACTAAATAAAACCACATTTTGTATTTACATTACTAAAACACGATTTCTTTCTTTTTAATTGTTTTACGTGTGAGCGCCAATATCACAAGACGTCCATACGTAAATAGTGGTTAATTTTTCACACGGAAAAAGAATTTTACTGTTATTTGGCTTTGCTCTTATTCATTTAATTTTGCACAGTATTTTTGAGCGAAATTCATTCGTAAATTTTCATTCCTTTTATGATGTATAAAAAATGTTTTTTTTTTACAGTAGCGTATTGCCATTATCGAAATGAAAAAAGGGTCGGCAGTGCAGACAGGCATTGATCGGTACATAAATGTGGTAAACAAAAAGAGGAAATCCAGTCCTCCGAAAAAAGTGATTAATGCTAAGAAGTATAATACCGTTGGCTACACTATCGGTGCTGATGGCAATGCACTAAAAGGGAACAGATTTTTCCTGTTAAATGAGGAAAAGGGTATTTCCACAGTCGTCAACACCAAACCTCCACCAATCTACAATACTTGTGGGAGCGCAGCTCTAACTTATAAAAGGAAACATAGACGAGACAAAAATACAAGTACACAGAGAAAAAGACATTAGTGAAGTCGTTGTGTTTCTTTCTGCAAACAAATGTAATTATTACTCTTAAGTCGAAGAGTGCGAAAGGGCTGATTGTTGTAATTAAGGCAATTGAAGCCACTATTGACTCAGGTGAGTCAAAAAAAAGCTCTAGAGGAGCAAGGGTTTGAAATAAGGGCGGTCGTTAATATAACTAACAGAAACAAAGTGCCGCAGTCTATGTTTAAAGTGTTCTTATCGCCAAGCTTAGCTCAACTTAAGAAAAACGAAACGCATCCAATTTACGGTTTAAAATACCTTTTACACCGAAGAATCACGGTGGAAGAAGCGCTTAAGCGTAATGGTCCCGAGCAATGCACAAACCGTCAAGAATATGGTCACACAAAATCCTATTGTACTTTACGTACTGTCTGCGTAGTATGTGGTGATCTTCACTATTCTACCAAATTCCCCTTGAATAAAACGGATGCAACACAAAAAAGTGTAGCAACTGCGGTGGCAATCACACCGCTAATTATAGAGGTTGTCCGGTTTACAAAGATTTAAAATCTAAACTTGCTCAAGGTATACAGCCAAATGGAACCAACTCTCATATACTACTTCCATTTCGAGCCCTTCCAACCTACCCAGCTGAAATATTGGTCAAATGACCTATGCCAACGTAGTAAAAGCCAATGAACAGGCCCTATCAGTCACTTCATCCAGTACTGGAGTTGAAACCATGATTCTTAATCTAACCCAGTGAATGACACAATTTATGTCAACCATGCAAAGTATGGTTCAAGACCTAATAAAGACTCAAAACCAAATGCTCCATACCCTGTTAACCAAAAAATGAGTGAACTCAGGATTTGCTTACGGAATGCTAATGGTGTTAACCAGCATAAATTAGCATTCAAATTATTTTTACAGACCCACGAAATTGATGTTATGCTTATATCTGCAACACATCTCACCCAGAAGTATAATTTTTACATCCCTGGGTTTAAGCTGTACAACTAATCACCCAGATGGCAAAGCACATGGTGGCACAGCTATACTCATAAGGAACCGTTCAAAGCATAACTTTCTTAATTCCTTTTCAACAAATTGGTTGCAGTCAACCTCGATCACCCTTAAAAATAGGGGGGTTGACCTTACTTTAGCTGCAATTTACTGTCCGCCACACGTTTCGTAATAACGTTTAAGTATGTAATAGATATTTTAAAAAAGTTATGTGTTAATAAAATTTTGCTAGGGTTGATGTTTTTAGTATATTCATAAGGAAAAATAGATTACACAAATTTAAATTTCTAATGGAAGTGTTCTACTGTTTAAAAATGTGACATACATATCGTTACAATGCAACTTTCTTCGAATCGGTTTGGGCTTTTGTTAGGATTTCAGAGCTCATTATGAGGCGGAAATCCAAATCGATGGAAAATTGATTTAGGTCCAAAAAAATAACCCTGTGTCTTACCAACATCTGTCGATGTAATCACAGAATAAAAATTTTACCTTGATTTTGCTTCCACATTTGTTGCTTAATTTATAATTATTTTACAGATTTTGGCAACATGTTGTAACGAAGTGTCTTGGCTGGGATAAGCCAGGGTACCCAGGGTAGCCAAAATAATAAGTCGCTTTCTTTCCTTTTACAACAAAGTTTTATTAGTTAAATTAGTTTCTATCTTCTACTTTATTCGTAAAGATCGCGGAGGTGGGACACCCTCTTCCGAATATACTATACTGTTGTAAAAGTTGCGGAGGTGCAACTCCCTCCACTAACTTTCTTTCAACTAGGTGAAAACCCCGTTGAATATAAGTTAAGTGCTCGTGAAGTGGAAACCCTCAGGTGTACTACTTTTGTCGGCGATATTCACGGACAAGTATACCTAGCGACCATCTACTGGCTAATTAAATTTTCAAACTATGATCGCGCTTTTTATACCTTTCTGCACGCAGGCTGAAAACTATTTTATAACAATTATTATAAAAAACAGTTTTACTTAGTTATATGGTGTGTATGTACCATATATACCTATGTATTCATAAGAACATATTGTACTTGGCCCCTAAAAGTATACATACATATATAAATATGGATAATTCTAACTGAGACTCCTAAGAGTAAACATATAATTTCCTGATAATTGTTTGCTTATAGAATTTTCCAACTCTAATGCTAATTGAATATATATGTGCGTACATTTCCCATTTATATTTATATATATGCTTATATTTATGTTTATAAATATCAATGTATGGTACTTATTTATGCAAGTACCAGGTGTGTTTGTTGAAGTGTGCCGGTTTTACTAGTAGATGTCGCTAGCAATATGTATAAATTTCTATGATTTGTCATGTATGTAATTTTTTTCTATTGACATTAACCTACAAAAATACGCAAGTCACATTCCGCCAAAATAATAGCGTCATATTTTTTTACCTCAGTGAATACGTCGAGTTTCGTTCCAAGTAAATTGCATTTGCGACATCGTTGCTTTTCTTATTTCATTAAAAGAAAAAAGCAGCTGTTGTTGTTGTTGTAGCGGTTCGCTAACCCCGCTTAGGGCAGGTGTAATCAGTCTAAGTCGCCGGGGTCATCTAACGGGAGGTCCAGGAAACGTGCTGTTTCGACAGGGTTGGACCAAAGGGAGAGGGGGGTTAGATGGGTCGGTTTAAGGGGGCATGTGAAGAGGTGGTTAGTATCGTGCGGGGACTCTCCACATGCAGGGCATACGTTGGGTATGCTGGGGTCGAGTCTGGATATGTAGGAGCTTAACCTGCTACAGTATCCAGATCTGAGTTGTGCCAGAGTCACGCGGGTCTCTCGAGGCAGCTCGAGCTCACTGTCTGCGAAGGGTGGTGGTTTGGATCCGAGTACGCCATTCACTGGGAGGGAGTCTAGGAAGGTGTTAACTGACTCCTGGTGAATGGCGTTCAGTGCCTGTCGGTAAGCCGTCCTGTCCAGCGGTTGTTGAACGTGGTGCTGTATAGTGCTGTCGTAGTCAAGTACTCCCTTCCTGATGTGCCTAGGCGGAGGCTCCGCTTCTAGGAGGTGCCTGCTGGGGTGCTCCGCGCGGTGGCATCCCAACAGGAACTGCTTGCACAGCAAAGCATTATGCTCCTTAACTCGTAGCATAGATGCTTCGCTGTGCAAGTGGTGTTCAGGTGACATCAGGAGGTTTCCTGTCGCAGTCCTAAGGGCGGTATTCTGGCAGGCTTGTAGTTTCCTCCACTGCGTCTCGTTCGTCCCCGGCGCCCAAATCGGTGCAGCGTAATTTACGACCGGCCGGCCAATTGCTTTGTAGGTTGCCAGCAAGGTTTCTTTATCTTTACCCCATGTGCTGCCGGCTAGCGCTTTGAGTATTTTGTTGCGGCCCTGGAGTTTTGCGGCAATTGCGGTCGTATGCGGAGTGAAGGAGTACAGGCTATCGAATGTGACCCCTAAAATCTTAGGGTTGTTTACAGTTGGAATTTTTACGTCATCAACTTTCACATCGAGTTCTAGCCGGTACTCCTTCGTCCAGCTGGTGAAGAGGGTAGCCGAGGATTTCGTCGGTTGGATTTTTAAATGTCGTGCAGTGAAGAAACGGGAGAGATCAGCGAGGTAGCCGTTCACTTTCGAACATAGGCTATCAATATCCTGGCCGGACGCCAATATCGAACAATCATCGGCATACGAGGTTAGTGAGACTCCTTCCGGTGGAGGAGGGAGCTTCGAAATGTAAAAATTAAACAGTAGCGGGGAGAGGACACCACCCTGCGGAACCCCCTGTTTAATTTTCCTCAATTTAGATGTTTCACCTCGGAATGTGACCGATGATTGACGACCACTCAGGTAGCCCATGACCCACCTCTGCAACCCCGGCGGTAATGAGGATTCCTCAATGTCACTGAGTAGCACTGAATGATTGACAGTGTCAAAAGCTTTTGACAAGTCCAGTGCTACCAGGACAGTTCTCGCACAGGGTCGGTTTTGGTTCAGGCCATTGATCACCTGGGTGTTTATGGCGTTAAGTGCTGTTGTGGTACTGTGCACTTTTCGGAAGCCATGCTGATGTGCTGCTGGACGCAGATGGTGAGTAAAACTCGGGAGCAGTAAGGCCTCAAGCGTCTTCGCTACTGGGGAGAGGAGAGTTATCGGCCGATAAGACTCTCCTTTGTTGGCTGGTTTCCCCGGTTTGAGTAGCGGGACCACCCTACCGGTCTTCCACAAATCTGGTATGATTAGGGTGGTCAAAGACAAATTGAGGACCTTAGTGAGGTATTCTGCTCCCGCTGGTCCGAGATGTTTTAGCATCAGCATGCTTATTCCGTCAGGGCCGATGGATTTGGAGGCTTTCGCCTTCCCGATAACCCCCTGAACCTCTTCTCTGGAGAAATCAAGCGCCGCGCTTGTGTTTGGCAGTTTGCGCATACGACGGGTTACACGTCTTTTCGCTTTGTCTACCGAAGGATGCAGTGTAAAAAGCCGGCTAAAATAGCCCGCGCATCTCTTCGGGTCCGACGAGGCGCGATCACCGAATGAAATTTCCACCCGGTCATCGCGTCTCGTCGGGTTAGACAGCGACTTGACTGTAGCCCAGAGCTTGGTTGCCCCAGAGGAGAGATTGCAGGACCTTAGGTGCTCCTCCCACTTTTTCCGCTTGTGATTGTTTACAACAGTCCGAATCTCCGCATTTAAATCTCTGATTAAGGGATTCCCGGGATCGGAGTTACGGAGGATGTCGCGCCTTGCTGCTAAAGCCGCCGCTTCGGACGGGAAGTTAGGGCGGATTTCCGCAATTCGGCCTGCCGGGATGAAGCGGGCGGCAGCGGTCACAACTATCCTGCGGAATGATCGTTCACCAGAGGTGACGTCTGTTGGAGTGGAGAGAGCACTGAAGGCGTTCTCAGTGAATTCCGTGAAGCCGGTCCAATTAGCTTTTTTGAAGTTAACGAAGGTCCGGAAACAAAGTCGGGAGGTCTGTCAATCGAGATGTGTATGGGTAAGTGGTCCGATGCTAGTGTCAGTACAGGTCGCCAACCTATACTGTTTATCAGACCAGCACTCGCAATTGTTATGTCAGGCGAGCTTTGGCAATTACCCACAACTCTGGTGGGGGTGTTGTCGTTCATTGTGCAGAATGTCGAATCGTCTATCTGTTCCGCCAGCTCCATTCCTCTACGGTCATTTGACAGGCTAGAATGCCAAAGATCGTGGTGCGCGTTAAAGTCGCCCAAAACCAAACGGTTTTCGCCTCTGAGTAGCGCACCTATATCAGGGCTATATCCAACTGGGCAACTTGTAACGGGAGGAATGTATATATTAAATATTTCGAGCTCGGCATCGCCTGACCGGATAGCTATGCCCTGACATTCTAGGGTAGTATCCCTGCGGTCGATGCCGCCGTCGATGAGACGATACTGCACGGTGTTGTGCAGGATGAACGCCAAACCCCCTCCGTGGTCTCGCTCGCGATTAACAGGCGGGGGCAGACTCCTACAGCAAGGGGCAACGTACGCATCACTCCACTCACGGGTGGTGCGCAGGCCCGAGCACGTCCGAAAATGACACCAGCCGGAGCAAGAATTGCATCTGACTGAGGTCACATTCCGACGTACTAAGGCCTGACACACGGAACAGACTGTGCGGGGGACTAAGAGCTGCTGGGTAGCCCTCGCACGGGAGGAGGATGAGGAGCTGGTTGTGGGGGGGGGGGAAGGGGGGGAGGGTTGGTGGGAGTCATGTTGCGGGGAGCTCCGGGAGACCGTGGAGGTCTGCGGGTTACCCAAAGTGGGTAAGTGTGCTGAAGGCACTGCCGTGGAGGCTGGGGGCGCACCTGGGCGCTGGCAACATGGGGCCACATAACGTGTGGTCCACTCCCTATGTGTCTTAAGGCCTGAGCAGACCTTAAGATGACTTCAACCATTGCACTGGTTGCACCTAACCGAGATGGAGGAGTGGTGGAGTCTTTTGGTGCACACGCAGCAGAAATAGTCCGTCGGACCAGGGTTGGTTTCTACACCAGCCCTGATTAGAAGGATTTGAAGCAACCCAGCCGCGAGGTATTGCTCCGATGGCGCACTTAAACTAATTATACCTGTTGACCTAAACGGGGTTAGGTCGCCGAAAGGGTGACAGCCCTTGGCCGGATAAAATCCGGGTCAACTCCGGTACGTAGAACCGGCTGTCGTTGAGAGTTAAAAAAAGCAGCTGAAGCTCACCGGTTGCTGGTAGAAACTTATGGTGAACATGCTCCAGTGATTAGAACATGTGAGACATGGTTTCGTCAATTTAAAAGTGGAGATTTCGATTTGACAGAAAATGAACATCCTGGTGCAGCCAAAAAGCTCGAAGACGAGGAATTGCAGGCGTTATTGGATGTTGATCCAACCCAATAGCAACAAAAATTGGCAGAAACACTACATGTGACTCAAGGAGCAATTTGCCAATGTTTAAAAGCAATGGGAAAGATCAAGAAGTATGGAAAATGGGTGCCACCCAGCTGAACGATAGACAAATGGAAAATCGGAAAACCGTTTGTGAAATGCTGCTTCAACGATTCGAAAGAAAATCTTTTCTGCATCGAATTGTCACGGGGGACGAAAAATGGATTTATTTTGAGAACCCGAAGCGAAAAAAATCATGGCTTTCCCCTGGTGAAGCTGGCCCATCAACTGCAAGGTCAAATCGCTTTGGCCGTAAGACAATGCTCTGTGATGGGACCAATTTGGTGTGTTGTACACGAGTTGTTAAAACATGGTGAAACGGTGAACACGGATCGCTACCGACAACAAATGATCAATTTAAATCATGCGTTGATCGAAAAACGGTCGGAATGGGCCTGAAGACATGGCAAAGTTATCTTGCAACATGACAACGCACCGTCTCATACCGATAAACTGGTGAAAGCCCCGTCCGACTATCACCTTTTTGCATCGATGGGACACTCCCTTGCAGAGCAGTGCTTCGCTAATTTTGAAGAAGTCGAAAAATGGCTCGTCGAATGGTTTGCCTCGAAAGAAAAAGTTTTTTTGGAACGGTATCCATAATTTGCCTGAGAGATGGGCGAAAAGTGTAGAAACCAATGGTCAATACTTTGAATAAAAAAATTTTGAGATTCCTCTGAAAATTAAGTGTTTTCTTTATCGAAAACACCGGCAAATTTCAACTAACGCACCTGGTATATAAAAATTCAATTTCAATAAATATCTAAGTATGGTAAATTCGATGTATGCTCCGTGTGAGTACATGTATGTGTATGTTTAGTTGTAAGGACTCTAACAATCCAGTATTTTGGGGTCCTTACAATATTCAGGACTGATAAACCAAAATTTTTTCATGTTTATATGAGTCGAATTCCAAGTTAATTTAAATAAAATAAGTGAACATAATTCATCAAGTGAAGTTATTTTCCTCCTTCTCGTCACTTTTCTTCAAAATTTTTTTAACGGCGGTTTATACCGAGTACAGCGAGTATAGACTATTAAAAAATTTCTTTATTAAAGAAGGAGAACAACAAATTGAATCAAAACAATTGTGAGTGCATGATTTTAGGTGTATAGAAAGCAAATGTTAAAATCAAATAATATAGAACAGTGCGAAATATGAATATAAGGCACCTGAAAACTAGCCATAAAAAGCATGTTTGATGCCAATATACAATAAAAGGCTAACAACCTTTTGGCGACCTGGCCCCGTTTATGTCTGGGCTGCCCCAAATTATTCTCTTTATGGCTGGCGTCTAGACTAATGCTGGTTCGACGAATTACTTTTACTGCGTATACTACAAACAACTCCACCATTCCTCCATTTCGGTTGGATGCAACCAGTGCAATAGTTTGAGTCATATTAAGTTCTGTTCAGGCTTTAAGACACATAGGGTGTGGTCCATGCAATACGAGACCCCATGCTACCATCGCTCAAGGCTTCACGGCATTGCCTTCAGCACCCTTACACACTTCGGATTCCCTGACCTCTATGGTCTCACGAACTCTCCGCAGCATCACAGCAAAATTGATGATCAGAAAGAAAAAAATTTATCACAAATTTTCAGTTTACCAAACTTTTACGAATTCCACTTCTGAACCACTTACCATATTTCACGATTTTTCTAAATGATACACATACTCCGCTATGCTAATTGGCATATATTAATTTCTATTTTGTTTAGTTGGTTGGCTGGGATCTATTTGAAAGTAGCCACATCTAAGATATGACTGAGAAAAATGCAATGAATCCAGCTGATCCAGATATAAGAAATACTTTGCTTGGAAGTTAGTTCTCGTAGAACAAAATGCACACACATAGTTTGTGTGTCACTCGTATTAAGGGGTTAGGGGTAGTCAGAGGCACGAAAAAATGAGAATTTTCAGTATTTTTTTTTTGCTATTAAATAATTTTATTTTACAAAAGTAGTGATATGGTATTATTAAACAATTTTTTGACTTGAAGTCACGAAAATTTCGAAAAAAAAAAAATTTATTTCCGAAGTTACAGCTGTCTGTGTTAACCCAGTTCCAAAAAAAGGTCCTTGCGGTGACAATCATAAGTCCTTGGAGATTCATCTGAAATCAATCAGATAAAAAAAATAGTTTTATAAATAAATAATCCTGGGCCTGATCGAAGGATTTTATTTTTTTTCAAAAATTAACAAAATGGCGGCCTCAGGAAATTTTTTTCTAGATTTTTGGGAAAAAATCAACAGTTAATTGGTCTTAAAAAATCGAAATTTTTCACAAAATAAAAATCCTTCGATCAGGCCCGAGTTTATTATGTATTCTACAAGCTGTATAAATTTCATTAAAATCAACTGAGCGGTTTTCGAGTTACAGTTGTCACCAGTTCAAAAAACATAGTTTTGAGAAAAACGCGTTTAAAGTTTCACACAGCGCTTTGAAAGGCCCGAGCTCTCTTTGTTATTTGTCAAATAACTTAAAAACGAATTATCGGATTAACTTGAAATTTTCAGAGATTATTTTTAAGATATTATACTTAACGAAAATGCAAAAAAAAAAAATTTTTTTTTTTGAAAATCCTGACTACCCCTAACCCCTTAACAAACCAGTATTAATTAACAGACAGTAAATACTGCCAAATTTTTAGCGCAGTCTCAATTTCCCAAGTTTAAGTGCGCAAGGTGGGTATTCGTATTTAGCATTATGCTTGGCGTATGCCAGATGAAATAAGCAACAAATCTATTGATGAGATTTTAGGCTTCTTGCTGCACTTTAGTAATCCCGAATAAGCCCAATCTGTAATAATCAATATTAATCTATAATATATTTTCTTTTTTTTTAGTTTTAGACAACTTATTTGCAGAATATATGTATACGGAATAATATACATACATTCTCTACTCCTCAGCAGTTCAACTGAAATATACGGATGATATTTTAAATGTCGCGCTAGCAAATTTAAAAATATTTACTAAAGTTACTAGAATTCTAATTTATTCCAAGAATATTTGATTCCTCAAACAATTAAATTTACAAAACTTAACTTTTTATAGCTATTTAAAAAAGGAAAAAATAATAGTATATACACATATACGGTTACGGTTTTGTACATATACCATACATATATTTGCTATCTGTAACAATGATGCAGTACCCGCTGGTAGAAGCAGAGGAAGAGGAAGACATCCACTCCGTTGGAAGGATCAAGTGGAGAGTGACCTGGGTTCACTTGGCATTTCCAACTGGCGCCAGGCAGCGAAAAGAAGAGAAGAATGGCGCTCCTTTATTGATTCGGCTATAATCGCGTAAGCGGTGCCAACGCCAATAGAGAAGAAGAACAATGACAACAAAGTCGCATAGCAGTCGGACTTATATTCAACAAACATTTTTCGAGATCAGCCATTGTCGACAACTTGAAGTGAAAACCTCGCCAACGCCACATAACCATAACTTTAGTTCTTATTTTTTTCTTGATGAAGAGAAAGATGAGAATTCAAGTCAACTTAGACTTATATCGTTACAAAAGAGGTAACAACATTTAGATTAGAACAATGAGATAACCCGCAACCGGTTTAATCGTACATACCATAACCAGGAGCTTGACCACGATCACTGGAACTGGGCGATGCATACGCCATCATTGAAGTATCCGTTAGCGGATGTGAAATTAGCGTACAATCATCGAAGCAACTCCGCAAAACCTCGGGAGTTAGAGATTGGATCCCTGCTGTCAGCTCCACAGGGATGTGGATATGACGCGGTAACGGTGACTAGCCAATAGAGAGAATTGTAAAGGATTAATGTAATGTAGCATTGGTGCCTATTTGCAGTATTTGTAGTTTGTTAAGTTCTGAAACTAAAGACAAAATTTTGTTCCTAACCATTGTTATATTCTGGTTTCGCTGATAAAGGTTTGCAAATTGGTTCTGTATTTGTGGGATTGCCGTTGTTGATTTATATTTTGACAAAAGTGAATCTTTTACTTCTTGGAAAGTGCTTGGTATTTGAACAGAAATTATGTTAGTTCTTACTGTTTGGGTTAATTTTACGTATATTACGTAATCGATTAGTGCGGTTTTACCTGTTGAGCTTAGACCATTGTATATGATTTCTACAATTTTGAGGAATGATTCTAGTTCTCTATGATTTTCCGAAAAGCTGGGAATAGCCTTTGTTGCTACTTCTAAGTTGAATTCGGACATTATGAATATTGGGATTCTTACTTCTGGTTCTGTGTTGGAGACATAAACTGTGTAGGTTATTGGTGTGCTAATGTCATGTGGTAGAGTGCTTTCTAGTTCATAATTTCCTAGTATTTTTATTAGTTTGTCTCTATGGTGCCAGTAAATATCAAACCAGTGTTTTTGTGTTCTGGTGTAAGTTTGTTTTTATACGTGTCAACTATGCCTCTTATGGTTTCTAGTGCCTCAAATAATATTTGTAAATGCTTTGTTAGCGTTTCATGTTTTACGTTTGTTATTTTATTTAAGCATTTGTAGCTTTTAAATATTAAAATTGTCTTTTTCTGTATTTAAATTATCATATATGTTTTGCCAATTTTCCATTCTTTATTAAATTTATGAAACAATACTTTTATTTAAATGTTTCCTATATAAACTATGGATTTTAATTATGAAATTTATAATTAGTACAATTGTTATTATTAATAATAAAATTTTAATTGATGAATCATTCTTGTGTTCATCTACTACTACCTCATTGATTACATTAGCACTTGGCTTTTCAATTGATGATTGGGTTTTTCCCATAGTAAAAATATGAATTTTTTTTATAAGAGAAATTTTTTTTTGTAATTTCTTTGGCAGCTTGTGCCGTTGGGCACATATACCATATTTATTATTAATTGTCTAGTTATGATATCTGCAGTGTTGTGAATTTAATTTGCTGCGGATTTCCTCCTTGGTCGAGCTCTCTGTGGCTAAATTAAATTGCTTATATAATAGCGCCTTCTCCTTTCTTTCTTGGAATGATTTCCCCGCACGCTTTTGCTTTTTCTTCTGTTTCGTTGGAGTATACTGGTGTTGTATTTGGCGATTTTTATACTCCTCTATTGTTATGGATTTTGGTCCGGCAAGTTTTGATGTTAGTCTATATATTGGTGCTATATTGTTGTTTGTGGCAATAGGAATATATGGCTCTATTTCTTCCACCTTATTTGAATAAATGAATTTTTTAAATTCTTTCAGAGTAGCGTTGAGCTCGACTCTATTTATGAAACTAATTTGAATTTTATTTGGTCCGTTTAGGCAGGATCGCCATGTAAAGGATTAATGTAACGAAATTGACATGATAATAGGGTCCTAACTGAGGTCCCTACGAAGAGTGTCTACTGCAATTAATGTTTAAACAGCAGTTTGCTCCATAGGCTTACTATTTCAGTTAGCCGAAATCATGAATCAATACACACAACAATGAGTTCTGAGCATTGATTGACTTTATTCAATTTCTTACGGTCTATTTATACTAAATTTTTGTCACAATTCAGCTTTCCTTCCAAGCTTTTATGTTTGATGACAGCTTTCAAACGCTTTTGCATCGATGAGACCAATTTTTGTGTGGTTTCTGCTTCCATATTCTGCCATTACTCCACCAGTGCGAGCTTCAACTCTTCTTTTGTTGATATAGTGCAAGCCACATACACACATCATGAACGGTATGCTTCGGATCATTGTTGTGCTGAAATGTAAATGACTCTGGCAATTGTAAGTTTTTCGGCATTTTTTTTGACATTCCTCTTAAGATTGCCATATAGTATTTTTTGTCCATAATGCCGTCAATGAATTCCAGCTGTGCCAATACTTTAGTTCATCACTGTAAATCAGTACTTGGATGAATTACCAATAAATATAATGACCTACAGTTTATTCTATGCCTCCTCTGAACGGCCGATGAATTTCTAAGGGGAAGTTTTATTTCATGTTGCTCGGAGGGATTGACAACAGCCGAGCGGCAATTGCAATTAGCAACATCAATATTCTATCATTTTTGGATGTTGGTCGACAAGGACTCGAACCCTAGCCTGCCTAATGTTAGTGCGCAATGGAAACCACTTGGCTGCTGCGGCCAATTCATAGTTTATTAATGAAAATATTAAATCAAATGTGAATTACCAGAACGCAAAACGAGTAAGATGGAACCTGCAGGGCTTTTTTAACTACCTTGCGCGGATTTCGGATTCTGGAAGAACACAAATGTGCTTGGAGTCAAGAATGCGAACTTTTCCGCGGTAAAAGACAACAACCGTAGAACTGGTACCAGGGCTTGTTTTGGTCCATTAAGCAATTAGTTGAAGAGATATTTGGCAGGAGCCTAATTTTTATTCCAATTACGGCACAACGACAGACGCTCTAAGCCAGTTGAAGTGCCGTCGGTAATGTACGCAGAAAGCTTCTCCTTTTCACTTCACATTGTAAATAACATGGTATACCAAAAACTTGTCCGTTTGTGAATTGGCCCTGCAGTTTTTTCATTTCCGTTACAAATGTCAGTCTTATGCGAAATTAAACTTATTTGAACCCAAAAGGCGGCCGCGGTAGCCGAACGGTTAGCATAGCGTACAGCCATTCGGAAGGCCCGGTTTCAAGTCCTGGTGTTACCAACATCCAAAAGTTAGAGGAAATTAATTTAAATAAAATATTAAGCTAAATTTTCTAATTGCGGTCACCCCTCGGCAGGGTGTTTCAATTTCTGATATAAAATAAAGGCTCCTCATAAAAAATCATCAACCGTTAGGTGGCGACTTAGCTTAAACTGTAGAAAAACATCAAGACGCATACCACAAGTTGGTTGGCGCTTACAAAGCGCCAAATAAATAATCATTTCATAGAATTTAATTCCTAACAGTAGCTACCTTTTTCAGTTACGGATTCCGTTTGGTAGGTATCAGAGTGTAGTTTCAGATCCTGTTATTTACTATCCAAAGTTCTTGTACTAGAATCGCGTCCTCCGCTTTCTCACAAAGGCGCTGAATGAGGGCAGCTGAGACTGCTTCGGAGTAGTACAGACTAATCTGAAGTATCTGCACTATCCTGAGAAATTGGTAGGCCCACGGATGGTAGGATGGATGATTTGCCCTCCTTTGGCTCGGAGAGGGTTATGACTGTAGCCCCTTATCCTCTCCGGTGTCAGAGCTCAAAAGCTGGTCCTCCTCCAGTGTTTCCCAGTGGATGAAAACCGTTTAAACGTATCCGAAAACTGAGAGCGTTTCGCTTTCAGCGTTTGATTTGGTATGGATTTCTTTCACCCGTCAGGCACCTCCGGTCCATCTATGGTGTCTTCGCTGGGTTCCACACGTCCCATTTTCTCCTTTGGGACGCTTCCATCTCCCGATTCGCTCAAAGCGATATCCGGATCAATGGAAACTACTTCCTTGGCGACTGTTGGGCTAGTAGACTCGCGTTCTCTCTTTCCTTAATTTGATTCTCACTCTTCTTGTGGATCTTTAAAGTGATGGAGTAAAAGCCGCAGCTTAAGACACCACCACAGTCCGCGACAGCTGGGAGGAAATCATCGTTTATGACTAATCTTACTAAACGCTGCTTCCTCTGGACTTCGCCTACTTGGACTATTCTCCAATCAATGTAGTTCCCCACTGCCAAGTCGGATGAGCTTTAAGCTTTCCTTTGGTTTGGAGGACTATGCTGGCACACAAGTCCAGGTCTGCTAGGGATCTTCTCGCTATATTATATTTAATAGTTCTTTAGCAACAGGGGCGTTGATCTGGGTCACTTGCGCTGGCCCTCTCTCCTGTCTTTCCTTGTCCTGTACGTTTTTTCTTTATCTTCCAAGGGCGTAGGCTTTTCTCCAACTGGTAGGGATTGCTTCCTCTCTTGGGAAAGGTCATTGGTTCCTAAAGATCATTTTGTAGAAGTAAGCTCTTTCGGCCCCGTCGATGCGTTTCCCGAAGAATAAGAATATAAGGACTTTTTAATAATACCGTGTACAACGGCTGCATTTGTACCTGTGCCGGGATCTGAGGCTGGATTTTTGACATCTAGATCCGGTTTTTTGGTCACCTACTGAGACAAGACCTTTCGCTGACCGGTATAATAGGAAGGCGAAGGAAAAGGGTCGACTACGACAGAGCCCCATGCCGCAGCAAGTCACCGTTACTCCCAGAGGTAGACCGGTATCCCGTTTGAATACAGTCGGACGCCCCTGAGTGCAAACCATCCAATGGGCACAGATGTGCATAACACCCTGGATTAGAGGGGAAGGGTATGCTCAACACCTTCTAGGTCTAGAATCGTAGTGTCTAGTTGGTTTAACAGGATCACCTCTGGAAGAATGCGCTGCCTCATCGCACACTCACGGTCTTGGTATGAGAGAGGCTGATTGTCACCTATTGACCCCTAATTGAGGAATATCGTACTGCAATGTTGGGATCAAACATTACAATTACCATATGGTTATGATAGTGAGGGTTGAAGAGGTACATAGCGGATAAAAGAAAAAGAAAAGAAATACGTGAGCTCTGAAAAGATGTTGTAAACCACAATAGGTTTCAATACCAGTTTTCGACGCTCATCGTATACAGAGTACGGAGCCAGTCCAGCCTGCTTAATTGCAGTGAATACTAAGCACACGGAGATGGTGATTTCCAATATATAGGGATAAAAATAATTCCATTATACCTCCATGACGAAGTTCGAGTAGCGCAGAAAAAATAAAAAAACATCCCCTAAGGATTTACCGTCTGAACTATTAAATACGAAGACAAAGATTAAATAAATTTCATTGATCAGTTTCTTTACAGAATATGATCGATAGTACGCTTTGCACAGTTCATAGCATAGTAAATCCCATAAATATTGATGAATAAATCTCTTCAATATTGCACACAAGATCCACGAGATACACGTATGTCGCGTATTGTGCGTTAGATTACAGCACATCGTCGATGAACTGACTCGATTTCAACAGTCGACACACACACTTGTCCGTCAGTCGTCAGCCAGTATTGATAATCTACAAAGACTTCGATAACCATAAAAATTTTGGGTAAGCTAATCACTTTCATGTGTTGAAGAAAATAGCATAAGCTGCAGAGCTGTAAATCGATAGGGAACATTTTTTAAAGGCTGGCCCAACGTCTGGCGTATGATGAACAGAGCCCAATCTCCATATTGAGATAATGAAATGTGATGAGTCGACGTTGAAAGTTTTCTAGAGAACGGTTTTGGCTGCAAATACCGCAGAGGATGGCATGACGGGCTATACGAGACATACGGCCAAAGCGAGTCAGGAGACAGCTACTGAATCTTTTGCCTCTCTTTATAGAATTCATCCAAATCCGTGGAAAAAACTTTCATAAGCACTTCGCGACAGCCTTAATGTGCAAACGGACAAATATTTCCACTGCGTGTGACGACCTCTTTTATCAGTAATAAAGAGTTGGGCTCCAGCCCATTTGTATTGTATGTGCACGCGAGTAGATGACTATTTCATTGACATTCATGTCACCGCAGTGCACCGCCGCAACACACCACTAATGGTATTAAACGGAAAATCAGAATAATACTTAATTTCATATTTCTGATATTACATTATGAATTTTAAGGATGTAAGAATGTTATGTGCGCCGAATGAATGCCGGAGCATCGTCCATAAAGATCTCAGTCGCAATTTTTCACTTACCAACCCAAAAGATATTTGCCCGAAATGAAAACAAATGTGCGGTCTCTGCGGAAATTTTCTCGTTTGCCAGAGATGTTGAGTTGACAGCAACAACAACAACATTAAGCCCACCACAGAAAATAACATCCCAGCTAGCTTCAGAGCCCGACCGCCTTTTTCTTCCCTCAGCCGCCTATCAGCAAAATAAACAAAAACACCGATTTCGAGCAACCCAAACAATCGGTCAACAATGTAATGAAAACACAGCATTTCATTTGCATACCATGTTCTACATAGTGGATACCAAAAATGGGCAGTGCAGCGGTGGTGTCAGTTTTAGTGACGAAGCTGCAGCTGTGATGGCAACGCATGTGGAGCAAATGAATTTATCGCATTGCTGCATCCGCAACGGCCAAACATCGATTTTTGTAATATGTGAAACTTCATGCGAAGCATGAAAGCATAGCAAAATTTGCACATTCAATTGTACATATCTGTCCGGATATCGGCAGAGAGATTGGATATTAAAGAGTTCCGCATGCCCAGTTGGAATCAAGTGTGCTCGCAGGTAGAAAACTGAAGAGCTCCCTGGTCAGTAACATTTTCAAAGCTGTATAATTACTCAAAAGGCTTTACAGCAAGTTTCCAACCATCCGCTATACAAAACTATTGATATCGCCCGAAGCTCCCCCTAGAAGTTTCGTATGAAAGGACAAGTGTACAATTAATTTAGCTACGATGTACATGTTAACAACATCGCACTATCCATTTCTTCTATTATCATTCCGATACCTATTTGAGACGTCAAGTGAAACCTGGTCCAGCTCCAACTGTGTTGTCGCCCATATAGATGCCAAAACTAGGCAGTGCAGTCGCTAGACAGCGTCTCTTAATTCCCTAAACTATGTCAATGTTGCTGTATATCTCGTACAGATGATTGTTCCATTATCTGCGGTATTTTGCATAGGCAATACCTAAAGGTCCATAAATCCTTCGCGAAACCTTTCTTTCGAAAATGCCTTGCGTCGACCCATCGGATGTCGTTTTTGTTGGAGCGGCTTGCTCAACTTTGCAAGAAGCTGCAAAGTTAGTCTACGCCTCAAGACCAACTATCGGGAGGTGCGGAAAATGAGCTGTTGCGGTGGGCCAAAAAGACACAGGTGTAAGGTAAATTGTATTACAGTATCCGTACTTTACTTGAGCTAGTATTACTCGGGTCGTCTGCGATGAGTGGTGTTTGGATTCTGATATTGAATATCGCCATCGTCCACGCTTCTGCATCATATAGTAGAGCGTAAATAAGGAGTAACTAGTTCGTTGAGAGTGGACTTTACTTTCCATAATCATGGAAGCTTTCCGGGATACCAAATTTAGACAGGAAAGAATTTCCTCCTTTTGTGCTGTCGTAACTGATTCAAAATCGTCGAAAGGAAACGGTGTATCCATCGTGTTTTCACGGACCATTTCTAATATTTTTGGATCACAAAAAATGAGGTATCTCATCTGAGGCTTGTTGAGATTTTTTAGAGGTGCTGCTTTTTATGTGGCCGGGCCCGTACTCCGTACCAAGCCTCGCAGCGCGAGTAGGTTTAGATTCAGTACAAAGACGAGACAAACAACCCTAGGAACCCTTAAGCGAAATCTATCGAAGTAACTCTGATAAAGCTCCCTCTCTTATACCGTAAAACCACTTGTAGTACGTCAAAATATTACATTCTCGTTCCTTTGCAATAATTGATGCTTAGATTTTAAAAGATCCAAGTTTTAACGAGATCATTTAATTTTCGTTGTTTAGGTTAAGATTCTTTTGGTGAAGATTACGTACGTGAAGATGAAGCTCAAGGAAAAAAATAGAACTTATATGAAAATTTGAACATTTGAAGAGAAACAATCAAACTTTTCCATAACAAATTGTGAAAGATTGTTTTGTTTTATCAACAACTTTGCGGCAACCCAGGCAACAAAATGACCTCAAGTAGCACAACAAGCCTTATAGCGACATATGTATATGCAGACATTTTATGAAATATATGTAGCACAACAACTTTTCCATAACAATACTAAATGCATCAACTTTCCTCTGAAGCTGCCAGAAATCTGCATGAAGGCAAATAAAGCCGAATTCTAAGGGCAGCTTTATCCAATGAATGAGTTTCGTAAGGATCAGAGCTTCGTATACATGATACATGCGTATGTACATTTGTAATTGATTGAGTAGAAAGGCTTAGAAGCACACTTGCTTGTCAACAATAACGGCGGCAGTGAGCAATTTTACGCAGTTTCTCTTAGAAGGGAAGCGTAAAGCTCTTTCGGTTTTAGGAAATACATGTCGGAGGCAATGCGTCAATGTCAGTTTGCATACACTCAACAAATAACTGAATTATGGCTGCCAACACAAGCTCACCAATAAATATTCTTGGCTTTATTCATATGTTAGAATTGTTTTAAAGTTGAAATTAAAAGAATATTTGATTGAAAAATAAAAAAATTACATATATCATATACATACACAGTATGCCCCAAAAATAACCGAACTTTATATTTAAATCATACAACATACAGCGCCATCTATTGAAAATTTGCAACATTAAAAAGATACATTCATCCTCTTTCAAACGCACCTGACTTCATGTAAGTCGGATGACAGATGTAAAAGTGACAGCCATATCAATAAAACCAAAAGTGTGCTAATGGTTCCAAAAAAAAAATGGAACAAAGAGCAAATATAAAATTTTGTGTCAAACTTGAAAAAAAATTTACTGAGACATACGAACTAATGAAAAACGTTTATTATTATTCAAGCAGGCGTAACCGAGGTACTGAAGAACATTTCTATAAATGACATAAAAAAATCTATGCATGCGCTGGTTGATCGTTCCAAACGTTATGTTGAGTGAAATGAAACCTATTTTGAATAAATAATAACTTCCAAAGATAATATAATGTGTATTTTACTATTTTATATCTAAAAAGTTCGGTTATTTTTGGGACACACCGTGTATATGTACAATATATTGCGGCACAACCTGCTATTACGGTTGACAAAAATGAAAAAGTTTATCATACGCCGTGTAGAGCGTCAAATCTGTTGTCACTTCAATAAAAATTAAAATGGCTTTCTGTAATTCGATTTGCTGTAGTCTGTCGTTTCCAGTAAAAGTTGCTACCTACATGAATTCGGACACTAACTTTGAATAATACCAACCATAAATGAGCTATTAAGAACTACTGCAATTCTCATCAGCAGCACTGAACTGCATGAAAATATACAGATGATTGAACCATACCTTGAACTAAAAGCACAATTAGAAGATTTTCCTTGTTTTAGTCGGCCAGTCACTCAAATAGCCAATGGATTTCTGCAACTTGTGGAGTAAGAATGTCATGCTAGCTGTCAGGAGATAGGGAAGACATTAGGCATCTCACACGTAATAGTTGAATATCATTTAAAAAAGGGTTGAGTACTCTAAGGAATATGATGTTTGCGTGCCACATGAATTAAAGCAAATAAATATTACTGCCGAAAACCCTAAATTGGCGGGATTGGAAGATAATTGTTCATTATGGGCAGCTAAAACCTGGCGAAGCGATCAAGTCAACAAATAACAAGTTTACTACAAGCTCTGTGAAAATAGCGTGAAAAATTAAACAATAGAGAAGTGTGGTGTTTCATGATGATAATGCCAGACTACATACAAAATTTGAGATAGATGAAAGTAAATATATTACTTGACTTGGTAGATACCATATATATAAAGATCTAATGTCTGGTTATAGAGATTGGCTGAAATTTTGTCAGACTATTTCTATGGTTCCTCGGAACAAATTTTCTGAGTGGTGGACCAGGGATTTAATTGAAATTCGGTACATAGTGAAAAAAACGTACTAATAGTTTTTTTCTTGTATTTTTTTTACGGGAAGTGTATGTTTTTTTACGAATAGATCGTTACAGTTAAATTTTTGGTTGTTGTATCTAAATGGAATTCGTTTCCTGGAAATGGACAGAGGCCTTGAAACAAGTTCGATTTGCTCGAAATACTCGTATATGTAAATAACACATTCTTTACAGCGAAGGTATCACCGCCATATTAATAAAAGTTAGAATGTTGTGGATATAAGCATAAATCGTAAGTAGATATGTTCGCATCGTATTTGCGTTTGTCTCTTATTTCGAGGAATTATTATTGATATTTTCGTAGAAGTCTTTGAGCAGCGAATACAAATAAATAGATAGGTTAATCTTATATGTAAAAATCGTCCGTTTGGAAAAATCCAGTAATCTCCAAAAGTTACCGATTCAGTTTCGTTTTAATGGGTGTTCTACAAAAGTTACCAATTATGTCAGATTATTTTTACGATTCCTGGGAAGATCTTTCCGAAAAAAAATTTCGGGGGAAAAAAATTTATTTATTGCTCAATTTACTTAAAGTTCGGTACATAGGTGGCTTTTTTTTAGATGACCAGGAAATTTACTGGTCCTATTACGACGGGCCTATTGAAATAATTGGACTTCCTCTCTTCGGGAAGTGGACCAATCTCAATGTTAAAATCGAAAATGTTGTATTCCCACAAGTACTGAGTAAATAAAGTTATGATTAAAAGATATCCCGTGGTTAATTTTTCATAATTTCAATGAGTATTGCACGAGACCAATGCTTGCTTAAAATACTCAATTTTGTACAAAGAATGCAATTACGGTTGATGTATTTTCACGCCAGTTACTGTAATTGGGATTTACATTAGCCAATAACTTCTCTAATTTAGTGACATCAAAAGAATAATTGATTCACGGAGTATTCCCAAATATCCAAATCAATAATCGGGTTCATGGATAGCTGACTGAGTGATCTATTCTCGCTGTAACAAACTAAGATGTTTACGATTTCAATCATATTATTCGTTCCAACATTGAAAACGAATGCCTCCATTATAAGTCAATTGAGACCGATGTGGAAAAATAAATTTTGAATTCTTTCGACTTTGTGAAGGTCCCACCGCAAGTATTAAATTTGAAAATCGTTGTGACGAAACTCTGTAACTGCACACGACTTACTGTCAAAAGATTATACAAGAACGTAATAGTAGTGACCTGACCTTTCAATGGAGAAGACATCCTCATTCCTCGAATCCCTAACATTCCGTCCCGTCCCATACACCTTTACAATTCAAGCGACTAGAGTTAACAATCAACCAAACTCAGGGCCACTCTAAAAATATAGTATACCCACAGGACAGCTTTTTGTAAAACAATATTAATATTAAAAATAAATATCATTAATTTGGCACATTCCAAATTCGGGGTCTCTTGTTTGAATAGAGGTAGTATAAAAGCGTTGAAATTATTAAAGCTCTTTAAATTTCATCGAAAAATCATCTTGGCTGATAAAACTCATTTCCACCTAAATGCCTACGTCAAGAAGTGAAACTATTGCATCTGGGGTACGGAAACCCCAATATTTGTTATTGAAAAGTCTCTCCATGCTCAACGTGTAACTGTTTCGTGCGGTTTATGCTTCCGGGCGCCATTGGACCTTACTTATCGAAATTTCGAAAATAAATGGATTACCCTATAGAAAAATGATTAATGTTTTTTAAGGCTGGAAATTAAATAGTTTCGGCCAAGAAACGTGAAATGGGATCTAGTCTGCATATATTTATATTGAACAGTTTCATTGGGAATGTGTATATTTTATATTGTTTGTTTCTAGGTGAATCCATCACTCAATAAAGAATATTAAAAGTACATGCATACATATACGTATACGAGCGTAATAATGTACATTGAATTTACGACTTTTCTTCCCAGTATATGTTTTGTATTCTATTTCATTGTGTTTTACTTTCACCGATATATGTATAAACTTTTTGTTATTTCTGTTGTTATTGCAAACAAACAAATGTGCCAGTCAACGGCATTCTGTGACAACATGATGCATGATTAATTTATATGTGCATATAAATAAGGTGAATGGCATACAATGGAAATCAGTCAAGTTACGGCGTTCGGTATTTGGGTCACCTGAGTTTGACTCAATTGTAGCATGTTGCCAAGGATACATACATATGTATATGGACATATGTATGTAGTATGAATTTTAAGCCATTGCTTAAAGCCTCGAAGCCTCATTAGTGTTCACAGGTCATAAACGCTTATCTCTTATATCCAAATTAATCCGAAAAACAGCCAAGGTCTTGGCCCAACCAACATCGGAAATTGTAGAATTTTTTCTTTTTAAATAAAAAAAAACGGGGTCACTGCTCGGCAGGTAATGCCAACTTTTATGAGTATATTTCATTCAAAGCGGCGCAGTATTGAATGTAGGTCACTCCAGTTGTTAGAAAAAAAAACATCAATGAATGAATGAATGATGAATCCGTTTTAGTGGGCACGCAAAGAAGTGCTTAGTGTCATGAGAGGACTCACTCATTGCATGAAAGAAAAGATATTGGGAGCATGGATGTCAAACAATTTCTTGATACGTGTATGGTCTTCGAGATACGAAGGCTGCTATATATATTTCTGGGCTAGGCAACACTAAGTGTTGCCAGGTTCATTCTGACATTTCCATTGGAAAGTTTGACATTTTTTGGCACAACATCACTCAGAACGTTTTGTCATTTAATCGTGAATTGTTTTATTTACAGGGAATTAAAAAGTTCTGGCTTGTCTCTACAACGAACATCCCAGAATCGACACAACATATACTGTAAACATGGATGTCGAGCAATGAAAATAGAGAACAAGTGGTTTTAGTTTGCGCTACGCTAGTTTCTGTCCGGTCGATCGCCTTGTAGGTTGTGAGCATAGCATCTTTGTCTTTTCTTAAGCAATTTCAAGTTTTTGTTGCAGCATTATTTTTTGATGCTATTACGATCACATGCGGAGTGAATAAGTACAAGTCGTCGAACGTTACTCCCAGTTACATTGGGCTTTTAATAGTTCGTATTTTGACGTCATTGACTTTGAAATCAAAATCGGGCCGGTACTACTTCGTCCAGCTGGTAAAGAGCGTCGCTGCGGATTTAGCTGGTTATAATTGTAAGTGTTTTACAGTAGAAAAGTAGAAAAAGTCCGATAGATTGCTGTTCATCTTTGAGAAAATTATATTAATAACTTGATACTTAACGGCACAAAAAATAAAAGAGGCAACCTTTAGTGCTGATGAGGTTTTCTAAACGTAAAAGTTTAACGATTCCGGGGAGAATTTCCACCGATGACTGTCGACTAATCGTTTTCTTTATCACCCACCTTTTTTACACCGACGGAAATAAGGATTCTTCAAAGTTCGATTGCTTGTACCACCAGGCTCAGGAGGTGAGTGAAGCTTTTGACATATTTCAACCAAACTTACCTCTTAGGTACTCGTCGCTATACTATTTTAATTTTAACAAATGTTTATTTATTAAAAATGTGTATTTTATTATTAATAGCAAAAGTCTTTATGGTTTTGCTTTGTATTTGTATATTAAAAAATGTTTGGGTTATAAATGTCTTTATGTATATACAATATGTTACATATTTTATTTTATTTAAGGTTTTGTTTAAAATAAAATACTTAATAATTATAATATATTTTATAATTTCGCCCCGTGCGCGCTTGTCGATGAGTTGATTAGAAATCTCGCCTTTTGTTTGGCAAGCAAGGCTTATATAGCTGCAAGCACTGAAGAAGGTTCGTTGGGGTGCGTACACAAAATTAGGGTGGTGTCCTGTTTAAGCGCACGCTTAAACAAAAGGCAATGCCAAATACTGATAAAAGCGATAAAAGCGACCGCAATTAGAAAATTTAACTTAATTTTTTATTTAAATTAATATTCCATAACTTTTGGATGTTGGTGGCACCGGGATTTGAACCCGAACCTTCCGAATGTCAGTACGCAGTGCTAATCACTCGGTTACCGCGGCCGCCATGTACATCCCTTTAGCAAATCAAACAAACAATTTGATTTGTGCTTGAAAACTGCTAAGAAAAATGGTCGTAGCAAATTAGAGAAGAGAATATGAGACCCAAGAGTAATGGATCTCTAGCGTCACAGCAGAATCGATACAAATACAAATATTAGGCACTTGAAATCTGCATTAAAGAACGAGCAGAGTACGACTGTGATAAAGAAAATAATGAGAAACGTATATATGTATAGAACATCAAAGGTACAAACGAAGCAGACGTTATCAAAGATTATCGAAGTAGTTACTGCAGGCGAAGAGATTTAGGTGGAAGTGTACTAGGCCTAGCCACATACCAGCATCAATTCCTACTAACTGCTGCTCTTGCATAAATATGTTCATGCATTTAGTACTAGCGATTGATTTGGAAAGCTCTTCCTATCGACATAGCAGACAACGACCATCACTTTGATATCGTTTTGTGAAAATATTTACACACTTTAATTGAATGTTGTGTGTTCGCGATGAAATTCGCTCAAAGCATGCACACATTCTTACATACACAGAGGACATATGAATGCATGTAATTGTATAAAATAATGCCTAGATACTCTGTTTATCAAACAAACAAATGAAACTAGAAATTGTAAAGAACAAATATTTTTGAACCGGTATCGGGATTGGTTGGTCCCGAATGAAAGTTATTAGCATTTGGTGAATAACCCAAGAAGAATAAATCGAAATTCATCTATCCAAAGTTGGACAAATAAGATGAGAGATGCCATTGGGAGGAATTTTTTGTAATTATCAAGCGATTAATAAAATATGAAGGAAACATAAACTATGTTTATATGTTTATATTTTATATTTTATGTTTCTGGGTAGAACCAAAAAGGCCACAGCAATGACTACTATGTAACATAGTAAAGGACATAGAGCTAAATAATTCAAAACCTATTGAATATAATAACTTTGAATCAACTTCTGCTACAATTGCTCACGACCTGGCACAAGTAGCACTTGAGTGACCGAAAATATCATAGCAGAAAAGAACCCATCTCTGGTTTTGCCTTCACCAGAATGATCAAAACACCATCTTATTACTATACAAGATTTTAACGATCTAATTAGCGATTTAAATTTGCCAAAAAACAGAGCAAAGCTTTCAGGCTCTGACTTGGAATAGTGGAATTTGAAAAGAAGATTGACTTGGTCAGAGTCATAGCGTGTAATGAATGGCAACCTCTCACAAACATTGTGTGATGAGTTGCAAGGCGGACTAAGTTAGGTAGAAATGTGGGCCAATGTCGTTGATTTAGGCATAATCCATAAAAGGTTTATAATTGTTTCTATTCACTAAGGTATATTAGACTTCAGAGTTGCTATTTTCAGCACACTCAGGAACGAGGCTTAACACCACTGCAAAATACCTGCGACTCATCTTGCACAAGAAATTAAACTAGTTAAAGAACTCGGAGGATCGAATATACTTGAAAACGTGCGATTGGATGAAAACTGACCATGTCACCTACAGTTTATCGATGGATTTAGATTGCGATGGTTTAGAATAGTAGTCTGTTGACCAACATTCGAAAACCATGGTCCTACCAAATAAACTAATAAGGTTTTGTTTACCAGAAATGATAGACTACTACATAATTTTCAGTGACTTCACAAACGTCTGTGCTGTGGTTATCCCAGATAAGAGCCTGTCAGGCAAAGCTGTTCCAACTAAAGCAGGGTCGATCGACTTTCATACGGATGGGTCAAAACTAGACAACAGGAGAAGGAGGATCAGGTTTCGAGTCCTGATCCGACCAACATCTAAAAAAAAAGTTATCATTCATTTTAGATTCTTAGAAAATGTAAAAATTCTCAGGGATTTATATATCCCGGCAATTTTGAAAGGGTTAAACAGTTACGTCGGAGCCAACAGCTTTGTTGTGTTTAAGCTCAATGTGGGATGAGCAATTTACCAATAACCAACAACAGTTGCATACAACAAAAGGCACAGTCGTCTGCACGCACAGGAGCTTTGGAGGCATTTTGAGAGAAATTTCCCATTCGCCATTTGAAGATACGTATTTCCGTATTAGATGTTTTTACATATGTTTATTAAATTGTGTTTAGACACTTAAATGCTTAAGGAGAATATGAAAATTTGGAAATAATTTGGTAAACATTTTTTTCTCGTTGCTTCTGGGCTTAAAACAGAAATCGGATGTAGAAATCGTGTTTACGCATTCCTTCTTAAAGTAAACTCGGAAAATTGTATCAAAATTTTGCTTATTTTCTCAAGAACATCCCCGTATTCGTAAACCAAAACCAAAACATTTTTTATCAGAATATTTTTCTTTTAGGAAAATTGAATACGTACCGATTAAGTGAAGATTTATAGTCTATTAGTCCTTTTGATTGCTCAAAAAAAAAAAAACAAGAAAAGAAAAGGATGTGTGAGAGTAAAATTGCCTTTCTACTCTCAGAACGCATTTCAAGCCTCTTACGGGCAGCCCGCGAAACTAAAAAGTTACCGGTTATCTCCCAATGAAAGGTACGTGAAAGATACTAAGAGTTGAAGTGGAAAGTGTATTTGAAGAGGAAAAACGAGAGGTTGAAATTCGTCAGTATATGGTGTGGAGCCGAGTGGTTAGCATTGCGAACTGACATCCGGAACGCTCGGGTTCAAATCCCGGTGCCACCAACATCCAGAAGTTATAGGAAATTAATTTAAATAAAAAATTAAATTAAATTTTCTAATTCTAATTCTAATTCCCCACTGCAGGGAATGTCCACCCATCCGAGTGTATTTCGGACATGAAATAAAAAGGCTCCTTGTAAAGAAGCCATCAGCCGTTCGGAGGCGGCTTAGTATAAACTGTACGTCCCTCCGTTGGTTGAAAAACATCATATATCATTACTTTATTTACTCAATACTTGTGGGAATACAATATCTTTGGTTTTACCATTGAAATTGGTCTACTTCCGGGAGAGAAGAATAGTCTCCCATCTATGTGCCGAACTTGAGGTAAATCGAGCCGTAAATACGATTTTTTCGAATGGGTCAGTCCCTGGCACACTTTTTGGAGAGAAGTGTAGTCTTCCTGTTAACCTAAGCAAAATGCCCTCTAATTTCAAGTAAATGAATCAGCCTCTTGCCCACTTCTCGGAGAGAAGAAGAGTCTTCCTGTTAGTCTAAGCAAAAAAACACTTATGTACCGAATTTCAAGTAAATCGAACCATAAATAAGATGTTGAAACACATCAGAGCCTGTTGACTAAGTTGGGCACTCCGGGGCTATACTATAGTAGATAATTCCTTGTCAATCCCACAAAACACGCAAACAAATCTTCCTGGCAGTCAATCCTGGCTTGAAGACCGTTTATGCCGGCTATCTACCCTTTGACCATGTCTATTTTCGTTCGACGTTGCTGCAAGTGATTATCATCAGTCACCGTCCGCTTCAGATATGTATCGTTCGGGTTTTTTTTATGCAAATGGTTCCAAACGGTTTTCTGGCTTATCTTTAGTTCCTCAGCAATTAAATAAGTGCTCGCGCGACGGTCTGTTTCCACTATTTCCATGATTTTATGGCAATTTTCGACGACAAGCCTCCCGACGCGTGGTGCATCTTTGACATCGAAATTACCGTAACGGAACCTAGTAAACCACTTTTGTGCTACACGTTCGTTTACAGTATCGAGCTAAATTACTTTTTTGCAAAGATTGTAGTAAGATACTAATATTTTAAAAACGAAATCATAGCCTTACGTTGTTGGCAACTGTCTAGCAGTTAACCAGAAACGGGAATGATAATGATTTTCAACACTACGCCATTGCTATGTTATGTTAATTTCTAGCACCCCAGGGATATGTTAACTTTTCTGTTGTGCTCTGTTAAAGTTCGCTGTATGGCGCTACATTTTACATCGTCAAGTTGGCCGAGTGCTTCGTGCTTATAACTGTTCGAATGTAATTGCAGTCAAATTTATGTTTGATATTTTTTAATGAGCTAGAAATTCAACCTGCCTAAATGAACTAATATTAAGCTAATGCATAATCGGACAATTGACAGTTCGTAGAACATAGCCGTGTTAAAAATATCAGTTGTTTACATGGAAAAAAGATGGAAGATACAGCAGTTATTGTAATAATGCAAACCAGTTGTATTCTATTTATCAACTCGTATTTTTCTCTGCAGAGCTTGTATGAGTGTGTATATACTAAGTGAAAGAATGCAATATTGAAAATTGGGAAAGGATTAATGTGATAAAGCTATATGGTTTCCTTTTGATGCTCGATTCAATTTTCATACATCACACGAGCAACATACATACATATTTACATATATTGTTCTTTTCAAATTTTTTTCTGATGCAAAAAAAAAAACATTAAAAATCTTGAAAAAAGAAATTATTTCAAATGTATATATGTTAAATATATTTTGTACGCAATAAAATGGTACCGGAAATTTATCGTTTCGATTGTACAAAGTATTTTTAAATTAATGACAGTCCAAGTGTGTCAAGTGCGTTGATAGGGAGAACGCAATGATAATGTGTCATGTTAATGATTCTGTCATCTCATCTTCGGTCAAACATCCTAATCGTCTTTCATGGGTAATAGAAAGGCTGGAGAACCTTAGGTTTCTCTTTTCACGGGAAAGGCAAAATATATCCAATTTTGATAACAAACATGAAGGTTTATGAGGCTATATCTAGTTAGTAGCCCGAAAACTGAGATTTTTCAAACATTTTTCACGAGGAAACTGTTAGCTGTATTATTTTGAGCATTTGTGTGAAAAAATCAAACGGATTTCGTTAAAGTAATGTATAATCTTAATCGAAAGGATAAGCCAAAATTTTTTTTGGAAAAAGGCGGCTTCTAAAAAAAATAATTTTTTCTACATAATTTTGATCTTGAACTGCACATTTAAAAAAAAACTTTTCATTGGTAATGGAAAAGCTTCGATTAAGTACTAGAAAATACTGTTCAGAAGCCCGCGTAAGAATTTGACTAATCAGCTTATCAAAAGAGTTTCAAATACTACAACGGGTCGTCACAGATATGCGTGTAACTTCCAAAATAACAATCAGATCGACTTGAAATTTTCAGAGTATTTACTTGAATACAGGTACATTACGAAAATGAAATTTAAAAAAAAATAATTTTTTTGAAAATTCTAACTAGTAACTTTGAATATTGTTTGTTTTGTTTTTTACATTTCTTAACTGGTCACTTCAATGACACGTTTTAAATCGTTTAAAATATAATAGTTACAAACTTCTCGGAAGGTGCCTGCTTACATTCAAACATGTATTGTGTTATTCGCGCGTTTATTGAGCGGTTAATGGTTGCATTCCTCTATTGTTCTGGAATAATGCGTTAAAAGGATTTCTCATAACTAATTACTTAACTGATTTTGTTCTAGATGATGAGCCTTTTTTGATTTTTCTGTAATTTTTGTAGTGCATTTAGCGCAGTTTTTCCTTGCAGACTTTCAAATGATAGTGAAGATCAATATTAGCTTAACTTGATCGAAATGTTAAATAATTTTCACTAACATTTTTGAAGAGACCTTACTTCATGGTTCACTTGGATCTTAAATGAGCCAAAAACTAGATCATAATAGTTGATAACATAGTTAATAATAGTAGGTATAATAAATATAGACATTAGAAAGAAATAAAAGAAAAAACTATTGCACTAATGATGATCATCTCTTCTGACGATCGCTGCTTTTCTTTGCTTCAAGGTAAATACCGAAGTAATATTTCTAGGTTAAAAAATCGTGGTTACAGAATAGGGGTGTTAAAATATTCTTCAAAATTGAAACAACTAGTAAATGCAAAATGTGATTATGCGTAAAAATTAAGCAATTTTTGCAACTTTTAATATTTCGAAACAAAAAATATTTGCAAAGTAATTAAGAAACCCTTTCCTTTTGTCAGTATAATTGCTATGACCTTCAGTATTTCTTGGAAGGCTTCTAAATTGCACTGCGTTTATTGAATAGATTAATCGAAATTCAGAAAATGTCAAAAGCAAACGATAGAATCCAAAAAAATAGTTAGGTAGGGTTTTTCTTAGAAAGACAAAGCGGTATGCGTACGCATCTGTAAAGGACGTTCCGCTGAAAGGATTAAACACATACAAATATATATATGTATGTAAATACATACTTATACCTAGATCATGTAGATCATGTATAACCACTTTGAATGATTTGGGTATAAATAGGACTGCCACGTCGAATGATAGTCAGACTTTCGCGATCACTCAAAGTATTCAAACGTGTCATCAAATTAAAAAAATAGTTGTGCTCAATTGTTTTTTTCTCAAATCTATATATAATTGTATAAGCAACAAATACATATAAAGAAAGAAGGCCCACACAATGGGTTTAAATATGAGAACACCAACTACCGTATACTATCCCAAACAGCTTTTAAACACAGACGCAAGGCAACCAGCGAAACTGAGGCGAGTGGATTATGTCGCCACATACCAAGATGATGGTCTGGTCACATTCCATCCAATTACAAATATGACATATGTGCCACAACCGGGATGCAATCTACCAACCGCTGGACAGACTTCCATTCTCTATCACGACTTATCTCACAGCGGAGAGTCAACGAATGGTTTTCGAACCATTTTCGTTAAAAATCTGCAAGCGAAACACACACCAAGAGACTTGTTTAATATATTCGCACTATATGGTAAAATTATTAACTTCAGATTAATAGTGGATAAAGAGGGCCGATCACGACGTTTTGGATTTGTGACTTTTCTTAATTCGAAGTCTGCCTTGGCCGCGATTAAGGACTTAAATGGCAAGTTAATTAGTTTAAATGGTAGATTACTTGTGGAAATTGCGCACCGTCAGTGGTTCAACAATATTAAGCAGGAAAGATCAAAGGAAAAAGTGTTGTGTGAAGCTAATAAACCTTTCCAGGAACGCTATAATGTTATAAATGGGAACCTCAGGATTTAATTTGATACGTAGCTTACGTAATATAATATGACTTTATATGCCTTTGTATGTATGAATATATATGTGCATATTTGAAGTAAAATAAAAATCAAACTAAAAAGCGACTCCTGATTTTGCTTGTTTTGACATAAGATATAGTTTATTTAAATTTAATTAGTAAAAAATACGTAATGAAATTTTTGCTTCATCGGTGAGAGAAGTAGTCTGCGCAGGTGGCAAAGTACTATTAAAAGTACTATTATTTCGGAACTTACAATCTGTACTATTTTCAACAGATGTAGTTGTACAGCCGAGTTATTAACCAAAAATTGTGAATGGTAAGGTACTAGATGAACTTTTGCCGGGTAAAGAGGTTTGGGTTTTTCTCTCGTTAAATATATTTAACCCTACTGAATACATTAAAACAATAGTCAATTTACCTAAATATCGAAAAAACACTCTAAATAGACTTTGAGACGTGACGTGACGTGAAAAATGTTGCTCTGTGTAAAGGAATTATTTTAAAATTTTAGCACCAATGGCCTTTCGATCCCAAGAGGTTTAGGTCGCTATGCTATCGGTTCTTGCTAATCCAGTAATAGAATAATTCCTTCGTATTATTATTATCTGGCGTAAGCCGATATAAGATTTACTTGTCAATCGCCTCTCGGCTGCTTCGAGGTCGATGAATGAGTCATTTCGGCTTCTTCTCTCTCTTGGGGTATTCTGAGTTTATCCGTTTTGTTTGCCAATGCACCTTCTCTCAACTTTTATCGCCCAAACAAGGTCAAAATCTTTAGAAAAATCTACAACAATTAATTAAATATTTATTTAGTCTATGAACAACGGTATCTTGCAGACTATTACTAAGTAATTATTAAGTAAAATATTAAAGCATTTAAAATATGTGAAATTGAATTTTACATGGTTGATTTTATATATGGTTGGGTTTTAATGGGTTAAATACATGTACATTATGTAAAATTAAATGAAAAATTAAAAAAAAATTTTGTTTTTGAAAATTCCAACCAATAATATAATACTACCTAACACGGTCACTTCTTATTTTTCATTGAACAGAAAAAAGCTATATGGGTGTTTCCATGGTTATGCACGCGACATTTGTACGCGTTTAATTGCGTTTGAATGGTGAAAAAATAGAAATATAATGGGAAGAAGTCACTTCTTTTAGGATCGCTACATTGCATTTGATGAGTTTTTTCCAAAAAGTATAAGTATTGCAAAATTGAGCACTGGGTACCCAAGTTGCAGTCAATCAAAGTTGACTTACGCACGTGACAAAAATGGAAGTTGGTTTTAGAACCGAGAGAAAAAATGCGAAAGTAAGCGAATTGTCGGAGATTTTTATTTCGGTAAATTTTTTTTTATAAAGGTTAATAATGGAGCTTCATAATTATGTTTGCTTCGAAAACAACTGATCATGCTTTGGCAAAGAAAAAACAAAAATATTGATTACTCACGTGACATTACGCACGTGACAATTTTTACCTTCATACATAATTTAGTAATTTTACATATATTTTCAGAAGTTTTTGAAAAAAAAATTAAACTTTTATTCAAAAATGGAAAATAAAAATTAAAAATTAGGGTACTACAAAATTAATCCAACTTAATTTTTTCTTTAAGTAATTATCCTGCTCGAGCAACATTTACATATTCGCTTATTTTCATCTTGCTTAAGCCTCTCCCTCTACCGATTTTGATTTTTAGCATTACTTGACTTCTAATATTTATTGTAAAAGTAAAATAATATTTATCAAATGGACTTTAATTAAGAGCATTAAAATTTTCGTACTTACCATTACGCACGTGACAAAGTTCAAAAGTAAAAAAAAAATTTTATTTTTGCAGATTGCTATTTACATTAATATTTTATTTTAGTAAACAATAAAATTGCTTAACACACAAAATAATAAGACACTTAAACTTATATTACGGTAATTATGGAACTATGTACTTCTTTTGCATTACGCACGTGACACACAAATGCTGCCAAAATACAATAGAAATGAAAAAATACCGTTATTGATGCACAGTTTGATCTCTTCTCTCATTTTTATATTAACTTGTAGTTGTATCAATTACTTATATACCAAAATGCGATATTGCATATATATTTATTTCGTCAGCAGCAATTAAAAGTAATACATTCTACAGGTTTTAAAGTGAATAAAAGAGTTATAAGTTTTGCATACAATCTTTTGGAATTTAAAATTAGAAAGAGCTGAAAATTTTTTTTGCATAGTAAAATATCAACATTTTTCTTCTATTTTCTGTGTCTATAAAAATTCTGCGAACGTTTTGATTTTTTAAGTCGCGGTGGACCATTTCATGGAAACACCCATATAGAGCTCCAAGTGCGTACCTAATTTGGTGCTAGGAAACACATTTGCGTAAGATTTTTTAAGATAATATCACGGTAGAAAATAATGAATGTCACTTGAGTCGCGTCGCGAAAAACAGCTTCCGTTAGCGCGCGATGAGTAATCGCATCATTCTAGAAGTAATTTTGTTATACCCACTAAGCACTGCGTATCTTGACCAGAATGGTGTTGAAATTAACCTTCCACCCTAATCCAAGGTATCATGCGTTTCCGAGCGCCCTGGATGGTTTACAGTCAGAGGCGTCTGCCTATATTCAAGCAATTAAAATCCACAGGAAAGGTGAGAAGACTCGACAAAAGAAAGGAAAATGCACCGCGATCATCTGTGCTGGCCTAGCAGCCTCCAATGAGAGGGTTTCTACTGATTCCATCAACACTCCGAGCGAGACGGGTAGAACAGCTCCAGTCGAGCATGCTGTGAAATCTCTGAAATCCGGTGGCAACAACCCAAGTGGAGTCCTCGGCTTAGCCCTAGGATCAAAAGGGACGCTGAAAGCGACAAACTTCATATGTTCGAAGATGTTGATGCGATCTTTAGCCGGAAAACTTGGAAGATGTTATGGACTCCAAAACCATGGAAGATAATAGAGACATCGCAGTTACAAGGTGGTATCTACTCTCTCTTTCTGCGCCTCGACGACAATCTTGGATTGTTCACCGTCTACTAAGCAACTACAGGTAGGCTCAGAACATGATTATATTTAAAAACAACATTTCTTCTTTTCTTCTATCTCAACACAGCGCGACGCAGATACAACACGCTTCGAATTGGAAGAGAGGCATATTTTGATTCTCTCATCGTGCATTGCGCATAACAACCATGTTCTATCACCGAATTGGCTTTAAGGAAAAATAAAGGAGGAGGGAGTTAGAAATCAGATGAAGAAAATACTAAAAATTATCTTTTATCTTGAAGTTTTTTTTCGACTAATTTTATAGGACAAAAAAGGTAGCATTTGTGACATGCTATAGATAAAACACGATCGGTCAAATTACAGAATTATTTTTAACTTTATTGCAGGCACATTTCTCGTATTTCGAAATATCATTTTTCCGCCAGATTCACAAAGGCTTACGGAAAGTGTTTTTATGGGCGGAAAAAATAATATGATTTATCAAATAAATCCAAACTCTCGATAACACATAGCAGTGTTCCGCTAGTCAGCGCAATGAGCCTACTGAACTGCTATAGGGCACCCCAGTGGGGTCGATTGCAGCCAGAAACTAACAGATTCTGATGTAACAAGAGAAGGAGAATAAATATTAATATTACAACAGTTTGACAACTTTTATTAAAAATTTATCTAAATGCTATAAAAGACACCAGCGACATTTCGATACTTCTTTTCGATATCTACTCACATTCCCTGTATTTCTATTTTTATTTCTTATATTTTTATATTATTTTTCATATCTTGTGCACACTACGTAAAAAAACTGAATTCTTCCTCTGTTTCTGCTAGTGCAATGTGTGTTGAAGTGTCAAAAATTATCGCATTTATAAATTTCAACTACAAGTAAAACGCTACTGTAAGTATAAAAAATTTAGTTTTGCTACAATTGTAGGTGTATATATGTATGTATACATAAGTGGTATCCATTCCCTTGACTTCGCACACGCCTCAAAGCTCTCATTTATTGCCAACTTCCCTGTAAATTTCAAACCTCGTTTATTTTTGTTGAGCTCAGCCTCGGGGTCGACAATGTGATTGGAATATTGTCATTAAGGCGTGTGAATCATTTAGTAGGTTGTACGGCGCAGAATGGGCTTGGGGCAGAATGAAGATTTTGGCTGCTATGTAAGTAAGCAGAAAGTGCAAGGATAACAAGAAAATATATTCTGAAATTATTTGCTGAAACTATAAATTAGAAATGAATTTAAATTTTTTTAGCAAATTGTATTTACTAAAATTATATATTAAACGTAACGAAAAATGCTGATTTTCTGCGCGATGACCTTCTATTTGACTGAAACTCAGCATAAGGTTTAATTTCATGCTAAAATTGACAGAAATCAGGTCGTTTAGAAAAAATAACTATAGCTAGTACTTTAACTCTACTTTGATGAGGGCGGAATGAACCAGTTCACAGGTAAGTTCTAACCAATTCGTTGTGTTGCTGAGGACAGATCAAAAGTATTAATAATACTCCGTTATAAATATCGTCCTTTACGTCCTTGTGGAACTTCAAATGTACGGAACGGCTTAAGCTTATTAGACTCTATCTGACCTATAAAAAAAACTGCCCGTTTGTAATGGGTGTTCTCCAAAAATTAATGGCCGATTGTCTTGAAATTTCGTCAGATTGCTTCTATGATACCTGGGAAGGGTTTTACGAAAAACAATTTTCGAGAAGTGGACCAGGGACTGACCTATTCAAAAAACACTTATTTATAGAACGAATTACTTGAAATTCGGTACATAGGTGTCTTTTTGCTTATATTAACAGGAAGATTCTCCGGTAAGTGTGCCAGGGCTAACCTGTTCGGAAAAAAGTTTATACGTATATATGGTTCCATTTACTTGAAATTTGGTACATTGGTGGCCTTTTTCTTAGATTAACAAGAAGACTCTTCTTCTCTCCGGGAAAAGAACAAGGGGCGGACTTATTCAAAAAAATTTATGGTTCGATTTACTTGAAATTCGGTACATAGGTGGCTCTTCTCTCCGAGTACTGGAGCGAGGAGTTGCCTATTCAAAATGCCGGGCTATTCCCCTCCCCTGGTAGTGGAACAATGTCAATGGTAAAACCAACGATTTTGTATTCTCTTATGTATTGAGGAAATAAAGTTATGATAAAAAGATACCAATGGGTATTATCGACAGCAAAGCGTTGCATGGTACAACTAGTTAAACAATATAAAGAGTGATTTTTAGACGTATGGTTTTCAATGAGGCGAATCCTTAGAGATGCCGTACCGCATTGCTGCTGTTGAGCGGTGTATCGACGAAGACCCGAAGGAGTCCATCCGTCATAGTGCATAATAGTTGGAGCTATGCTCTCACACTTTGTGGAAGGATCTTGGATTGCGGACTCACAAAATCCAGTTCGTGCAAGAATTGAAACCGAACGACCAACAAGCGTTTCGCATGTTCGGTGAATGAGATCTAAACGGGATGGCCACCGATCCCGAGTTTCACAAAATAATCTTGTCAGTGATGAAGCTTACTTTTAGTTGAATCTGTATGTTAGTAAGCAAAATAATCCCACTTGGAGTGATGACAATCCAGAAGTCTTTGTTGGGACGCCGTTGCATCCTAAAAAAGCGACTTTTTGGTGTGATCTATGGGTAGAGGGAATCACTGGTTCACATTTCTTTATAAATAAAGCTGGCGTTAATCTGCCAGTCTAAGGTGAGCCACAATAAATGACTTTTTCGTACTTGTATTGGAACATGTTGATGTGGACGATCCTTGAATTCCAGAAGACTGCGCTATATGCAATAAAAGTAAGGAAACAATCAATTTGATGAAGAAACTGAGGCCCGTGGTGGGGCCACTAGACTATATTTGTAGAGTTATATGAAGTCGCTTGTTTACGCAGATAAACCTGAGACGATTGACGACTTGAAGGAAAATATTCGGCTCGTTATTGCTGTAAAAAGAGGTCGAATATGCATCCCTCGGCTGGAACTTCATCGAGCTAGCGTCGAAAGTCATTTGCCCGAAATCATATTTAAAAAATAGCGACAAAATTTTGTTTTTATATTTAAATTAAACTTTAGGCCAGAATATTAAATTATATGAATTTCATTTGTTCTTGAACACCACATATTGAAAAAAACGCCTTTTACATAGCAAGAAGTCGATAGTGGTTTCTTTATTTAATAAAGGGATTAAAAATCTGGCAGAGAAATAATTTTAATTTACAAGGTACCCTGGCAGCGAAGTCAATAAGACCAATAAACTGATTTCATTTCGGAATAGGGAGGTGATGGCTTAAGATATGCTCTTACCATATATTGTCAACCTAACGTAGCAGTAACAAACAAAAGACTGCTAAGAGTTATGTGTAGACAAGGGTATATCTCACCTGGAGCGGAAAATGTGATTAATCAGTGATCAAAGGAAAAAAGACCAAAACGTGTATTTTAATTTGTTAGAAGAACAACAAAGTTATTCAAACTACAGACGTTAAAGGGAGTGTAGCAGTGTTGTGTAATTGGTATTAATCAGTTCAACGTAACCTTGCCATGGCTTACAAGATAAAAAAGTTGCTTTCGACTTTACTCAGCTTCATACATTAATTTGAGTGTGGGTGGATAACTTTTCAAAATAAATTAGACACTTAATCAGTAAGTAATCAAATACTAATTTGTGGCTTGTCTTAATCTCTTCTTTCACAAAATCATCAAACGCTCTAAGAGTTTGTCTTGCAAGCTCAGATATAAGGATAAAATCTAACATCTGCTGTGAAGTGTTAATTGCAACAGTTTTTGATGTATAGAAAATTTGTGAGTCACTCTTATGTTCGTGACTGCAAGTATTTATTAAATGATTTTATCTTAGATGTTACTCAAACCTTTGTACGAGTAGATATGTATGTCTGTACACAGGGTTTTTAGCTAAGTGGCCTCTGTCTGACCTGACGCTTTAAAATCTTACTTCTTACCAAGAAGACTTGAGATTTTGCGCAAGTGTGTAGTCTGTTGATGCATAATCGTCAACTGAAAGCTTTTAAATTTAGCAAAAACAAAAAAGTTTCCGTCAATATGTTGCTTTGAGCATTCATGGTTGCTGCATTTGATGTTGTTTGTCTGATAATGACGTTGTTTACAAAGTGTGTCGTTGTCATCGTCGTTTTCGTCACCGCCGGCGATATCAACCCGCTTAAAGGTTAGACGCAATCTTTGGAACGTCGGCTACAATTACCCATTCACATATAACATTGTAGCAATGTCACAGGGCGATCGTTTGTCGTTTGTCTTTCATAGCTTTTTTTTTGCTTGTGTTCGCTGTTGATCCTTCTTACTTCATTAATTTTTCGTAACGCAATTTTCTATAACCTCTTCACATTGGCGTATCTTTCCACTAACACACCTATCTGCTGCACTTGCTCAACATGCTTTCAATGGTTTTGTTGAGCGTGGTATGTAAAATAATAACTCGTATAGCATAATGGCATAAGATTATGAACTCGAATTAACTTAAAATAAGTCAATTTATTTTATTATACTGAATTGTATTTTATTTTACTTGATTTTATTTAACTTCATTTTATTTTACTTCATTTTATTTTACTTGATTTTATATTAGTTTATTTCATTTTATGTAATTGGATTATTCTTAATTTAATTGTAATTTATTTTATTATGGGTGTATGCATTAATCCGTGAGGTTTTCTTTGAAAATTAAGACTTTATTGTGAAAAAATTGTTATACATTTAATGTTCAAAGTATTGCCAATCGGAAGCTACGATGTTTGCCTATCTTTCTGGCAGTTTGTGGATCCCATCCCAAAAGAACTTCTCCGGCTTGGAGGTCAAGAAAAATCGAGCCAATTTCTTATACCCTGTTCTGAAGTGAAGCGTACTCCGGTGAGGGCATTCTGCATTGATCTGAACAAGTGGCAATCGGAAGGTGCTATGTCTGGGCTATAAGGCGGGTGAGATAGAACTTCCCAGCCACAGTTTTCCAAATAGTTTTTAACTGGCCTTGCAACATGTGGCCGAGCGTTGTCATGATGAAAAATTATTGATTCGTGTCTGTCGCATATTCTGGTCGTTTTTCCGCGATGGCCTTTTTCAAACGAATCAATTGTTTTTGCTAGAGGACCCCATTGATCGTCTGATTCGATTTCAATAGCTCATAATAGAGCCCACCCTTGAGGTCCCACCAAATACATAGCATAACCTTGGCACCATGGATACTCGGCTTTGCCGTGGATGCCGATGGTTGGCCGGGCTTCACAAACGATCTCTTGCGCTTTGGGTTATTATAATGAATCCATTTTTCATCACCAGTGACAATCCGATACAAAAATGACTTCTTTTGGCGGCGTTGAAGCAAAATATCCGATATGCAGAATCGACGTTCGACGCCTCTTGGCTTTAATTCATAAGGCACTCAAATTCCAATCTTCTGGATGAATCCTAATGATTTTAATCGTCTGGAAATGGTTGCTTGATCAACTCCTAATACTTTTGCAAGTTCTTCTTGCGTCTGGCATGCATCTGCGTCGAGCAATGTCTCCTATTCTTCGTCTTGAAATTTTTTTGGCTGTCCGGGTCGTTCTCCGTCGTCTAGGTCGCAATTGCCACTTTTAAACCGTTCAAACTTTTGCCAATTGGCACGTTCGTTCGGCTATAGCATAGTCACCATAAACGTTCAGTAAAATATTATGACTTTCGGTAGCACTTTTCTTCATGTTAAAGTAATGAAGATGAACTTCCCGCAAAAACACTTTATCTGGTACAAATTTCGACATTTTCAAATGAATCAAACAAATTGTTGTTCACGCTGAAACAAATGACATCTACTGAAAACGACGCGAAATGACAGTACCTTTGAAACGAATATAGCCACAGATGAACACGACACGAAATAATACAATACTAGTAGAGCCCTCTTAAAAAACCGCACGAATTAATTTTTTTATTTTACTCTTTATTTTATTTTACTTTAATTTACCATATTGTTTTAATTTTATTTAGTTTTATTTTACCTTATTAAATTTTATTTAAATTCATATTATTTTGTTTTTAGTTTAGTTTATTTTATTAATTTAATTTCAATGAATTTTAATATTTTTTGAAATTTTTGAACTAACCTTCCCCACAGTACATTTATAGCATAAACCCTACTCATGTACGAGTATGTATGTATACATGCACTCGCATATCAAAATGCCTTATAGCTATGATATTACAAAATCTAGATTGTTGTTACTGCAGCGTTATGGCAACTCACTTTGTTTTTGTTACTCCCACTTTATTGTTGTTGTTACCGCGTTTTCTGGCGTTTAAATGGCTGTTGAGTTGGAAGTTCTTTGGTGGCTGAAAGGCGGTTTCCCTTGATGGGAGTTTTAAGTTGAGTAGCGGAGCGCGGGTCCATGTGCGAGTGTTTGTACTTGACGATGACACTGCAAATATTAAACACGCAATTTGTCGTACAAGCCGTAGGGTGTTTTGAGTGTTGCTTCTGCGAATGCACGTGCGCACATATTTCCACACAAACAAACAAATATGTAAGTGGAGATGTGAATACGAGCAGAAGTACTCAAGCATCAAAGAGAAAGTGCATGAATCTACTAAATGGCTCGGTGCGCATTTAAACAATCACATACTCACATATATACACATTTATGATTTACACCATATATGAACTTCTTATTGTCTATATTTTCAATGTTTTCAATAATAAAACTCAACTGTATCCGCCTTTGAGTTATGTGTCTCTTTTATAGAGTGTATGTAAGTATGTATTTGTATTCACTTGATGCGCCAAAACGCCTTCTTCTTCTCCTTCATTAGAGTGGGTATCGCTTACGTGATTATAGCCGAATCTACAATAGCGCGCCATTCGATTCTTCTCTTCGCTTTTTGGCCCTAGTTGAAAATACCAAGTGAAACCAGTCACCCCACACCAGATCCTTCCTACGGAGTGGAGACGGGTTCTGCACCGAATACTTTCAATGCTGGAGCTTGCGTTCATTTCGACGTTATGACCTAGCCAGTGTAACCGCTGCCTCTTCATAAGCTAAACTATATCAATGTTATAGTATAACTCGTACAGCTCATTGATCCATCGTCTGCGGTCAAAGCTTGCCATATAGTAGGACGGTAATGTTATGACTGTCAAAGGTGTCGTTGGAGCCAAGGCGTCAATGCGCCGGCTATTTGTTTGACAACAGGAGATAGTTCGTCTTGTCCTCCTTTACTCGCTCTTCTTATTTTCACCAGCACTAAATTGAAGAAATCGCACAATAAAGAGTGAATCCATCCAAAACCTCGTTTGACCTCGAACGGCTCAGAGACGTCATTCCCAATTCTGACTGCACTTCCGGTGTTAACCAGCGTCAGTTTTCATAGCGGCATAAGTTTTGCAGGAATGGCAAATTCAGACATAGCGGCGTAGAGACAGCTCGTTACGGTGATGCGAAGGCAGATTTAAAATTGATAAAGAACGTGCCTTTTTCAAGATTTGTCGCATGGTAAATAACTGATTAATAGTTGATTTACCAGGTCTAAAGCCACACAAAGGTCCGCCAGATAAGGTCTCATACGATATGATAAGGTAACTCTTCTCTAAGCAAAGATCCTGATGCATGCACCTAGTCAGTTTTTTGCCGCTAAATTTCATTCCTGTTCAGCAAGCAGGAGAAATGTAAAGCTTTATACCCAGTATGCGCCTTTAAAATGGTAATACAATATTTTCAATGAGGTCAATAACTACAAGCTGTGTTCCTTGAAATTTTCAGCCTAGTATATGACATCATTATTTGAGAATGCGGTTTCTCTCATATGTGGAGACGACCTATAGTTAAGTAAGCTTTCACATGACTTTCGATTACTGGTATAGACTTACCTTTGATAAGAACTCTTTGGAAACTATAACAAACTTGTACCTGTTCAAATCATACGTGTATAAGCCTTTGCATAGGTGATATTGATATATTTTATTTGTGCAAAATCATCTTCACTTACGATCAGGAGAGTATGTGAGGGTGTAATAATGAATCAGAATAGTTTTGTCCACTCCAACCATCTCTTACAACGAAAAGTGTTACAAAAGCTCAGCGTTACAACTGCAAGCCTCTCCAACAACTGCGCATTGGAAGAAATAGAGAAAGAGAGCGAACGTGCGGTTTTTTGCACACTCAATTGTAAACAAGCATGCTACAGTTATTATTACAATACATGCAATATAATTTGTAAGCATTTGAATAACTGTAATTAAATACCTTTAATAAATAAACAAGGTCAGTTAAAAAGCACGTGATTGATAATGGCGTACAAATATCTCAATTGATTAAGTTTACATTAAGGGGTTAGGGGTAGTCAGGATTTTCAAAAAAAAAAATTTTTTTTTTTTGCATTTTCGTTAAGTATAATATCTTAAAAATAATCTCTGAAAATTTCAAGTTAATCCGATAATTCGTTTTTAAGTTATTCGACAAATAACAAAGAGAGCTCGGGCCTTTCAAAGCGCTAGTGTGAAACTTTAAACGGGTTTTTCTCAAAACTATGTTTTTTGAACTGGTGACAACTGTAACTCGAAAACTCGGGCCTGATCGAAGGATTTTTTTTTTTTTTGAAAAATTTCGATTTTTTAAGTCCAATTAACTGTTGATTTTTTCCCAAAAATCTAGACAAAAATTACCTGAGGCCGCCATTTTGTTAATTTTTGAAAAAAAATAAAATCCTTCGATCAGGCCCAGGATTATTTATTTATAAAACTTTTTTTTTTTATCCGATTGATTTCAGATGAATCTCCAAGGACTTATGATTGTCACCGCAAGGACCTTTTTTTGGAACTGGGTTAACACAGACAGCTGTAACTTCGGAAAAAAATTTTTTTTTTTTCGAAATTTTCGTGACTTCAAGTCAAAACATTGTTTAATAATACATATCACTACTTTTGTAAAATAAAATTATTTAATAGCAAAAAAAAAATACTGAAAATTCTCATTTTTTCGTGCCTCTGACTACCCCTAACCCCTTAATACATACATAATTACTGTTGTCCCACATAATTACTGTCGACCGAATGGATGAAAACACTCCAGCTTTGAAAGTATTTGATGCAGGACCCGCTGGTGGAAGCAGAGGAAGAGGAAGACCTCCACTCCGTTGGAAAGATCAAGTGGAGAGTGACCTAGGTGCACTTGGCATTTCCAACTGGCGCCAAACAGCGAAAAGAAGAGATGAATGGCGCGCTGCAATTGCCTCGGCTATAATCGCGTAAGCGGTGCCAACGCCAATAAAGAAGAAAAAGAAGAATTACGGTTGTTTGTATTTTAATGAATATTTGCACTACATAAAACATATAAACATGTGCTTATGCTGAATTGGAGCTTCTACGCAAATACATACATGTCTGGATGTATATACATATGTAATATCAAATAAAATCATTGTAAATAAGCTTCGATTTCGCCTAAAGCTGCTATCAAGTCTTAGAGATTATTGGATAAAGGATAATTCGCCACTACCAAGCTTCTCATTGTGAACAAGCGTTCTTGTTCTTTTTTCAATAGATATACTGTATAGTTTAAGTAGCTTCCGACTTTCTGCCTTAGACCAAGTATCCTTTGTGTAGTTAGCAAACATCGGTTGGGACGAGATCAAATAAAACGGTGAACCTCTTGTTGTTTAGCGAAGAGTTTAGTACCCACCTCATAAAATATTTGATTCAATGAGAACAATAAAATGTTTCAGGATGAGAGACTTCCCTTTTGATGACGATCCCTGCAAACTTATTATGGATCACGATTTTATGGCATCCAACTGCAAGTTTCGGGCCCTTCGTTAAGAAGAAGGGAAGAAGAAGGGACCTTGTGAAATTTAGTACAGTAGCCATATAAAGGAGCGGAAAATTTGGTGTTTGACTTGTGGTGGGAGAGAGACACTCACCTCGTTGGCTGAATGTTTCCGCACTAGCCCACATTAAAGCGCAGTTCTTCAACATATCGTTGATTTTCGTCCAACTCCGATAAAAGAGAAGGCTGATGTGACCAAAGATCCTCATAAAACAATTTATAAAGCTACATGGTTGTCACCGGAGAAAAGACTCTTTGTCGCCTTTGACTACACAAAGAAGCTGTATCTATGTCACTGACATTCTTAGCCTTAACAAAACCGCTGTTAATTCTGCTTTCTCCAGATTAGACGGATAGCGAAGCGAAAAAAACAAATTGCTGAAGGATATAGTCCTGTTATCCCAATGGATGAGAGTAATGCAGTTAAAGTGGTTTCTATAGAAAAAAGAGCCATATTAAAAAAAAAAATATTTTCATGACTTAGAGTTTATTTAAGAACAGTTAAAATAATTAAGAACTCAAGTTGTAGTATGTAATTGGCATTACATAGTTCTCTCAAGTTCTCTCAAAATGTTTACGAATGCAGACCCCCTAAAATTAATTAAATTTGAATGTTTTTATTTTGTTCTGTATCATAACTGTTATAAGAAATATGTAAAAATTTATGCAGTAACAGTTACATTGTAAAAAATAAATCAATTTTAAGTAATGATTATCTTTTTTTTATTTTTTAATGTTACCTCATAACAGTTATTTTCAAAGGAAATTTTTTTCTGTCGTTTACAGTTATTTTCAACGAAAACTTGTTACTATGTTATATCCGTATGACAGAGGTTTTTGGAAGTCTTCCTTTTACAAATAGGTTAAAATAAAACGTTGATATGAAAACTTAAACGAATTTCTTTCACTAATTCATTTTACAAGCAACGTAAAAAAATCGAAAATAAACGTTATGAGCAACAGAAAAAATTTGTTATTAAAAGTAACTCTTATGAAGAAACGTAAAAAGTATTCCTGAAACTAAGGGCTACGTTTACGATCACGAAAAAAATAACAGCTATTTTTGGTCTCTGCATAATTCCGCTTAGTATACATTTCACGGTGTCTTCATTCACGTCCTGAGGGTGTCCTTAGCCACCAGTTGTTATGGGAGAGCATTGAGCTCATCTATCAATGATTTAAGGTTAGGGTAGATTGTGGTGGCTACCGATCTGTCGTAACGAATTCACTTGGACCTGACAGAGCCATTGTGATGCCACAAAAACTTGACCACCATCGACAGGCTTTATTTTCCATTTCCCAGCCATTTTGATTCTCCAATGAACCTCATTACATCCATGACTTTGATGTCGGGCTTCTTCAATGGACCATTCAGGAATAGGGTCGCAAATTTTCTGAAACCTAACTCTGTTCAAAGCAGTCGCATTAGAAATGGGTGATTTTTTCTTCCTCTAATCATCTTTGCATATTCTGCAGCATTTTCTATAGGGAGCTCCGGGCTTTCCGCACATCGTCGATTCAAAATGTCGGAATTATTTTCAATGATATCTTTCTTAAATACTTTCCTAATTCTGTCCTAATACTTAACTAGAAGCAAATTAAAGTGAATTTCATTTTCTATTCTCTATTTATTACGTGAAAACAATACAAAAATTTAACGGGAAAAATTAATTAGTAACAGAAAAATACCATTTAGAAATGAATACGAGTATATGTATGTAAGTGCTCAACGGCGGCAAGATCCCGAATCACTGCACTGCGGTATTATATTTTCTGAGTACATAAATATAGGTATGAATGGTTGCAGAACGTATACATACTCGTATATACCTATTGTCACATATCACATATTGAAGCAATTATTTTCACTTCATATTCCAGATCTACATATGCAAAATGGTATAACAAGGAACTGATTTCCAAAAGACAAAAAAATGGTATGAAAATTTTGAATTTTTTGTTGCTTTAGACAGAAAAAGACAAGAGGACAAAACAAAGAACAATTAGATAAAAACTCATTAAGAATAGGCCATTCAGGCAGTCGAAAACCGATGTAACCATATCAAATGTACTCCTATGTACATATATTCGTACTATATGTATGCATGCAAATTGGTTATCTTGGTTACTTTGTGACATTGATATGTGCAAGTAAATGAGGCAAAGATTGACAATAAATTTCTGTATGAATGCACTTGCTGTGAGAATTGGTTACATTGTAACTGTGAATTTATTCTTACATAAATATTCACATATGTATATGTAAGAGTTGAAACTTAAGAACTTTCTTTGAATACTACTTACTCACTGATTAAGTAACTTATACTTCTAGGACACATACATATTTGGTAATTACAAAGAAATTAATTAATGAGAGGCAAGAGCATTGAAACTTTAAGAAATATATATATTATATGCGAATGTACGTGTACCACATCAACTGGAGCTAGTATTTTTGCAATATTAAACCATAGCATGTTATTTCGAGAATAACAAAAAGAAATAGAAAATAAGTAAGATGATCGGCTAATACTCATATTAAACGCTAGGTGGCGTATCTAACTTCCACAAGTCCTCATATTAAGGGATTCCAATAAGGATTATTTCAATGTAGAGAGAAATATATGTCACTGATAATGGAAAACAATATCAGCCGATTGCCTTTTTATGAAATTTTCCATCACCAAATCATAAAGCAAATCAACGGCTTCACGAATTCCATTTTTCAGGTCTTGAATTGACGTTGGCCTGTTGGCGTATATCTTATCTTTCGCGCGGCTCCAAGGGAAGAAGTCGAAAGGCGATAAATCACAAGATCTCGGTGACCAATTGCGATCACCTCTTCTCTTAAAGGATCAATGGTTTCATTGTGCTACGTAGCGTCATATTGTTGAAAGTAAACGTTGTTCAGAACCGGCCATAAAAAAGCATTAACCATCTCTCGCTAGCGCAATCCATTCAGTTTCGAAAAAGTAATTTCCAATGATACCGCCGGATTATACACCGCACAAAATAGTTAAACATTAATAATGAAGATGCTTTTTAATAATAAATCTAGGGTTTTTAGAGTCCCAGATGGTTTTCTTATTATCGGTGTGGAAATGGGCCTGATCTATCGAGATGATTTTCGATGAAATTACGATTCGTTCGTTTTCATGCATTTCAAGGATCCAATCAGCACAGACACGACGTTGCTGAAGATCGGCTAGCTTGAGTAATGATGTTAACTAAGTTTTACTGCTGATTAGTACCTTATATATATTCGATTTTGAGTCAACAATAGGGATTGAAAAGACAATGGGAAGGTATGTTATTTGGGCTCGTACTTAATTCGTGCTCACACTAGACCATGTGAAGTGGGTTATACTACTTATTTTTTTCCACTCTACTTTTTCTATTCCCCCTTTTTTTCTTCACTCTTCAGATCTCAGTATCTACCTATCCCTCACTGTATGTGGAATGGTCGAATGCAACGTTGCGGGATAGGAAGCCTTTCCTAACGCCGACTCATAAGATGTTGTCATCGTTCATGCTTCTGCACCATATAGCAGGACGGAAAGGATGAGAGACTTGTGGAGTTTTTTTTTTCGTTCGTCGGGAGAGGACCAAAGTAGTACTTGTTGGCAAGAGTGATTCTGCGTTGAATTTCCAGGCTGACATTGTTGTTGGCGTTGATGCTGGTTCCTAGATAGACGAAATTATCTACGACTTTATGACTGTCAACAATGACATTAGAGTCTAATCGCAAATCCGATGACTCTTTGTGTGATGACAGGATATAAGGAATCACCTTGTCTGAAACCTCGTTTGGTATCGAACAGCTGGGAGAAATCCATCCGTTTCTCTTAGTGTTGCTTAATGTCAGTTTATGTAGCCGTATAGTTTTGTGGAGATACCAAATTCAGTCATAGCGGCGTAAAGGCAGCTCCTATTCGTGCTGTCGAAGGCGGCTTTAAAATCGACGAAGAGGTGGTGGCTGGCGATCCTCTTTTCACGGGTATTTTCCAAGATATGGCGCTTTGTTGTTTTTTAAGTGGGCGATTGCTATTCGAACTTCTTCATGGTCAGGTAATGGAACGTCTTTTTCGACGTCGGCGATTGGGGTGTCTGTACGTAGGGATTTTGAAATTTCGCCCCACGGTTCTTGCTCTCAGAGACAGAAGTGCAAGTCGAGTAGAAAACCATTAAAATTGGATTTCTCATCTGTGATTATCTTTCTTTCTTTCACAGCTCGCTATTAAATGGATGTTTATAGCATACACAAATAACGCTTGGTCTAAGACCGGAAATATCAAAAAGTTTCCCCACATATCCCATTTTTTCAACTTTTTTTATTTAATATGATCTATAATTTAAAAATACGCAACATTCAAACATTCATAAAGTTTTCAAACCCGCAAAGGTCTGATTTTCTTCGGCTTGTGCTTTCGTTAGTGTTCTGTAGTTGCGTTTTTGGATATCTTTGGAAATTCAATGAGCATATTATTTCATTGTAATTTTTTCAACACGCTCCACCGAAATTCCATCAAATTGGGATACAATGTCTGAGCTCCGCACTGTTCGAAAACCATTTGCAATCAACTCATGCGTACATACACACATACATACACGCATACTTGTTTTCAGCGAAATGAAATGAATGAATATGATACAAAGCGGCAACTGATACGCAAAGCTGCATACAAATTTACATACATATAGGTACATATGCACATACATATCTCTATATTACTTTTATGCATTCAAGCTCAAAACAAAAGTTGGAATATGCACAAAAAAAGTCAGTCAGTTTCGAAAACATCAATTTCCAACATACAAAAATGGAAAAGTCAGGAAAAATTGAAGTGGTGGTTGGTTTTGTTGTTGGCGGTAGCAGTGAAAAAGCGAACTAATTATTGCATGTTTTCGGGCGGCTAGGACGAATGGCTAAAGCCATTAGTGGCCGTAGTAACAACAAACTGATAGATATATGTATGCATGCTCAAAGTAAAATGAAAGAAAGAAAAATTTAACAAAGCTGCAACTAAAATTCATATTGCACACATTTTTTCTTTGCTTGTTTCGTCATGCATACTACGAATACATACTTACATGAAACATATGAGTCTGATTGGAAAGTTTACCACTGGTAAGCTAAGGACTTTAAGATTTGCATATATTTATAGATGAGGTCATATAGATGAACATATGTATTTACGAACATATTTATTAGGTTTGCATGAATATCAAGAATTTTCGAAAAGGTGAGACTGCCAAATTTGATTTTGAAGCAATAATATACAATACAATATTTTAACTTTGGTTTGTATGTAAGTCCCAGAAGGAGAAGAAAGACACCCCTCTAAAGTTATACCGACGTGATCAGAATGACAAGTTGTTTGAAGAATCGCTGTTCACTGCTTGTAGTTCAAGCACCCAATCGACATATTTATGTACGGCGTTGGGAATGATAAGCTGGATTCAGTCGTTGTATGTCATAGACTGTGTACGCCAAATAATGCAGTAAGGAAATCGCAGTTCATAAGAACGTCGAGCAATAGACACATTCAGGTATTCGTCTACTCTTTGACTTAGATTAGCGAATGATAATGTTCAGGCCTTAAAATAACTGTAACCGATCCAGTATCTTCAAATTTCTTTGAAATATTACTGTATGATCGAGTAGTTTGACGACTATGTTCCCCATAATCTCCTTTATAGCACGAAATACGGCCACGATTGAATCACCATTTGTTTAGTAGGTTTTAAAAATGTTCACTGGTTATGCGGTTGTTAGGTTAGATTAGGTTGCCACGATCTATCAAGTCGATTTTGTTTCTCTAGTGAACCCCATTAGATCCATGACTTTGACGTCAGCTATCTTTGATAAACCATCCAAAATTACGAAACCTCGCAGATGTCAAAATACGACAATGTTATTTTGAAACCACGAAATGGATAACTCTATACTACTAAATACATGGGATGGCTTTAATATATTGCTCCACTGTGACGACTTTTTCAGATATAAAGGTCTGGTCAATACTTCGCCAAAAAAGCCTTTAAGAATAGGAAACTCGGTATTACACAATCGTACAAACAAAAGGTTGTCACGGAAAATCATCGAAATAGAAAAATTTCATCTTATAGTCGCCTCCAACCAATTTTTCGAATATGAGAATTACTATTTAATCCTTAAATGGAATTCCACAAATTTGATATGGTCATAAAGTTAAAAAAGGCTTCGACATGGCCGAAACAGCTCTTCTTTCTTATTTTTTAGCTTTTAAAAATTCCAAATTCTTAAAACTTTGAAGGAATACTCCGAAACTTTTCTATTTAAAAAAATTATGTTATCAATGGCTCTGATTACCTCGTTGGGTGACCTGTTGACGTCTTTTTGAGTTTTTGGGAGCGAAAAGCTAATTCAGCTCAGTTTTATGGTCTTAATCGGGTATTTTTTTTTTTATTTTCTTCAATTGCGATAGATCACAAAAGGCGATGTTTTAATCAAGAATTCCACCATACTTCTTTTGGCGAACACGTACTTTGAATATTGTTAAGTGTACTAATTTTTCATTACTTTCATTTGTTATAACTCCTTTTGGAAATAGGTCATTTTGGTTACGATTCAGCGAAAAGTTGCATAAGTTAATGCATTCAGTAAGGTACGAGTACATTATGTACACAATCTACGTATGTATTAGAAGTGCTACTAAAAAGGTGAATTCAATACGTTAGTTTCAATTGAATCCTTTAGTTTACTCATCTGTAGTAGTTAGGCAGTGAGTAACAAATTGTTTTTTAAGTTGGTGGCGATGGAAAGAACTTGAATAGCTGGCTCAGGTGCACTATCCATAGAAATGTATCATCTATATTCGTCTAGTTAAGCCCAACTCCTTTAAGTATCCGAAGAGACCAAGTGGGAAATTAGACTAGCCTTGCAAATACTTCCTGCAGAATACTCTGTTTTGGTGAGAGATTATGTTCGTGCGATTTTCGCAGATCTTCTCATGCCTAGACGATAAACTCATTTAAATCCTTCAAGTCTTTGAGATCTAATGGCCTTGTAATAGCCCAGCTACAAAAAAAAACAGACTGATTGGAAAGATCAGTGTACGCTTTTTCTGCTGAAAATATTGAGTTAAGAGGAAAACCTCCAGTTTAAAGATTTTACTGTATGAATTTTGATCGACATTGCGGATATTTAATATCGTTCTCCTTTTGTGACCTAAGACGTCTTATTTTGTATATTTTATTCGCTTGAACAGAATGGAGAAATTAACGTAGATAGAAGCTCACTCATGGAGAGCTCCACACGATTATCATTCTTTTCGACGTGGCCTTATTTCAGAAGTAAAATCATTTGGGTTTGGGGTCAGAGTGGGATTGCTGACGATCTTGCATGTTCGGTACCACCGCTCTGTGGCCTACTCTCAGACATGTGGGATTTAAACCAACTTAGCGAAGAGATCCTTCCGACCTAAGGGGGACCGCGGAAGGTTGAAGAAAATGATTTTAAACTCAAGGTCAAACCTCTCGAACAGTGGGAGTTTTGATAGGACATACACGGAGTAATGCTTCCAATTTTTTCCAATTCTAACTTACCCAACTTTCTCGAGGGCTAAAAATCTGCTGTGTTCTTATTCCAGGAGAGTTTATGGTAGATTATAGGAAATATGTATTTGTATTAAGTTCTTTCTATGCAGTCATCCCATGGGAGTGTCTTGGCTCCGAAAAAAAATTGGTTTTCTTATGTGATCTCATGACTAAATCGACTGCTGTTTGAGAAAACATTATGTAAATTTTTAAAAACTTTAGTGCATAAGACGAAATGTGAAATGTGTCATTGCGATGATCGCCAGGCATACCACCTCTGTTAATTTTCTATTTTTTCAAAGTTGCTCAGCACTGAAGGCAACAATGACAATAACACCACCAAAAGTTCTATGCCGACCAACTGCCGACCGTACATCTCTTGTCCATCAAGCAGAATAAACAAAAACAATGATGAGCTCTCCAGTAACTCAAGCATACAGTCAACAGCACTGAACTGAAAACAACCGTATTTCATTTGCATATCATGCTACGTACATAACATGCATACATATATACATATGTAAACTTGTAAATAGATAGTTGCAGCTATGGATGGGTGGAGTAAGGTGGTTCACAAGTGATGGAGAAGTAGCAGTTGTGATGACATCCCATGTGTAATATATATTTGTAATGTATGTATGTATGTGGATATATCGTCACATTGCTGGAGCAGCAATGGCCAAAAATCGATTTTTGTAAATTCCCAAATTTCAAGCGAAGAGTAGCCAGTAAAGACAAATACGCAAATGCAAAAGTGAACCAAAAAAATTTTTGCTAGAAAATTTGAATAAACATTTATTTTTGCATTTTTACTTATCTATTGTTTACAAAGCAAAAAAAGAATCGTTCCAACTATTTCTAATATAATTTTACTGATTAACTTAGCTTATTATATATTTTATTTTTCTCTTCATTAATTTCCTTACAACACTTCTCCGGCCAATGATTATATTCATATATTCACCTCGATTTTACCAATTCTTTTTTTAATTCATCAAAATCTACTCTGACATTTAATCGCATTTCAAAAATAAGCTCCGCTCTAGCGAATTCGAGTTTTCTAACTAAAAAATTGTCTACTGAGACATGCATTTACTCATATACGAGTACAGTGGACACTCGGATTTCTACTGCCCTCAAGAATAAGGACAAGCTTGGGCTGGTGAATCTTGCAAAAGGAGTATCAAGATTTTCTTCGCAACGACCACAAATTATGGATGATGTTGAAAGATTGCTTGTGATAGGGATTAACGAAAAGCAAATACAAGGTAACTCAGACACGACGTCAGAAACAAACGATACTAGACAGTTTTTATTAAAAGAAAATTAGGTATGCATGTACCCATTAAGATATATGTATTGGTTGATTTTTTCCGTTTTAAAAAAATTTAAGTATTTTTTAAAGTTTTTTTTTAAATAAAAGTTCCAATTGAAACATATTAGTGTGTAATTTTTTCGATCTGGAACGGATTCATTTATTTGACATGTATTTATATGGAAGTAGTCTTTTTGCTTAACGAACTTTTTACATAACGAATGATGTGCTGTAAGGAAGTAAGTTCATTAACCGAGGGTCCACTGTGCTCTCGTACATTTATTTGTGTGTGACTTTTGAATTTCAACCACAATGGCATATGGCAAAAACTTTTCTAGTCAATGACATTAGTTTTAACTAAAAGACTTTTACATATGCACATATGTACATACACATATATTGAACGTTCTGCATGCGTTGCAATGAAGTTTTCACGCACTCCGGAGCTGACATATTTAAGTGCAACTACTCTACTTAAGCCATGTGCGTAAAATTAACGTAAGTTAATAAAATGGTTGCTCAAACTATAAGAATATCTGTAGGTATGCTCAGTGAAAACCATTTGTTTGAAAGCCACTTTAGGTAATTGAGGTTAGGTCAAATTCTTCTACTTCAACTTTGGGGTTAGTCTTTTTCAACATTGTAATATCAATACCATCTTGTTATTTTTTATATTTTTTGGAAAATCTTATACTTGTTATTCGAGTAAGCACAATCACGACTAAAAAATATGTTAATCGTCCTGTTCTCGGTAGTCTACATTTTTTGCCTCTTTGGTCGAGAATATCGTTCATCAAAAATTTTCGCAAAAGTCAATACCTAAGGTTTTGAGTAACTTCCTTAAAAATTATTTCAGGCAATTACCGGCAACCCCAGTTCCTAATCTTGAAAACTACCACCACCTTGTCATTAGTCTATATAGGCAGACAGCATTTCATGCGTTAATGAAAGTCGCATTACTGTAAACTGATTTTCTTTTTAATTCTGGATAGATATAGAAAAAATCCACAAACCTTCACGAAAATGGAACAATGTTGGAATGAATTCTCACCGTAAAAGTGACCGTGGGACCAAGTGACAAGTATTGTATTGATGACGTAAATGATGAGACGTATTAGGAAGTACAGAATAGCTCATGATATAGTAATATTTCACATGAATGTTGAAAATGATAAAGGACATGTCGAGAAGGGACTTTAGTTTTCAATTGCCTACTCAGTCCAAAGTAGCACCTGTTGGCAAGAGTGATTCTCCTTTGGATTTCAATTCTGACATTAACGGTGATCCCTACGTCTTCGAAAGATTTTACTATGATCATTTAAAATACCAGGAACTTACAGAAAGTAGCGAAAGCTTTAACTGCGACTTCTATTACATTTTATTTTCACAGCTTATAATTGACCTCAAAGCGTATATTGAAATCATTTGCAAGAAATCTTCTTCGCTAGCCTGAATGCGTTGTCGGGAAACCGATCAGTAAATTTTGAAGATTTATAATATAGACTGACAAACCTCCCAAAAATACCACATCACAAAGTCTAGCATGTCTATAATTGTTGCTGTTTTTGTTGTTAAAGCAGATAGCTAACCCAGCGTAGTAGCAAGAAAACTTAGTCGATATGTTCGAAATCATCTAATGGATGGTGCAAGAATCGGGGACCAGAGTGGTAGTGATGTTATGTAAGTGTTTTAGTGGACGTACAAAGGGGTAGGAAGTGTATTGTTGAAAGTCATTGCACGCAGACATATTTTGAGTAAGACGAGATCATGACCATATCCAACGAAGCAACTCAGGATCTGCCTCTGCTATGGCTGGCGACTGGATTCCAATAGTGTCATCCATGGGTTGAGGGATTTTCTGTTATTGGTGTGTAGAGCCTACCACCCTCCTATGCAGCGGTTTTTTGATATGATACGAAATATACTACATAGAGTCATGTACTTCCTTGCCGATGTGCCCTAGGATTCATTTTCGCTTCAAGTAATATCTGTGGCAGTTGTCCAGCAGATACTTCTTGCATATTACATAATGCTCTGTTTCTGTATTTGCGTCTTGTTAGTTCCTGGTGTGCATATTGGTGTGGTTTAGTTTAAAGTCGACTGCCGATTAGCTTATATAATAGGTATATAGGTTTTGTAACATATTTCTTTGTCTTCTCTTCACGTGCTGTTAGATAGCAACTGGGGGATTTTAAAGCAGCAGTGTACATTTTTTCCATACGCACTTGAAAACGATTGTATCTCCTACTAAATTTGGAGTTTATAACGGTTATAAATTGTTTCCCCTGCCAGTTCTATTCTGCAGAGTTGGCTTGTATTTTATTAGGTCAAAGGGTTGGCTGCAATTTTTTCGCCGAATTAACTCCGTTTAGGTGGACAAATCGATAAGGACTTTAATTAAGTGGATCAATGTGTTCTAAATGTAAGCCAAATCGGACGTTGACTATTGCTAAATATCGATCTCAATGAAATTTTTAACGAACACTACATAGAAAAAAAAACGTGAACTCCATATTAAAATGATCGAAATTTCAATGAGATTCCTGTGAACAACGAAAGTTGCCTGTAGATTTGGTAAACGATTCCAAAGATGGAGACCAAAATCCAAAAGGGGGTACATAGGTTTACCAAGAAAACTGTTATGACCTGAATTATTTTAGAAATACATTGTCGCTTTATAAGCCCCCGTTTATGATGTACGATTTGTAGTTTGATGGAGAAAACTGCAACTTTTTCTAAGTCGCCATTTTATTTACTTAAACTTTTGCCAATTTTCGATGTACAGTTCTATTTCTAACAACTTGGACCCTCTGTGAAATTTAATGTGTCACTAATTTGAATCCAATTCGCCGAAGTTTACTTCTGCTTAAAATGAGTCGCACAAGTCGCATAAGAGGTAATAAATTGTCTCCTTCCACTCGTAACTTTCGAAGCTTCTACAAAATCTTCTGAAAGGGCCCACTAGTCCTTACACATAGCTTCCTACTACACAAGGTTTTATTAAGACATCTTGAAATTTTTTTTTTAAGTTTATCTCGATTTTTGCTATCAACTTGTCCACTGAATGTAGAAGAATTAATTAAGTACCGGTGTCCATGTAGCGAGCAGCTCTCCAATGCATATTTGTATTCAAAAAATTTACTTGGCTATATATCTATATACCTTGTATATATAGTTTGTCTGCTCTAAAGTTCTACTCCTTGTTTATGTGATTAGGTTACGAAGTATAAAAAGAAGCCATAAAAAATTCGCCGTTGCGCGTTGATTGAAAAAGATCTCCTTTTGCTTCGAAACAGAAAAGAGCTCACATAAAAGGCTCAGTTAGATCACGTGTAGATATGCCGACTCTTTTCGTTGTAACAGTTATGCTAGTCGTTAAATTTACATGTCATGTTACATGTTAATCACACATATGTATAGGTATACAAATATACGAATATATATGGCTTTGCCACTGGTTTTCCCAGTTGATATGTCGTATAATACAGCAAGTCAACGCATTCAACTGTAGCCGAAGCGTCATTCGGACCCTCGAGAATCTCACCGTTTCAGCTGAACACATTTGCATACATACCATACATATGTATATGTATAAAAAAAAATTTATATTTTATTCCAGATCAGAATGAATGTTACGTATACGCCCGTGCTGCACGCAAAATTTTAAAATGCCACAGTAGATAGATAGTGGGAATACAGTCGGCTCGGCAAGGCTTTGTCTTTCACTACATTCAGTTATATACATACATATGTGATATGCATGCTTCCCATTTTATTTTTGCTATTCTCGCTATTATTAATTCCTTTGTGTTTTGTAGCTTTTGTTTCATATTTTCCGTTCTGGTTTTTAGTTTTTCTGCTTCTTAATTTTAAAAATCTAAGGATTGGGACCATTGCATACGGATGGTGAATTTAATTTTTTTACTATTCCGTAGGCATTTTATTTGCTTACAACCTTTGGAGGCCTGTATGTACGCACTATAAGGTCTTTGAAGAGATAAGACAAAGGTTTAAGAAAGCAAAATATCTATGCTATAAATTTTACTGAATATATACAAAAACGATGAAGCCTCTTAACCTCATTCCCTGTTCGGGAGCTCATTTCAAGTTCTGTGCCAGTTTTGGAAGAGATGGCCATATAGAAAAAAAAAATCAGCTGCCATCACATCTTTATTTGAGGGGTTGTGCTTGGCAGACTCTAAATAAGTAATCCATTCTCAAGGCCAACGCCTGTTCACAGTCGCACCTTTGGTGAGCAGAGGTTGAAAAGAGACTATGGGAAACTCATAAACCGTGCATCCATTAGAGCTTAAGGTTTCTCTCTTTCAGCCGTAACCAATGACTTCACGCAATGGAATATAGACAGTAGGCCGAAAACAACTTTTGTACCAAGAAAAGTTCTTATTCGCTTCCCAGCTTAAATTTCTTTGCTCGAATATTAGGAATCGCTTTCGAACAGATTCAAATTTATCACTATACAATTGTTTGTGCGGACTCCATACAAATTATAGCCCATTTGTATGTCCAAAACGGGCATAACAAGTGAAGTAAGGAATAATTTGGTGATATGTAGGTCACTAAACTCCTAATCTAGCTAAGAGTTGTGATGTCTGCGAAAATTCAATTTGCAAATACCACTTTATTTCGGATTTTGTTTGTTTGTCATTTAAATTCGCCTTTACTGTTTTTGCAACGCTTTCTCTAGTACAATGTTTTTCAAAAAGATTAACTCTAGTACGATTTCCCACTGAACCATAATTTTCTTTTAAAAGCAACGTACCCTAAGCGTCATTCGTAAATCGTCCATTTTACTCGAAACCTCCAACGAAAAAAAAGTTAAGTTCATTATCAGTTCTAAATATATATTACCAATTAAAATTGTGGCGATTACAAATTTAATATTTGACGTGTATTTCAAAATTAAAAAAAGATAGTGAAATCTGAAAGATATCAACTTTGTAGTGATATTAAATTAATGCGAAACGGGTGCTCGCTATCTACAGCACACAGCAGCCCTAGCCCTCCGCTGTACATGACGCTGTACATGACGCTCGACACGGACATCCTCAGCTTGTGGACATTTTATTGTTAGCTTAGCACTTTAACAATGCTGAAGAGTCGGTACGTATAAATGTCTACACTGGTAAATTTCGTAAGCATTCTGACATTCGGGGATTTCCTTTACTTTAGGACACTTCATCCCAGGCAACTACAAATTTTAAACCACCAATCTACATCTACATCTACATTGCATCTGACACACATTATATCGGGCACACCTGAATTCCTTTAAGATTTATTGAGAATTTCCACCCGAAATCAATATTTGAAAATATGGTTTAAAAGTTGAATATCAAATATGTGTAATTCACCATCTTTAATAGATCTTTTCATAAGTATATTGGTATTCATTTAAAAGATATTTAAGTTAGTTTTTGATTTTTCGTTGACTTTGTATAATTTTGAGTTCAATTTTTCACATTTAAATATATTTCGAGTCAATTGTAATGTAAAAAGTGGCGAGAATAGTAAATAGAGCAGGAATTTTAATAAGCATATTCATCAATAAGTTATTTTACAAACCTAAGGCACCAAGTTTGCGCAAACTTCGTGGGATTCACCAGGGTTAAGGTACGTAAATCTCTTATACATAACATAGGTACATATAAATACAAAAAGAGAAGAGACATCATAGCATAAAGAAAAACGAAGCTTTATTCATTTTATTCTCGTATGCTTCTTATAACGTTTTTTGAATTGTTTCACTTTTTATAACTGTTTTCGAGTTCAAATTTCATTTTTTTTGTTAGTTTTTTTTTGTTATTGTAATAGTAACGTAAGATTTATTTTACGACATTGCTGATTATGCGAATCATTTCGATAATCGCGTATGATCGTAAATGTAAAAGCAACGAAGTGAGAATTCTCTCAATTCACAAATACAAATAAATGTAACGTAAATGAATTTAAGTATGAATAAAGAGTAAAGTTCTGTCAATATCTGATCCAGGCGTTGATTATGGTATAGGTTAGGAGGGATGGGAGAGATAATGTTCTCTCACATACGGTTGGGAAGGGAGTGAGAAAAGAGGCAAAAACACCTGTGTCTCTGTATGTGTTATTCGATTGTGTGTTACGTTCTCGCATACGTTTTGCTAGTGTCCATCCCTGTAGGACACGATATTCGTGATGTCCGTCTGTTTGGTAATTCTCTTTCCGTCTTGTCCGTATTAGTTCGATATGCTTGAAGATTTTCTTACTTTTTTTTGGATTTGAAGTATAAATAAATTCCAGTGCATGATTTAATTTTTTTTTTATGTATGTATGCAGTGCAATGGTTTCATACAAGAATCCACCCCACCCGAAGAGCTTAGACCTGGTAAAGCTAGCATGCACCCCGTATGACATATCACTGCCGCTTGAACATCAGCGAAATTATACAGCTCATTACAGAGTACATTGTGAGACCTAAATCAATTAAGCCAGTAACTTGTCAACATTGTGATTATGGATCATATAGGCAATGGATTGAAAAGACTTCCAGGAGAAACACATTTACTTGTATTTGCTCTTATTTAAATTTAGGTACATAGAGTTGGCACCACTTAACAAAATTATTTAGGTCAAGTTGAAAAATACCTATCTTCAATAAAACGAACTGATTTAAAGAGTTTAACATCATCTACTTACATAAGTGTTCGCACTGTGCAAATTGAGTTGAAACTCATACCGCATTCTGAAGATTGCAATAATTTCTGCTTGGAAAATGCTACAATGGTCTAATAGTCACTTATTTATATATAATATTAGTTACGGCAAGATGTGAGTGGATTCTACCATCTAACATGTAATCGAGTTTTGTGTCCTTTAAAAAAACCTGAACCAGAGAATCGTTCAGGACATGCATTTTTTACTAATCATTCCTATCTGGGATTATTGTACAAAAGAGATTGTCTTAGCAGTAATCGGAGGTGGTGTAGTACAGTTCTTTCAGAAATTGTGCAAGAGTATAAAAGTGAAATTCTTCTAAGACTGAGTTAAGATCAACCTAATTGCGCTGCAGCTGGCCGTATAGATCCTGAAGAAGTAAATTGAAGAAAGTATTTAGACGTTTTGAGGACGCGGATGGTGTCCAAAGAACTATTTTTAGTTTATTCCTCAAAGTGGTATTTTCTAAGTGTCGATCATAAGTTGGCGTTATATAATCAGATGTATCTAACTACAGTTTTATGTGTAAATTTTAGATGCACCCTTCCTTGACATTCCTGCCGTGCTTGGACTACAATATAATTGAATGTGTTTTTTAAGACCATATCAGGATATTCAATTCGATAACTGATTTACATCATATTTTTGAGTAGGGAGCTTTGTATCGGCTGGCATAGAATTACGAATTCGGCTTTTTTGTGGCTCTTTGAGAGGTTCTTGTGTGTTTCATCTCTGCCAAAATTAATCTGTTTATCAGGAAATACTCTTTTAGCTTCACTATACCAGGTGTGTTAGTTGAAATTTGTCGGTTTTTTCGATAAAGAAAACAGTTAATATTCAGAGGAATCTCAAAAGTTTTTTATTCAAAGTATTGACTATTGGTTTCTGCACATTTCGCCCATCTCTCGGGCAAATTATGGATACCATTCCAAAAAAACTTTTTCTCTTTCGAGGCAAACCATTCGACGAGCCATTTTTCGACTTCTTCAAAATTAGCGAAGCACTGCTCTGCAAGGGAGTGTCCCATCGATGCGAAAAAGTGATAGTCGGACGGGGCGAGGTCTGGAGAGTACGGAGAGTGTTTTTAATGTGTCTTTCACCAGTTTAGCGGTATGAGACGGTCTTCGGGCCCATTCCGACCGTTTTTCGATCAACGCATGATTCAAATTGATCATTTGTTGTCGGTAGCGATCCGAGTTCACCGTTTCACCAGGTTTTAACAACTCGTAGTACACCACCCCACACTGGTCCCACCAAACACAGAGCATTGTCTTACGGCCAAAGCGATTTGGCCTTGCAGTCGATGGCCCAGCTTCACCAGGGGAAAGCCATAATTTTTTTCGCTTCGGGTTCTCAAAATAAATCCATTTTTCGTCCCCCGTGACCATTCGATGCTGGAAAGATTTCCTTTCGAATCGTTGAAGCAGCATTTCACAAACGGTTTTTCGATTTTCCATTTGTCTATCGTTCAGTTGGTGCGGCACCCATTTTCTATACTTCTGGATGTTTCCCATGGCTTTTAAACGTTGGCAAATTGCTCCTCGAGTCACATGTGGTGTTTCTGCCAATTTTTGTTGCGATTGGGTTGGATCAACATGCAATTCCTCGTCTTCGAACTTCTTCGCTGACAGACAGACCAGGATGTTCATTGTCTGTCAAATCGAAATCTCCACTTTTGAATTGACAAAACCATGTCTCACATGTTCTAATCACTGGAGCATGTTCACCATAAGTTTCTACCAGCAACCGATGAGCTTCAGCTGCTTTTTCCTTTTGATGAAATAGAAAAAGCAACGAATGCCGCTAATGCGATTTACTTGGAACGAAACTCGACATATTCACTGAGGTAAACAAATATGACGCTATTTTTGGCGGAATGTGACTTGCGTATTTTTGTAGGTTAATGTCAATAGAAAAAAATTACATACGTGTACATGCCAAATCATAGAAATTTATACATATTGCTAGCGACATCTACTAGTAAAACCGGCAACCTTCAACAAACACACATGGTAGGCTATTTGAGACGAATTTCTTGCAATGGTTTATTTGAAATATATTTAGGTAGAAGTTTTGTAGAGCAAAGTGGCAAGCTTTTATTCCTTCACAGCAAGTTCACCTTACCCGAGACGCTACTTAGTAGTAATTTTTGGCGTGCAAAGCAATCGAGCAAACCTTCAATAATTTTTAAGAAAAATGAGGTGGGATTAATGGAAATCTTTGGGATACAAGAGATTGATTCTGGTTTTTTTCTTCGTATAGATAAACTTTAAAGATTTTAGTAGGTAATGTTGCTAGCATGTCTTCAGCTCACTGTAGTTTATCAGAGAAGATGACATCCGCAACTGAAGGTTTTAGGATTGATATCACCCACTTCATTTTTCTGTGACAAATTTACCTGAGTTGCAGCTGCTTGTGGCCTGATTTTCCATCGTTATATGCGTAGGAATTTACACCAATAAATTCCATTGTTAAAAATTACTTAATTATTTTTTGCCTTTTTTTTGAAACGTCGAGTAGGAAGCATAACAAATAAAGAATTAATTGTTTTCTTTATATCCTTGTGGCTGCCTCACTATTGCTACTTGATCGACATTTCTTTGATTTCTCGCATTCTTCCGTATGTATGTGTATACAATTTATTGTTTGCTTCTCTTGCGAATCCATCAATACCCTTTTGTTGTTCTTACACATCCACGCATATACATTCATATATTGCATAATACACAGTGAAATATTAAAATGGTAAGAAATAGTCTGTGGTTCATCACTTGAATTTCCTTGCTGAAACTGCACTAGTACGAAAAGTCATTATTAGACAAATGTGAGCTTGATTTTTAATATCTGACAACATATTTTCTTTGCACAAAAAATTTGGGAATTTTTTTTGAGGCATAAAGGGAACAGCAAAGCAGACTAACTTGCTAAACAAATAGGGTGGACTACTGCATAACTTTCCCTGACCTCACCACATGTTTCAAGTTAGCTTTTCCCGATACAGACCAACGGATAGGACAGCACCAGGAGACGCGATGCAATTCAATATGTATGGGTACAAACAGGGGAAAACAGGAATGCGGAATCTTATGGAGTCAACTTGGGATTAAGCAAATCCTTTCGTTTACCGCTGGCTAAGCTCAATGGTATACTTAGGAAGGAATTCGAGAAGGTATCGGTAACTAAGTCTTCCTATCTTTTTGCCTTTTGTAACATATCTGCTTGATAATAATATTAAATGAATTTATGTTTATATCATTCTTACATCTGAAAATAAGTTTGTAGGCGTTTGCTTGCCTAAACATGTTTCTAATCTTTTCATGATCAACTAATAAAAATAAAATTAACAGGTCCGTTGTGAACTAGTATAAGACTAGTATTAGGCTGCTCACGGAAATCTGACAATTATTAAAAATATTTTTATATTAATATTACCAGTTGATTGCATAGAAAAAAAATACTAGTGGAGCTTCCTCGGCATATCAGGCTCGAAATGGTTTTTAACTAGTATATTTGTGTATAGGGTTCATATGAATGTATAGCAGATTGGATTTATGACTGTTTGTGGCCTATACGTGTGTATAAGAATAGACTTTGTCGGAAACAATGACAGTCAGTTATTGAGTCTTTGGTATTTGGGTCGTTCCAATTTGCTACTGCTGTATAGCATACCATATAATGATTGCTTGTTCGTTGAGTGGTGTTGCGATATTATAGGCTTTTATTGTGACCGAGTGAAGGTACCGAAAGATTTGTCTCCAGTCTGAACTGCAATTTACTGAGCTGGTCTGTATTGAAACCTTATATCTTTGGAGTCCAAAATATATAGGGCTTTTATTTGCATGAAAAGTGTCGTACATTAACTAAGGCTCAAGGACCTTACATTCAATATTCAACGAATATTATTTCGGAGCAGATCTCATCAAAGCAGAAATCAAAGCGGAATTATTTTTATTCAAAAAAATTCTATATTAATATGTAATATTGTACTTTAGTGCCCTCAAAATCATTATTTTAACAACGAAGTTCTGCCTCTTGAAATTAATTTGCATTTAGAAATTTAACGGAGACCGTTAACTGTTAACTTCTGACTACAGAAAATAACAACAAATATATAGCAGCATTCTTCTTGTCAATCAGAAAAATACATTCGAAATAACGAAATACTGGTACTTAAGATAGCGCAACTTAACGGTGAAGTGTTTGATTTGCACTTGAAAAAAGCCCAGTAAAGTAGAGATAGTAAATTGGAAAAGAGAATATGGCACAAAAGCAATTACACGACAGAGCTGCAGGTGGATCCATGAAAAAGAAAACTTACAAGTACAGGGCGCTTGAAGACATCTGTATGAGTGGCCGTGATTTTGATCCAAAAAGATTTTGTGTAACATTTGTATACATATGTATGTGCATAGTATTATATATCAAAGATAAATTTGACACAAACATTTACAACGAATATGAACGAAGGATGGCCGGTGCTACTGAAAAGACTGCTAACGCCTACAACAGCCAGACCCCCAAACCATCACCGCAGCGCTCAGAAATTGTTGCAAAATCGATTGAATTGAAAAGGAATTGATCTTTTTAATAGCGTTTTGTGAAAATATTTACACACTTTGATTGAATGCTGTTGTGCCTTGGTGTTGAACTAGAATTTTCAGTTCGCAGGAATAAGCACACATACATATATATTATATATATTTATATATATATATATATAATTGGAGCTTTGTAACCGCTGAAAGGATTTTCGGCCGAGCTCCTCCTCCAATTTGTGGTTTTGCGTCTTGATGTTTTTTCCAGCAAATGGAGGGACCTACAGTTTATACTAAGCCGCCTCCGAATGGCTGATGTGGTTTTCACGAGGAGCCTTTATTTCATGTCCGAAATACACTCAGAGGGGTGGACATTCCCTGCCTAGGGGCAACTGCAATTAAAAAATTTAACTTAATTTTTTATTTAAATTAATTTTCCATAACTGCTGGATGTTGGTGGCACCGGGATTTGAACCCGAGCCTTCCGAATGTCAGTACGCAATGCTAACTACTCGGCTACCGCGGCCGCCAATATATATATGTATATATAGTTCATAAATATATACCCAAAAACAATTTTTTACTGCTAGCACTTAGTTAGCAGGAAAATGTAGAATAAAAAATTAACATGAAATTTTTAATTCAAAATTTTTTAATACTAAACGTGTCTGCTCAGAATTTCGTGTAATCATTTTGACTGATTTTGTGGTTAAAAAAAAACACATAAATAATACATTATTATCAAAATTAAAGCTTTTTGTGAACTTTTCTACTTCAATATTTATCTCGTCAAAAGGAATCTCAAATGAGTTAATTTTTTTGTAAGTTTTTATTGAGCTAAAGGCATATTTTTTATATGAACTCAATATTTTTGATACACAAAAAAGAAAAATGGTAGAAGCGACAGTTTTTTCGGAAATCACCACATCTCCTCATCAGACATCCTCATGAGTAAAGTGGAACCTCTCACTTTATTTTGTTTCATTCTATTTAATTTATTTATATTTCGTTTTACTTTATATTATTTAATTTTATTTTATTATATTACACTTTGTTTTAATTATTATTATAATTTTAGTTTTATCTGTTTAATCTTCATTTATTTCTTCATTTTTTATTTTTAATTTTTCTTCTATAATTTACATATGTTAATTAAAGTTATTTTAATTCGTTTTAGGCATATTCTTTTTAATATATTTCCCTTTTTTAAAATTTGTGTATTGCTGCTTATTTTTATGGAAATTTAGCTTTTAATTATATTTTTCTTCCCCAATAAACATATATATTTTTTTAAATTTCGGAACAAATTATTTTATAATTGTATTAGTTCTTTTAGTTAAATAGCTTTAATTTAATTAATTCATGTTATTGAGCTGAAATTTAATAATTTTATGTTATTTAAATTTATTTTATTTCAGTTTAAAATAAATTTATTTTACTCTTTTTAATTGTATATCAATGATTTTTTCAATTTGTTGTTCAATGCTTATTTCAAATTATTTTATAAATTTTATTTAATATATTTTAAACAAATTTTACTTTTACTAATACGTTTTTATTTTTACTTATATTAGTTTTATAAATGGTTTTTTGCTTAATTAGCTTAGATTTTATTCAATATAATTTATTTTTGGGTTTTCGTTTAAAGGGAACTGTTTCAGACCATGTATTTTTTTGGAAATAGTGAAAAAATTACAACAATAGTTTTGGACGGTAGAAGTTATAGCTGCTATTTCGGAAACCACCACGTTTCCTCATCAGACTTCTTTTTCCAAACACCTTTTGTTCGAATGGAATTGGGATGCCCACAGCACGAGCCAATGGTTATCCCATTAAGCTACATGTGTGCCGCTTTTTTCCCTATATGTAGGTAATCCACGATCAAATGCTCAGATATTCTGTAGCTGTAAACTTGGCGCGATGTAGTTGTTTTTGCGAAGAATTTACCAACAAATATTTTAATTTTTTTATTATTGGAAAATTTCATTCGCACGGCAAGGCTCTTCCGTAATTCCTAGAAGTTTTTTCAGGTCATTATTATGTTGAATTGTTGTTGGGTTAGTTTTTATGGAACTGTTTTTAGACCATATATTTTTTTGGAAATAGTGGAAAAATTTGCTGTAAATTGTTTTTTATATTATTTTAATTTAATTAAATTTGATTTTATTTAATTTAATTTAATTTTTTTCCATTTTATATCAAATTAGTTTTATGTGGAGGGGATGGGGCCATGTGCAGAAGTTCACGCAAGTGAGGAAAGTTTTGACTGTCATTCACCTGAGAGTAGCCAGAAACGATTCTTTTGCATATGGTTCAAGCAGCTCACGACTTCCGGTCTTGGACCACGTATCCCCTGGATAACCAACGAACATCCGTTTGGAGGCGAGCTAAAGTGAGAAGGCGAATCCCATGCGGTTGTGCGTAGGGTTTGGAACCCACCACATGAAAAAAACCCAATGAAAAACCAATTTTAAGCCTCGGATGAGAGACCGGCTGACATCACTGCCGTCCAAGAATTGCGATGGACGGGACAAGGACGGAAGAAGGTGGGTCCTTGTGAAATTTACTACAGCGGCCATATAAAGGAGCGCAAATTTGGTGTCGAATTCGTGGTGGGAGAGAGACTCCGTCGCCGAGTACTGGCATTCACTTCGGTGGATGAACGTCTAGCCACAATTCGCTTGACCAATGATGCCTTTTGCGAGCACCTCGAACGCACTTATGAGCGCTGCCCCCGCCACGACGTCAAAATTGTGTTTGGCGACTTCAACTCTAGGGTGGGCAAGGAAAGTATCTTTGATACGACTGTCGGAAAATTCAGCCTCCACGATGAAACATATCCAAATGGGCTGAGGCTGAGCTACTTCCCCGGAGCTCGAAAAATGGTTGTCTGTAGCACCAAGCTACTTGGCTGTCTCCAGATCGGAAAACTTCCAATCAGATCGATCATATTGTGATAGACGGAAGACATGTATCCAGTGTTTTAGATGTGCTTACGTTCCGAGGTCCTAACATTGACTCGGATCACTATCTTGTCGCAGCGAAGATACGCACGCACCTGTGTCTATCGAAGAACGCCCGTCAACAAATACAAGGAAGGTTCGACGTTGAAAACGTGCTATCACAGCAGTCTGACGAGCGGTTTTCTACTCGACTTGCACACCTGCTCTCTGAGAGCACTCATCAGCAACCCGGTATAAGGGAACTGTGGGACGGCATTGCAAACTCTCTGCGTACAGCTGCAAAGGAAACCATTGGGTTTCGGAAAGGTCACAAAAACAGCCGGTATGATGAGGTCTTCCGTGTCGCAGTGGAGTGAAAACAGACTGCCTACCTTGCAACCTTGCGATCGACTACAACACGTGCGGGGTGGGATAGATACCGAGAACTAAAGAGCGAAGCAAGACGCGTCTGCAGACAAAAAAAGAAAGAGGTTGGGATGCGAGAGTACGAGGAGCTTGAGAAGCTGGCCGACAAGTGTAACCCTCGAAAATTCTATGAAAAGATACGGCGACTTACAGAAGGTTTCAAGACCGGAGCAAACTCTTGTAGGACCCAGGGAGGTGAGCTAGTGACAGATGCCCAAAGTATACTCGATTTGTGGAGGGAATGCTTCTCCAGCCTGCTGAATGGCGGTGAAGAGGAAACACGCGGAGATGGTGAACCCGAAACTCCAATTGATGACGATGGAAAAGTTGTTCCATTACCCGACTATGAAGAAGTGCGAATAGCAATCGTCCGCTTAAAAAACAACAAAGCGGCAGGGACCGATGGATTACCGGCCGAGCTATTCAAATACGGCGGCGATGAAGTGATCAAGTGCATGCATCAGCTTCTTTGATTGGAATTTAAGTGTGCTCTGCCCGATCCACAAAAAGGCCGTGGAATAAGCCTTCTCAATATCGCAAATAAGGTATTGTGTGAAAGACTTAATCCCACCGTCAACAAACTGATTGGACCTTATCAGTGTGGCTTTAGACCTGGTAAGTCAACCATCGACCAGATATGGTATTCACCATGCACCAAATCTTGGAAAAGACCCGTGAAAAAAGAATCGACACCAACCACCTTTTCGTCGATTTTAAAGCCGCCTTCGATAGCACGAATAGAAGCTGCCTTTACGCCGCTATGTTTGAATTTGGAATCTTATACTACTATACTATACTTATACGGCTAAGTAAACTGACGTTAAGCAACACTAAAAGCTCCGTCAGGATCGGGAAGGACCTCTCCGAGCCGTTCGATACCAAACGAGGTTTCAGACAGGGTGATTCCTTATAGTGTGACTTTTTTAATTTAATGCTGGAGAAAATAATACGAGCTGCAGAACTAAATAGAGAAGGTACAATCTTCTATAAGAGTGTACAGCTGCTGGCGTACGCCGATGATATCGACATTATTGGCCTCAACAACCGCGCCGTGAGTTCTGCTTTCTCCAGACTTGATAAGGAAGCGAAACGAATGGGTCTAGTAGTGAATGAGGGCAAGACGAAATATCTCCTGTCATCAAACAAACAGTCATCACATTCGCGACTCGGCTCCCACGTCACTGTTGACAATTATAACTTCGAGGTCGTAGATATTTTCGTCTATCTAGGGACCATCACTAAAACCAATAACAATGTCAGCCTTGAAATCCAACGCAGAATCATTCGTGCCAATTGAAAAATAAAGTCCTCTCTCGACGAACGAAAACCAAACTCTACAAGTCGCTCATCATACCGGTCCTACTATATGGCGCAGAAGCGTGGACGATGTCAATATCTGATGAGTCGGCTCTAGGAGTCTTCGAGAGAAAAGTTCTGCGAACGATTTATGGTCCTTTGCGCATTAGCAACGGCGAATACCGCAGACGATGATATTGACATAGTTCAGTGAATGAAGAGACAGCGGCTACGCTGACTAAGCCATGTTGTCCGAAGAATGAAAGCACTCTAGCTTTGAAAGTATTTGATGCAGTACCCGCTGGTGGAAGCAGAGGAAGGGGAAGTCCTCCACTCCGTTGAAAGGATCAAGTGGAGAATGACCTGAGTTCACTTGGCATTTACAATTGGCGCCAGGCAGCAAAAAGAGGAGAGGAATGGCGCTGATTCGGCTATAATCGCGTAAGCGGTGCCAACGCCAATTAAGAAGAAGAAGAAGTGTTATGTATATATTTTAAATATATATTTCGTAATTTTAATTTGTTTTATTTCTGGCTTATTATTTTTGTTTTTGTTGATATTTTAATTTTATTTCATTTATTTGTTTTGAATTTAGTTTGGTTTTTTATTTGTTGTGTTCGTTTAAAATAATATCACGTTGATAATTTTGCTGCTCACAATGAGCAACATTTTCCTTGTTGCATTTTCTCGTAATTATTGATAGCTTATAGTATTTTTCAGTTATTCTGTTTAAATGCATGATCAAACAAGTATATGCAACACTGCGCTCAGCTATTTACATTGGCAACACACAAAGAGTTATCCAACAAAAGATCTTGGCCAAATTAATTGCCCTCAATTTTCGTATAAACTTTCTTACTCTATTTATTATTGAACTACATTTATTTGTAATTTTTTTGTAAAATCAGTTTACGAAAGTCGCATAAAAGCAAGTAACAAAATTAACACTTGTTCACGCATAAATACGAGTATACCCTGCAGGGAAAGGTGCCTTTGCACTATTTAAATATCTTAATATAAAGGATTATCCATATCGTGATTTCAAAATAATTTGTTTTAGCGAAAGTCAGGAATTTATCAAAATTGATCGCTAACAAACGCATAACGTATTAAATTTGTTAAAACCTACTACAAAAAGTGGTGATTCAAACGTGGCCACGTTTCGTTCCTTAAGAGGACCTTATGGTGCACAACTACGCAAATTCAAAAAAAAATTTAAAAATTTCGAAAAGACTGGATCGGTTACAGATACTGTAAGGCCTATGCCTTATCGGGCTGTTCGTTAAACCTCGAATATTGCTATTTTAAGAGAAAATGTAGCTGAAGACCTGAATGTGTCTATTTTTCGACGTTGTCAAGATTTCTTACGGCACATTATGACGCAGTCTGCACTTGGACTGCAAGAATACATAAATAAACAAAATTGTCACAGTTGGGGCTTCTAAAATCTTCTCCCATACAAACTTACTGTCTGGTGCGCTCTCTGGTCCGGAGGTGGGATTTGACCTTACTTTTTCTAAACTGACAACGTGAGTATGTTCTGGCACTTCAGAGCGTTATGTTCGTATGATAATTGACTTTTCTGGACTGCAATGAAAAACACGACTTGGGTAATGTGTGATTTTAACAAGATGGAGCCAAGTATAATATTACACGAGCGAATATGACACCGTTGGACTTTTTTGTGGGGCGATGCAAAACACCATGGTTATTCGGATAAACCTTTAACTTTTACGCACTAGAAAAGTGACGTTCTCCAACTTTGGATGTATGTCGAAACAGGACTCGAATTCTGGTTTTCAAAGTAGCAGTAAGCACTTACCACTCGGTTATCGCGGCCGGGGAGCGAGAATTGAGAGTATAAATTTAAAGACCGGCTGACTCTCGAAAACTCTGCTGTGTTGAACGACGAAATTTAAACGGATTAAGTCGTATAATGTAGTAAAGGTGGATTAGTACATAGCTTTAGCGTCTGTAAATAAAATTTAGTCGAAATACATTGTTAGTGTTTAAATGAATTAGACTTATTGAGTAAGAAATATATGTGTGTTAATACAAAACAGATGATGGGAGGAGAAATTCGATGTGAGAGAAACGAGAATATAGAAGGTTTTGTATGACTGTTCAGCTTGTGAAGCGCAAGTATATAACCCTCGTAAAAAGTAGGAGCTGGTATATTTCAGGTGTTTAGGGATTTTCTTCGCACAGTAGGTGATATACCATCATCGGGAGACTTGGATGTTTATTTTGGTTCCATACATCGAAGTAAATAATATTAATCATTAATGGACGCAGGTGATCTTCACTTCATGCTAAATAGGCGAAAATAGGACAGTGGTCTCAGGATACTTTTCGTTAATCTGATTGTTTCCGAAACGCCGAACATAAATCGGAACGCTTGCTTAGGGTAAAAAATTAAATCTTTGTTGGTAAATTTACTTAATATTGTACACTACTAATGTATGTCGGATTGGTATGGCCATCATTTCTGTGTGGTTTCTTGTGTACATGTTTCGTTTACCTTTGGAAGGATTGGACCACCCTAGTGTTTGTATATGTTCGTGGTTACGTGGTTACAGACCGTTTGTGCTTTGTTATGCTATGCCGGCGGCAAAAGAGACAAAACAACAGCTGAACAATTAACAGTATTATATGGCAGTTGCATGGTCTTTACGATTATTTTTTTTTTGTTATTGTGATAACAGTTGAAGTAAAAGTGCACAGCAAACTCCTAGTCATCGCTATTGTGAATTTTACTTCATGCAGCAGATATTTCAGTTAAGTGAAAATAAAAACTTGTTTAATAAAAAAATAAGTTTTCAATGGCGTCAAATCTTCAACAAAGCTAAACACTTTAATACTGTAACGGAGTTTTCCACTTGGCTGGGGTAAGCTCAGCCTTGTCAAGGGTTTGCTAAAGTAAAACACGCTGTGTACGTTACAACAAATTTATTAGTTTAACAATCTCTATCTACACGGTTTCTAATACGTTACTCGCTATTTCTATGACAAGTAAATAAGTGTTCGTGAGGTAAAAACCCTCAGGTACACTACATTTGCCGGTGGTGTTGAACCCACGGGCAAGTATACCTATCGACAACACAAAGGCTACTTAATTTCCTTTGCGTTCTCGTCGCCTTTTATACTATTCTGCACTCAGGCAGAATGTTATTTCATAATAACAATTTATTGCTGCGTACAGTTTCTCACTTATTCTATGTGTACGTATGTATGTACATACGAATGAATGCTTATAGGCTTCAGCGTATCTAACGTATCTTCGTATTTCAATAATTTATGTATGCATGTTTGGATAATAAATATATATGTATATATATGTACTGTTTCATGATTTCATGTATATAAATTCAAGTATTATTATTATTTATGTATATGTATATATAAATATGAAAAATGTATATAAAAATGTATTGTTGTGAGGTCTCCAAAAGCCTCGGATTTTGGGGTCCTTACAATACCAATAAATACTTGGATGAGATTATCTGACCGTTTTTCGAGAGCACAGAGTCAATGCTCATCACTCGAGCCACCGAACTGAAATCGATACAACTCGTTACAAATAATTTCTATTGTATATTGCAAACAGAGTTTAAAAGTGGGCATGAACCGAAAGAACTAGTGTCTTATTCTAAAAGATTTTCTGGCCATCCAATAGTAATGTATTAAGCATTTTCCAAAACTCGATTAATCTTGGTGAATATACAATTTAAAGTCAGTTTAACACAACTACCAAAAGTTATAGAAATGTGTCGGGTTAGCCGCGAAATAAAAAGGAAACACACAAGTTACATCAAACAATTCAGTCTCTTTATTCTTTTTCTTAAACAATACTCAAACAAATATCTCTTCTGCGCCGCGTACGTTCAAAAACTATCGTATCCCCGCTTCTTCTTCTCCCCGTTCGCCTTCGTCAGAGTTGCCATTCTCTTACAACTCGGCCATTCCTGACTCTGCGGATCGCCCTCGATCCGTAATCGATGACTCATTATCTTCGTCACTATTTTCATCGTCGTCGTCGAAAATCTGTGGAAGAGCGCACCATGGTTTCATTTTGTCGCTAGAGTAGACTGAAGAGTAGTATCTTTGAGTACGCTGTGACCCAGGTATATCTTGGACAACGTAGCGATAATTACCAAGTACGCGTGCGATTTGAAAAGGACCTTTGTACCGGGGTTCAAATTTACGTGATGTGCCAGTACTTGGCGGCTCGTATTCAACAACCACCAAATCGTCGATATTGTATATTGTCGGAGTGGCATGCTTTTTGTCGTAGCGCTGTTTAGACTTAAGACGTTCTTCTTTTATTCGTTTCGCTGCCTCTTCACGCTCGCTAATCAACTCTTCATTCATAGAGTCGTTGTGTTGTAATGCAAGTACTAGTTTATTGTGTAGAATGTCTCGTGGTCTAAAACAGAATAACAATTCTTGTGGAGTTCGTGCGGTTGTTTTATTACGCATGCTGTTGATAGACCATTGTATTGCTCGCAATGTTTCATCCCATCGTTTGTCGTTATTTACGGTGGGCAATATCATAGAAAGTATGGTTCGGTTGCATCGTTCAACTAAACCGTTTGCCCTTGGGGTACGTACCGCATTGCAAATATGTCGAATGGAGTTTTCATTACAGTAACGTTGAAATTCTTTGGATGTGAACGCCGTTCCGCGATCTGAAATGATTGTTTCGGGCATGCCCACGTAACTACTTAACTCGTCGAAAACTTCGGTTACGTGTTTCGTTGCTGTACTTTTGACCGCTCGCACAATCACAAATCGAGTGAAAGCATCAATGATTACAAGGATATGTTCGTTGCGTTTCGAGCTTTTTGGGAAGGGACCTAGGTGGTCTACGTGTACTGTTCGGAATGGTATGGGTTGGACGTCATCGACATGCAGCTCGCCTTCTTTTCTGCCGCCGGGCATCTTATTGTAAGTACAATCGACGCAAGATTTTAAATAACTTTTTACATAGTTACGCATGCGTGCGAACCACATATGCTCGCTAATTCGTGCGATCGTTTTTTCCAAACCCAGATGTCCCGCTTTATTATGCGCGTCGTTTACTATTTGCCAGCGCAGTGCTATCGGAACCACCCAGAGATTTTTCCCATTTAGTTTCTTATATACCCGCCCATGGCTCAAAACAAAATCTTTGCTTACCGCAGTATCGCTTGTTTGTAGTTTGCTGACCAATTCTTTGATTGCATTGTCTTGGAGTTGCATACCAAATAACCAATCATCGATACTAACTTGAATTTTGTCAACTCGTAGAGAAGCTCTTTCTAATTCACGCGCCTCCTCAACAGGTGCGCGACTCAGTGCGTCAACGTGAGCCATTCGCTGACCAGCCCGATGTTCGATCTCGAGGTCGTATTCTTGAATACGGAGCCACCACCTAGCTATGCGAGGCACAAGCTCACGTTTGTTCATAACTGTTTTTAATGCCTTACAGTCTGTGATAACTTTTACACGTTTGCCATAGATATAATATTTAAACCGTTCAATTGATTCGACCACGGCGAGAGCCTCAAGCTCGTAGCTATGAAATTTCTTTTCATTGTCTGTAGTTGCACGACTGTAATAAGCAACCGGTTTCCAATCGTCACCTTCTTTTTGCATTAACGCGCCCGCTAAACCGATTGCACTTGCGTCTGTATGTACCTGATGTTCTTTCTCGACGTTATAAGCAGTAATTACCGGACGAGAAACTAAAATTGTCTTTATTTTTTTCAAACGCTTCTTCTTGTTCATTTGACCACTTAAATGTTTCACCTTTATGCAATAATTGATTTAATGGAGCAGCGATGACGGCATATCCAGGAACGAATTTTCGGAAATACCCGCTTAAACCGAGAAACTGTCTAATTTCGGTAACATTTTCTGGCGTTTTGAATTCACTTATCGCTTTAGTTTTAGCTATATCCGGGGAAATACCGTCGGGTGTTAGATCGTGACCCAAAAAGTTTATGGTTGTTTTGAAAAACTCGCACTTTTGCAAATTAAGTGTAACGTTAGCTTTTTGTAATGCGTTCAAAACACGATCAAGTTTTTCGAACATTTCGCACACTGTTAAACTACCTATTAGTATATCGTCCATATAATTTATCATATCGTTTGGTTTTACACAGTCTTTAATTTTGACGATGAGACGTTGAAAAACGGCCGGGGCATTTTTAAGCCCAAACGGCATACGCTTAAACTCATATAAACCCTCAGTCGTAATAAATGCGGTATACTTTCGGCTACTCTCCTCGATAGGAATTTGACAGTAGCCACTGTTAAGGTCTAGTACAGAAAAATATTTAAAACTTTTAGCCCGCTGTAGCTCCTCTTCTATATTTGGCGATGGAAATATTTCTTTCCGCATTTGTTGATTCAACTTTCGAAAGTCTACACACAACCGTTCACCACCGTTTTTCTTTTTCACCAAAAGTATCGGGCTAGCATATTCGGACTCTGATTTACAAATAATGTCATTGTCAAATAGTTCTTTCAACATATCAGCGATTACTTTCTTTTTGGGCTCAGGAACCCGAAATGGTTTCTGAACTATGGGAATATTAGTGTTCAAATCAATCTTCATTTTAACGAGATCAGTACGTCCGATTTCACTTAAACTTAAGCAAATACATCACGATATTTATTCATTAAATTGAGCAGTTTATTTTTATTTTCTTTATCGTCAATTCCGCACTTTATTTCATCTGAGTAAAACTCTTTTCTATTACTTTCATTAGCAATCCTATTACATACACTAGCAATTGATATTTTGCCATTTACGATTGTCATTTCCATGTTTTTGAAAACATCTTGCCCTAACAGCAAGTCTACTGTGAGAAGCTTATTGTCAACTACATACAAATAAACATCTTCCTCGCAATTGTCAACCTTTAAGTTTACACGTATTTTTGAATAAGCATATATAACGCCACCACAGAACCCACTTATTTTGAGAACACACTTTTCTTCAGCGCATTTGATTTGATCTGCCCCTGTTCGGCTGATCATACTACATTCACTACCTGTGTCGATTAGTGCTATAAAAATTAAACCGTCTATAGTGACCACTTTCTCAAAGTTATTATCAGTTGCTACGCACATCATTTTTGTCGAATGCGTCATTGTACTCTTTTTTCCACAATTTTCAGCTTCACCTTTAGGATGCACTTTTTGACAGTCAACGCATCTACGCCTACGCTGTGGTTGCGGACACTTCGACGATATGTGCCCCTTTTGCTGACAATTATAACAAATAATTTGCTTTTCATTGTCTCGTTTCTCATTAGAATTAATTTCAGTATTAGCGATTGGTTTTTCTGGTGTAAATGTACGTACTAGTAAGTTTTTAGAGTAATCAATTATTGTTTGTCGTAATTCACGCATTGAACTATATCGATTTGTTGCAATAGCTGTTTGTAATTCTCGCTGCTTAAGTCCATCTCTTGCGTACTTTACTACAGCCGTTTCGCTTAACCCAAACCTTTTACCTAACGCCCCAATTCGGAAACAGTAGTCGAGTAGACTCTCGTTAGGTTTACGCACAGTTTGAGACATTTTAAAATGTATATCAGCTTCGTCTGGCCGACAACTAAATTCTTCACATAAAGATTTCGATAATTCCTTCCAACTTGAATACATCTTTTCCGTGGAATTTACCCAGAGCTTTGCTGCCCCTTGAAGTCGACTATACACCTTCCCATTGATAAGCTTCGACAGCACTATTTATACGCTCTACGAACTGTTCAACTGATATGGATGAATCGTTTGTTGGGTCGAATTCCGGGATAGTTTCTGCAATTTCTTTTACTGAATAGTTACTACGCCCATAACTTGTAGGTGAACTGCCAGCTGGAGTGCTTTGACGCTCTTGCCCTCCGCGCATATTTTGTTCACTGGCATTATTATTAGTTTGCAACATTTGTAAAACAGAACTAAACATATCACGCAGTTCAGTAGATTTACGTTGGCTACTTCGATGCTGTCGGAACCGACTGCCTCACTTAATCGTAACACCAATTCGTTTTTTAAACCTTCTGTAGAAAGCCCTCTTTCACTTAGAATTTCATTTAAGTCCGTTAGTTTTAATGTATTTATTTTCACAACTGGCATTTTAATTGTTTTCTAATTTTGTTTTTGTCTTCAATTTCGTAACAATAAGAATTCGCTGTCACTTTGTTTTTTTTGTTTTGCTCAACTACTTCACTCGTTGAAGTTCTTTCGTTACTTGATGTTTCTTTTCGTTTATTCGTTTTCTTCCACTATACGCTTTTATTATACTCGTATCGCTACTCGTCGATCAATTATTTACGTTTTCTTTAATTACGTGTTTATCGCTTTTCACTTGTTTTCGTTTTTCGTTGTTCATGAGCATTCGTTGAGGGATATTATGCGTTCATCCTTTTCGCTCATATACGTTAATGCTTGAATGTTGGCGAAATTCTTAGTATGCCAGCGGAGCACCCAATTTTGCTAACTGAGACTTGCTAACGTCTGCGTGGTAGATCTTACTTCTGAAATGTCGGGTTAGCCGCGAAATAAAAAGGAAACACACAAGTTACATCAAACAATTCAGTCTCTTTATTCTTTTTCTTAAACAATACTCAAACAAATATCTCTTCTGCGCCGCGTACGTTCAAAAACTATCGTATCCCCGCTTCTTCTTCTCCCCGTTCGCCTTCGTCAGAGTTGCTATCTTCTTACAGTAGTGAGATTAAACTTAAAGTGAGGTATTCTGTGCGACGTTGGCCTCCGATCCGAACTTTGTTCGCAATGACCTCCGAAACTGGTGAACCAATTTTTATACAAATTGGTATGGTACAGTGATTTCGTTCAGCTAAAGGCAATAATTTTTATGCAAATCAGACCAGTGACTAATCAAATCCAAAACGTCCTATTTGTTTTTGGTTTTGCATAATACATGGGATTTAGATAGCATTTTGCCTTGGTAAGAATCTGGAGAAATTTTTATTAATGAAAAGTAAACCTTTGACCTTTCTATTAATATACGAATTGGGGATTTCCAGGAACTTGGTTCTAGGATTTTCCTCGTGCCATTAAATTACCGCTTTAATAGTAAGTGTACAAAAGATAAGTTTTAGTTTAAAAAAATATATGAAAATTTTACTTCAATCTGATGTGTATTTAACCTTTTATTCTCTACACTAGAATGAAATTTGTTATACTTTATAAATATTTTAAAAACCTATTTTAGCCTCGGATGAGAGACCCTCCTTTTGATGACGACCCCCGCAAATGTTTTAAGGAATACGATTTGAGGGCATGTACCTGGAATGTCCGGTCCCGTAATTGGGATGATGCCGCTACCTAGCTGGTTGATGTCTTCAGAAAATTAAAGGCTGACACCAGCGCCGTCTAAGAAATGCGCTGGACGGGACAAGGACGGAAGAAGGTGGGTCCTTGTGAAATTTACTACTGCGACCATATGAAGGAGCGCAAATTTCGTGTCGCATTCGTGGTAGGAGGGAGACTCCGTCGCCGAGTACTGGCATTCACTCCGGTGGATAAACGTCTCGCCAAAATCCGCATTAAAACAAAATTTTTCAACATCACACTAATTTGCGCCCACGCCCCGATAGAAGAGAAGGATGATTTGACCAAGAATTTTTTTACGAGCGCCGCGAACGCACTTATGAGCGCTTTCCCGCCACGACGTCAAAATTGTGCTTGGCGACTATGCTGCATAGGTATATACTTGAATTGATAATGAGTTGAATGAGCTTATTTACAAATAAGTATGCGCTTTCTCTATTGTTCTTCTCTTTTAAATGAAAATTCTTTAGAGCACTGCTCCATTAGATGTGCAGCAAATCCTACTCCGCACTGCAAGTTTCAAGAATTTGTTTCCAAACTATATGTTACCTTACTCTTTTTCTTTTTCGTGCACCTTCCTAACTACCACTTTGTCTCCTTAACTTTTGTACGTCACGTGATTTTGCGCAAAATATATTAAGAGAGGCTTTCTCCAATTCTCTCTCGGGGAAAATGCCTAAAAGGATTTAAATTTCATGTATGGTAAGTGGGCATGATTGGTTTTGTCATCAACATTTTCATCCACTAATACTCATACACTGGCTTTCATTCTAGGTATAACCGCCAAAAAAGTTTCAGCACAATTACGGGTAAAATTAGAAAATTGAGAGAAATATTTTCATACAAATATTCTTATACGAATATAATATAAATAAAAGGTATCTGAGCTCTTCCTCCCATTCGTGGTGCGGTTTGATTTTATTTTCAATAACTGGAAATACCTATAGCTTATTCCAGGCCGCCGCCGAACTGCTGTTCGATTTTTATAACGAATTTCTTTATTTCATATCAGAAATACACTCGGAGAGTTTGATATTCCCTTCCGAAGTGCTACCATGACAATAAAAATTAGATCCCTAAATTAATTTGCTATAAGTCTGGCCAAAGTTCAAATCCATGACCTTCCATTTCGATATTTTTTTTCGAATCTTGTTAAAATAGTAAATAGTAAATAAGTAAACCAAAGTAATATAAGCTGCATTTGAAAAAGATGAATTATTTCTTCAAAAAAAAAAATTGAAAATTTCGCAAATTGCCCATTTTTTGTGAAAAAGCGAATATAGGCTTTAAAACATGCCTTATTAATGAAGAATTGGATGCATCGAGTACTTGAGCTAAGTTTTTTTTTCGTGAACTAGTTCTAGCGCACTATTTAAATATAGATATTATATTTATGTCACAAGCGCAATCCATTTTTGAAATCATACACTCAATAAAAGAAATGAAAGTACAACCATGATCAAATATACTCATTATATATATATATAATTGGCGCTTTGTAACCGCTGAAGCGATTTTCGGCCGAGCTCCTCCTCCAATTTGTGGTTTTGCGTCTTGATGTTTTTCCAACAAATGGAGGGACCTACAGTTTATACTAAGCCGCCTCCGAACGGCTGACGGTTTTTTTTACGAGGAGCTTTATTTCATGTCCGAAATACACTCGGAGCGATGGACACTCCCTGCCGAGGGGCGACCGCAATTAGAAAATTTAATTTAATTTTTTATTTAAATTAATTTTCCATAACTTTTGGATGTTGGTGGCACCGGGATATGAACCCGAGTCTTCCGAATGGCAGGACGCAATGCTCATTATATAATATTGTATAATATGTATATTTTCATGTACCATGCCTAATAATATAGATTTAGGATCTCTTGTCCAAAAAGTTATCTTCCCAATGTTACTAGATAAACAAATATAGAATAGACTAACTGTGCCCTGCAACGCTTCGCTTATTCAGTCAGAGCCGATGGATTTGGATGCTTTCGCTTTCCCGATGACCCCCTAAACCTCTTCCCTAGAGAAATCAAGCTCCGGTGTTTGGCAATTTGCTCATACGGCGGGTTACACGTCTTTTCGCTTTGTCTATCGAAGGACGCAGTGTAAAGAGTCGGCTGAAGTAGTTCGCGCATCTCTTCGGGTCTAACGAGGCGCGGTCACCGAATGAAATTCCCACTCAGTCATCGCATCTCGTCTGGTTAGACAGCGACTTGACTGTAGCACAGAGCTTGGTTGCCACTGAGGAGAAGTTACAGAACCTTAAGTGCTCCTTCCACTTTTTCCGCTAGTGGTTGTTCAATACCGTACGAATCTCCGCGTTTAAGCCCTACATTAGGGGATTCCTGGGATCGGAATTACGAGGGATGTCGCGGCTAGATGTTAAATCCACCGCTTCCCTCGGGAAACTGGGGCGGGTTTCCGCAATTCGGCCTGCCGGGATGAAGCGGGCGGCAGCGGTCACGACGATCCTGCGGAAGGAAAGTTCATCAGAAGTGACAACTCTGGTGGGGGTGTTATCGTTCATTGTGCAAAATGTCAAATGTGGTCTATCTGTTCTGCCAGCTCCATTCCTCTATGGTCATTTGACAGGCTAGAATGCCAAAGATCGCGATGAGCGTTAAAATTGCCCAAAACCAAACGGTTTTCCCCTCTGAGTAGCGCACCTATATTAAGGCTATATCCAACTGGGCAACTCGTAACAGCAGGAATGTATATATTAAATATTTCGAGCTCGGCATCGCCTGACCAGATAGCTATGCCCTGACATTCTAGGTGTGTAGGATGAGCGCTGAGCTTCCACCATGGTCTCGCCCGCGATCCTTGCGGATTATGTTGTATCCGGCCCGGCTCAGAAGGTCCGAGTGGGCGGTCAGCTTCGTTTCCTGGATCGCAGCAATTGACAGGTGCTCCCGGCTCATGTAGTCGACTATCTCGTCGATCTTCCCTTGGAGTCCGTTGCAGTTAAATTGTAAAAGTCATATCTGTCTCGGGGGAACGTTCGTGATGCGGGGGGTGAGAGAGTGATGCGTGGATGAAGTGTGTTGCTGCTGTGTTACCCACTGAAATTAGTTCGCACGTGGACTCCTACAGCATGGGGCAACGTACGCATCTTTCCACTCACGGGTGGTGCGTAGGCCAGAGTACGTCCGAAAATGACACTAGCCTGAGCAAGAGTTATATCTGACTGGGTCTGACACACGGAACATAGTCTGCGGGGACTAGGAGCTGCTGTGTAGCCCGCACACAGGACGAGGAAGAGGAGCTGGTTGTGGGTTAGGATGGGGGTGAGGTTTGGTGGCAGTCATTCTGCGGGGAGCTCCGGGAGACCGTAGAGGTCTGTGGGTTGCCCAAAGTGGGTAAGGGTGCTGAAGGCACTACCGTGGAAGCTGTGGGCGCACTTGGGCGCTGGCAGCATGGGGTCACATAACTTGTGGTGCACTCCCTGTGGGCCTTAAGGCCTGACCAGATTTTAAGATGACTCCAACCATGGCACTGATTGCATCTAACAGAGGTGGTGGAGTCTTCTAAGGCACACGCAGCAGAAATAATCCGTCGGACCAGGTTTGGTTTCGACGCCAGCCCTGATGAGAAGGATTTGGAGCAGCCCAGCTGCGAAAATGCTCCGTTGGCGTACTTAGCATAATTTTACCTGCGCACAAAGTGTGGTTGAAATATCTAACAAAACTGAGCGAATAGGTTGCGAACATACAGTCGAAGAGACGGGCATGGCTAAACCAACTCAACTCGTCATTCCGATTCAATCGGTATTAATTTTAATGGGTTCATCTCTCCCATCTCTCTAACCCTATATAATAAGTCATAAGTTGGCTAATAGTGGATAAATTTCAATAAGTTTAGTATCATAGTAAGGATAAGGCATTGGGCTAAATACATGTATTTCAAAATTTTTCCCATTCTTGCCACAACAATAACTTCTAGGAAAATATTGCAATAGATGGCTCTTGTGATCTGTATCTCGCGTTCGATAAGTTTAATTGGATTACGCTAGGTGGAGTTAGGAAGAAGATATTTTGTACTAAACGAAATAATCGGAAAGTGTTGTCAAGGATTGGCACCACCAGTAAAGAGAAAATACGCAATATCCCACAATTTTACTTGGATAAAAGCGAAAATGCAAGTCTGTTCCAGTTAATTACGCCCGACTTTGATTTCGTTGATTATGCTCTGGTAAGTTTGATATAAAATATGATCAATAATATGTCTGACCGTAATGCGATCACAGTTTTAATTTCCCAAGCACTGAGCATTCAATAACAATGGATTCACAAAGAAGCTCGATTTATGGGTGTCACATTAGTTAACGAGGAAAATCCTCATGGACGGAACTTGTTTGTGCGAATCGATGCCGAATCGTTAACCCTTTTTGAAGAAAATGGTGACTGGTGATCAAAAATGGATCACTTAAAGCAACGTCAAACGAAAGCGATCGTTGTCGAAAGCCAGTGAGCCGGCACAAATGGTCTCCAAGCCGGCACTGATGGCCAAGAAGGTTTTGTTGTGTGTTTGCTGGAATTGGCAATGTAGCATTCACTATGAGGTGCTCCTATACTGCTGAACTACAATTAATTTTTCCTTTGGTTGTTCAGTTTTTTTTTAAATTATTTAGAATACCATTTAATAAAAAAAAAAACAAGAAATGTTCACTTTCACTATTAATGAAAAAAATTCATTTCGACTAAAGATAAAAATTAAACTAAATGATTTCATATACAGTGGAAACTCGATTCTTGCAACATAAAATTTTTTTCTGTACACACTCAGTACTTGCGACATTCGAAAATGTTGTCCCCAATACTTGCAATATATTTTATTTTATTATTCTATTTTACGCATGTTCCGAGCTCGGGGAAGCATCGAAATGGATAAAAATTTAAAACAAGTGCAACAATAAAATTCGGGAAAGTAACGACTTCGTTGAACTACTGTCAGTTTTGATGTGACATTTGCTCGGCGCGTTGCGAAAATGGCAAAGAAAAAGTTGACACTGTTAACCATTTTAAACAAATTGAAAGCAGGATTTTCTGTCAACCATAGAAGTAAATTGATAGTAGTTGGAAAATCACTAAATTCACGTTCATTAAAATTTTTGCTGATAATATAAAATATCTTTAACAGTTAAAATAGTCCTTCGTAGACAAAATCTTCCAGAAATAGCGCTTCTATTTATGGATAATGCTCCTTGCCATCTCAAAGAAGATCTGTTAATGAGTTCCGATGGTCATAGTGTATCTATAATGTGTTTACCATCTGATTGGGATAGTGAGGATATCACTCCTCTTTCTGAGTTACGCTTGTAAATTGCTAATAATGCTTCTAATACGCAGTTAATTGCAAAGTTGCTTCAGGAATCTTTGGATTGACGAATCTAACGAACGGAGGTCACTTCAGTTTTCAATATATACTTGGATTGGGCGGAGCAAAATAATTCTTCCTTAGACGATATTAGGACGCTCCAGAGGCTTAGAAGCAAGTCAAACTCACATCGCCAATTTTTTAATGGCATAAAAAAATTTATAAATTTATTTTATTCCAAATGAAATTTTTTTTGTCTTGAATTAAATGAACTAAAATGAATTAAATAAATGAAAACATAATTTTTTAGTTGTAAAAAAATATTTTTAATTATTAAGAAAAAAAATGACGGTACTTGCTACAACCTCAAACCTTGCACCGAGGCCGGTTTCTACTGAATTAAAAAAAAATAACATAAAATTTATACAACAACAACAAATATCATACAATAAAATACTATAATATTCGCTTGCCTTCGGGATAAAAATTTAATTAAAATTTTAATTTTCCACGCCACTGGGGAGGCCTATGTGCAGCGGGCCGCTGTTGTGGAGAAAGCTTCGCTTGTCGTATCTGTTGTTGCAGCGCGAGTTGGGTCCAGCGAGTGTTGCAAGTTTTATCACATGAATTTGTGGTTTTTGTGTTTGTTATGCTCCTAATTGATGGCTCGAGTCAATCGGTCAATTAGCCAGCATAGATAAAAAAAAAATAACAGCTACATTGCAGCTAACTCTTTTGCCATATTGTTTTTGTACGGAGATGGTTAATGTTGTTGTTTTTTGAAACAATATTCGACAGGAAAATATGTTAATGGCACATGCCGTTATGCGGATAGCGTGCTTTCAAATGAAAATTAGCAGGTAAGGATGACTCAAGTCGTACGGAACCGAATATATGGTAAGTACCCGACTGTTAGGTATTTTAGTACTTAGTTGGTAGTGTTAAATATTTCTTTGTTAGCGATTTTACTCAAAACGAGTTTTGTGGACTAATTTCATGTGTGGAAATTTCTGCTCGGACGAAGCATTTTTTCTAACGAACGTCCATGGTTGGTGCTTAGGAGAAAGAGCATGTTTATACTTATGAATAATGCTTGGAAAAACAGATATCCGGAGAATAATGCCTACTATTTATTACATAGTATTTATTCATCAACCCTGTGGTCATAATATGAGAAATTGAACATGGTGTGGGCAACCATTTTACGTTTTCCTATGGGAAATTTATCTCTATTTCTAGCTCGTCAAAAAATAGAGTGAGAATTGAATGGCTTGAGCTTTGTAACCAATGAACCGAATTTTGATCAAGCTGAACCTATAATTTGTTATGCACGTCTTAATGTTTTTGCAACACATGGGGAAACCTAACCACTTATTACGCCTGTTGGATCCATATGAGAAGCTTTTATTTCATGTTAGAAACACACTAGGAGGGCTTGAAATTCTCTGCCGAGAGGCGACCACAGTTCTTCTTTTTTCATGTGAATATTTAGTAGCAACTGAAAATTGTGCCACGTAATTTAAATTAAGAGAAGAGGAACGGCCAGGGTTTCATCAGATGAATGCGGTTCTATGATACTGGATTTTCCAATGAGAAGTGTTATTTTTATTTTAAAAAAATGGCTTATCTTGAGATGAGCGTATGTTTATTTCAATTTAAAGGAGAAGATATGCCATTAATGATGGAAAACAATATCACCCTAATAGCCGCCACGGCTACGCTAACAGAACCGTATCCTTTTTTTAATTTCCATGACAAGGCAACTAGTGTCTTAGCTCCCACGTCAATGTTGACAGTCGTAACTTCCATTTCGTATATCTAGAGACCAGCATCAATATCCATAATAATATCACCTTGAAATACAAAGCAAAATAACTCTTTTCAGCAGGTACTACTTTGGACTGCGTAGGCAATTGAATTTAAAGTCCTCTCTGGACGAACCAAAACCGAACTCCACAAGTTCTTCATCATTCCCTACTTGCTTTATGGTAATATGCACATTGGCAGCTGCGAATGCCACAGACGTTGAAACGATTAGGTGTACCAGTTATGCGGCACTCCATAAAGTAAGTTTGACCTGCTCACGTAGTTATATCTAACTAATATAATATTACATTACAAACAGAGCGTTATGTTCGTATGATAATTGACTTTTCTGGACTGCAATGAAAAACACGACTTGGGTAATGTGTGATTTTAACAAGATGGAGCCAAGTATAATATTACACGAGCGAATATGACACCGTTGGACTTTTTTGTGGGGCGATGCAAAACACCATGGTTATTCGGATAAACCTTTAACTTTTACGCACTAGAAAAGTGACGTTCTCCAACTTTGGATGTATGTCGAAACAGGACTCGAATTCTGGTTTTCAAAGTAGCAGTAAGCACTTACCACTCGGTTATCGCGGCCGGGGAGCGAGAATTGAGAGTATAAATTTAAAGACCGGCTGACTCTCGAAAACTCTGCTGTGTTGAACGACGAAATTTAAACGGATTAAGTCGTATAATGTAGTAAAGGTGGATTAGTACATAGCTTTAGCGTCTGTAAATAAAATTTAGTCGAAATACATTGTTAGTGTTTAAATGAATTAGACTTATTGAGTAAGAAATATATGTGTGTTAATACAAAACAGATGATGGGAGGAGAAATTCGATGTGAGAGAAACGAGAATATAGAAGGTTTTGTATGACTGTTCAGCTTGTGAAGCGCAAGTATATAACCCTCGTAAAAAGTAGGAGCTGGTATATTTCAGGTGTTTAGGGATTTTCTTCGCACAGTAGGTGATATACCATCATCGGGAGACTTGGATGTTTATTTTGGTTCCATACATCGAAGTAAATAATATTAATCATTAATGGACGCAGGTGATCTTCACTTCATGCTAAATAGGCGAAAATAGGACAGTGGTCTCAGGATACTTTTCGTTAATCTGATTGTTTCCGAAACGCCGAACATAAATCGGAACGCTTGCTTAGGGTAAAAAATTAAATCTTTGTTGGTAAATTTACTTAATATTGTACACTACTAATGTATGTCGGATTGGTATGGCCATCATTTCTGTGTGGTTTCTTGTGTACATGTTTCGTTTACCTTTGGAAGGATTGGACCACCCTAGTGTTTGTATATGTTCGTGGTTACGTGGTTACAGACTGTTTGCGTGTGCAACCCTGAGCAGCAGCCAAAGCTTCTACCTGGAGATGTCGCTGCTGTATTTTGTTCCTATCTAAGTGACTCTTCAAATTTATGGGAAGAGTCCAGTTAGGCCCGTTAGTCCCGTTTAGGATTTCCACCTTATGTGGAAATCTTTAAAAGGCCAAGGTTGCCGGCCTTGGCCCCTTCTTCTGAAAATAGCAGCCACAGCAGCAACATCTCAGGTGAGTTTGACGATTTTCTTCATTTTTTTATAACCATTTTCCACACCATTTTTCATTAAATAAATGATAATATTTTATTAAATACAATAATAAACACTTCTTTAATTGAGAGAGGAAGTAGGTAGATCTCTTTTACAGCTTTCTGAAGGACCGGCACCTCCCCCGATCCCCGTTGCCGGAATTCACGAGGAATTCCGGCCCCTAATCAACCCCGGCACGAAACACAGACCGTTTGTGCTTTGTTATGCTATGCCGGCGGCAAAAGAGACAAAACAACAGCTGAACAATTAACAGTATTATATGGCAGTTGCATGGTCTTTACGATTATTTTTTTTTTGTTATTGTGATAACAGTTGAAGTAAAAGTGCACAGCAAACTCCTAGTCATCGCTATTGTGAATTTTACTTCATGCAGCAGATATTTCAGTTAAGTGAAAATAAAAACTTGTTTAATAAAAAAATAAGTTTTCAATGGCGTCAAATCTTCAACAAAGCTAAACACTTTAATACTGTAACGGAGTTTTCCACTTGGCTGGGGTAAGCTCAGCCTTGTCAAGGGTTTGCTAAAGTAAAACACGCTGTGTACGTTACAACAAATTTATTAGTTTAACAATCTCTATCTACACGGTTTCTAATACGTTACTCGCTATTTCTATGACAAGTAAATAAGTGTTCGTGAGGTAAAAACCCTCAGGTACACTACATTTGCCGGTGGTGTTGAACCCACGGGCAAGTATACCTATCGACAACACAAAGGCTACTTAATTTCCTTTGCGTTCTCGTCGCCTTTTATACTATTCTGCACTCAGGCAGAATGTTATTTCATAATAACAATTTATTGCTGCGTACAGTTTCTCACTTATTCTATGTGTACGTATGTATGTACATACGAATGAATGCTTATAGGCTTCAGCGTATCTAACGTATCTTCGTATTTCAATAATTTATGTATGCATGTTTGGATAATAAATATATATGTATATATATGTACTGTTTCATGATTTCATGTATATAAATTCAAGTATTATTATTATTTATGTATATGTATATATAAATATGAAAAATGTATATAAAAATGTATTGTTGTGAGGTCTCCAAAAGCCTCGGATTTTGGGGTCCTTACAATACCAATAAATACTTGGATGAGATTATCTGACCGTTTTTCGAGAGCACAGAGTCAATGCTCATCACTCGAGCCACCGAACTGAAATCGATACAACTCGTTACAAATAATTTCTATTGTATATTGCAAACAGAGTTTAAAAGTGGGCATGAACCGAAAGAACTAGTGTCTTATTCTAAAAGATTTTCTGGCCATCCAATAGTAATGTATTAAGCATTTTCCAAAACTCGATTAATCTTGGTGAATATACAATTTAAAGTCAGTTTAACACAACTACCAAAAGTTATAGAAATGTGTCGGGTTAGCCGCGAAATAAAAAGGAAACACACAAGTTACATCAAACAATTCAGTCTCTTTATTCTTTTTCTTAAACAATACTCAAACAAATATCTCTTCTGCGCCGCGTACGTTCAAAAACTATCGTATCCCCGCTTCTTCTTCTCCCCGTTCGCCTTCGTCAGAGTTGCCATTCTCTTACAACTCGGCCATTCCTGACTCTGCGGATCGCCCTCGATCCGTAATCGATGACTCATTATCTTCGTCACTATTTTCATCGTCGTCGTCGAAAATCTGTGGAAGAGCGCACCATGGTTTCATTTTGTCGCTAGAGTAGACTGAAGAGTAGTATCTTTGAGTACGCTGTGACCCAGGTATATCTTGGACAACGTAGCGATAATTACCAAGTACGCGTGCGATTTGAAAAGGACCTTTGTACCGGGGTTCAAATTTACGTGATGTGCCAGTACTTGGCGGCTCGTATTCAACAACCACCAAATCGTCGATATTGTATATTGTCGGAGTGGCATGCTTTTTGTCGTAGCGCTGTTTAGACTTAAGACGTTCTTCTTTTATTCGTTTCGCTGCCTCTTCACGCTCGCTAATCAACTCTTCATTCATAGAGTCGTTGTGTTGTAATGCAAGTACTAGTTTATTGTGTAGAATGTCTCGTGGTCTAAAACAGAATAACAATTCTTGTGGAGTTCGTGCGGTTGTTTTATTACGCATGCTGTTGATAGACCATTGTATTGCTCGCAATGTTTCATCCCATCGTTTGTCGTTATTTACGGTGGGCAATATCATAGAAAGTATGGTTCGGTTGCATCGTTCAACTAAACCGTTTGCCCTTGGGGTACGTACCGCATTGCAAATATGTCGAATGGAGTTTTCATTACAGTAACGTTGAAATTCTTTGGATGTGAACGCCGTTCCGCGATCTGAAATGATTGTTTCGGGCATGCCCACGTAACTACTTAACTCGTCGAAAACTTCGGTTACGTGTTTCGTTGCTGTACTTTTGACCGCTCGCACAATCACAAATCGAGTGAAAGCATCAATGATTACAAGGATATGTTCGTTGCGTTTCGAGCTTTTTGGGAAGGGACCTAGGTGGTCTACGTGTACTGTTCGGAATGGTATGGGTTGGACGTCATCGACATGCAGCTCGCCTTCTTTTCTGCCGCCGGGCATCTTATTGTAAGTACAATCGACGCAAGATTTTAAATAACTTTTTACATAGTTACGCATGCGTGCGAACCACATATGCTCGCTAATTCGTGCGATCGTTTTTTCCAAACCCAGATGTCCCGCTTTATTATGCGCGTCGTTTACTATTTGCCAGCGCAGTGCTATCGGAACCACCCAGAGATTTTTCCCATTTAGTTTCTTATATACCCGCCCATGGCTCAAAACAAAATCTTTGCTTACCGCAGTATCGCTTGTTTGTAGTTTGCTGACCAATTCTTTGATTGCATTGTCTTGGAGTTGCATACCAAATAACCAATCATCGATACTAACTTGAATTTTGTCAACTCGTAGAGAAGCTCTTTCTAATTCACGCGCCTCCTCAACAGGTGCGCGACTCAGTGCGTCAACGTGAGCCATTCGCTGACCAGCCCGATGTTCGATCTCGAGGTCGTATTCTTGAATACGGAGCCACCACCTAGCTATGCGAGGCACAAGCTCACGTTTGTTCATAACTGTTTTTAATGCCTTACAGTCTGTGATAACTTTTACACGTTTGCCATAGATATAATATTTAAACCGTTCAATTGATTCGACCACGGCGAGAGCCTCAAGCTCGTAGCTATGAAATTTCTTTTCATTGTCTGTAGTTGCACGACTGTAATAAGCAACCGGTTTCCAATCGTCACCTTCTTTTTGCATTAACGCGCCCGCTAAACCGATTGCACTTGCGTCTGTATGTACCTGATGTTCTTTCTCGACGTTATAAGCAGTAATTACCGGACGAGAAACTAAAATTGTCTTTATTTTTTTCAAACGCTTCTTCTTGTTCATTTGACCACTTAAATGTTTCACCTTTATGCAATAATTGATTTAATGGAGCAGCGATGACGGCATATCCAGGAACGAATTTTCGGAAATACCCGCTTAAACCGAGAAACTGTCTAATTTCGGTAACATTTTCTGGCGTTTTGAATTCACTTATCGCTTTAGTTTTAGCTATATCCGGGGAAATACCGTCGGGTGTTAGATCGTGACCCAAAAAGTTTATGGTTGTTTTGAAAAACTCGCACTTTTGCAAATTAAGTGTAACGTTAGCTTTTTGTAATGCGTTCAAAACACGATCAAGTTTTTCGAACATTTCGCACACTGTTAAACTACCTATTAGTATATCGTCCATATAATTTATCATATCGTTTGGTTTTACACAGTCTTTAATTTTGACGATGAGACGTTGAAAAACGGCCGGGGCATTTTTAAGCCCAAACGGCATACGCTTAAACTCATATAAACCCTCAGTCGTAATAAATGCGGTATACTTTCGGCTACTCTCCTCGATAGGAATTTGACAGTAGCCACTGTTAAGGTCTAGTACAGAAAAATATTTAAAACTTTTAGCCCGCTGTAGCTCCTCTTCTATATTTGGCGATGGAAATATTTCTTTCCGCATTTGTTGATTCAACTTTCGAAAGTCTACACACAACCGTTCACCACCGTTTTTCTTTTTCACCAAAAGTATCGGGCTAGCATATTCGGACTCTGATTTACAAATAATGTCATTGTCAAATAGTTCTTTCAACATATCAGCGATTACTTTCTTTTTGGGCTCAGGAACCCGAAATGGTTTCTGAACTATGGGAATATTAGTGTTCAAATCAATCTTCATTTTAACGAGATCAGTACGTCCGATTTCACTTAAACTTAAGCAAATACATCACGATATTTATTCATTAAATTGAGCAGTTTATTTTTATTTTCTTTATCGTCAATTCCGCACTTTATTTCATCTGAGTAAAACTCTTTTCTATTACTTTCATTAGCAATCCTATTACATACACTAGCAATTGATATTTTGCCATTTACGATTGTCATTTCCATGTTTTTGAAAACATCTTGCCCTAACAGCAAGTCTACTGTGAGAAGCTTATTGTCAACTACATACAAATAAACATCTTCCTCGCAATTGTCAACCTTTAAGTTTACACGTATTTTTGAATAAGCATATATAACGCCACCACAGAACCCACTTATTTTGAGAACACACTTTTCTTCAGCGCATTTGATTTGATCTGCCCCTGTTCGGCTGATCATACTACATTCACTACCTGTGTCGATTAGTGCTATAAAAATTAAACCGTCTATAGTGACCACTTTCTCAAAGTTATTATCAGTTGCTACGCACATCATTTTTGTCGAATGCGTCATTGTACTCTTTTTTCCACAATTTTCAGCTTCACCTTTAGGATGCACTTTTTGACAGTCAACGCATCTACGCCTACGCTGTGGTTGCGGACACTTCGACGATATGTGCCCCTTTTGCTGACAATTATAACAAATAATTTGCTTTTCATTGTCTCGTTTCTCATTAGAATTAATTTCAGTATTAGCGATTGGTTTTTCTGGTGTAAATGTACGTACTAGTAAGTTTTTAGAGTAATCAATTATTGTTTGTCGTAATTCACGCATTGAACTATATCGATTTGTTGCAATAGCTGTTTGTAATTCTCGCTGCTTAAGTCCATCTCTTGCGTACTTTACTACAGCCGTTTCGCTTAACCCAAACCTTTTACCTAACGCCCCAATTCGGAAACAGTAGTCGAGTAGACTCTCGTTAGGTTTACGCACAGTTTGAGACATTTTAAAATGTATATCAGCTTCGTCTGGCCGACAACTAAATTCTTCACATAAAGATTTCGATAATTCCTTTCAACTTGAATACATCTTTTCCGTGGAATTTACCCAGAGCTTTGCTGCCCCTTGAAGTCGACTATACACCTTCCCATTGATAAGCTTCGACAGCACTATTTATACGCTCTACGAACTGTTCAACTGATATGGATGAATCGTTTGTTGGGTCGAATTCCGGGATAGTTTCTGCAATTTCTTTTACTGAATAGTTACTACGCCCATAACTTGTAGGTGAACTGCCAGCTGGAGTGCTTTGACGCTCTTGCCCTCCGCGCATATTTTGTTCACTGGCATTATTATTAGTTTGCAACATTTGTAAAACAGAACTAAACATATCACGCAGTTCAGTAGATTTACGTTGGCTACTTCGATGCTGTCGGAACCGACTGCCTCACTTAATCGTAACACCAATTCGTTTTTTAAACCTTCTGTAGAAATTTCATTTAAGTCCGTTAGTTTTAATGTATTTATTTTCACAACTGGCATTTTAATTGTTTTCTAATTTTGTTTTTGTCTTCAATTTCGTAACAATAAGAATTCGCTGTCACTTTGTTTTTTTTGTTTTGCTCAACTACTTCACTCGTTGAAGTTCTTTCGTTACTTGATGTTTCTTTTCGTTTATTCGTTTTCTTCCACTATACGCTTTTATTATACTCGTATCGCTACTCGTCGATCAATTATTTACGTTTTCTTTAATTACGTGTTTATCGCTTTTCACTTGTTTTCGTTTTTCGTTGTTCATGAGCATTCGTTGAGGGATATTATGCGTTCATCCTTTTCGCTCATATACGTTAATGCTTGAATGTTGGCGAAATTCTTAGTATGCCAGCGGAGCACCCAATTTTGCTAACTGAGACTTGCTAACGTCTGCGTGGTAGATCTTACTTCTGAAATGTCGGGTTAGCCGCGAAATAAAAAGGAAACACACAAGTTACATCAAACAATTCAGTCTCTTTATTCTTTTTCTTAAACAATACTCAAACAAATATCTCTTCTGCGCCGCGTACGTTCAAAAACTATCGTATCCCCGCTTCTTCTTCTCCCCGTTCGCCTTCGTCAGAGTTGCTATCCTCTTACAGTAGTGAGATTAAACTTAAAGTGAGGTATTCTGTGCGACGTTGGCCTCCGATCCGAACTTTGTTCGCAATGACCTCCGAAACTGGTGAACCAATTTTTATACAAATTGGTATGGTACAGTGATTTCGTTCAGCTAAAGGCAATAATTTTTATGCAAATCAGACCAGTGACTAATCAAATCCAAAACGTCCTATTTGTTTTTGGTTTTGCATAATACATGGGATTTAGATAGCATTTTGCCTTGGTAAGAATCTGGAGAAATTTTTATTAATGAAAAGTAAACCTTTGACCTTTCTATTAATATACGAATTGGGGATTTCCAGGAACTTGGTTCTAGGATTTTCCTCGTGCCATTAAATTACCGCTTTAATAGTAAGTGTACAAAAGATAAGTTTTAGTTTAAAAAAATATATGAAAATTTTACTTCAATCTGATGTGTATTTAACCTTTTATTCTCTACACTAGAATGAAATTTGTTATACTTTATAAATATTTTAAAAACCTATTTTAGCCTCGGATGAGAGACCCTCCTTTTGATGACGACCCCCGCAAATGTTTTAAGGAATACGATTTGAGGGCATGTACCTGGAATGTCCGGTCCCGTAATTGGGATGATGCCGCTACCTAGCTGGTTGATGTCTTCAGAAAATTAAAGGCTGACACCAGCGCCGTCTAAGAAATGCGCTGGACGGGACAAGGACGGAAGAAGGTGGGTCCTTGTGAAATTTACTACTGCGACCATATGAAGGAGCGCAAATTTCGTGTCGCATTCGTGGTAGGAGGGAGACTCCGTCGCCGAGTACTGGCATTCACTCCGGTGGATAAACGTCTCGCCAAAATCCGCATTAAAACAAAATTTTTCAACATCACACTAATTTGCGCCCACGCCCCGATAGAAGAGAAGGATGGTTTGACCAAGAATTTTTTTACGAGCGCCGCGAACGCACTTATGAGCGCTTTCCCGCCACGACGTCAAAATTGTGCTTGGCGACTATGCTGCATAGGTATATACTTGAATTGATAATGAGTTGAATGAGCTTATTTACAAATAAGTATGCGCTTTCTCTATTGTTCTTCTCTTTTAAATGAAAATTCTTTAGAGCACTGCTCCATTAGATGTGCAGCAAATCCTACTCCGCACTGCAAGTTTCAAGAATTTGTTTCCAAACTATATGTTACCTTACTCTTTTTCTTTTTCGTGCACCTTCCTAACTACCACTTTGTCTCCTTAACTTTTGTACGTCACGTGATTTTGCGCAAAATATATTAAGAGAGGCTTTCTCCAATTCTCTCTCGGGGAAAATGCCTAAAAGGATTTAAATTTCATGTACCAGGTGTACAAGTATGAAATGTCGGTTCGAACATATAGATGTCTCGCAAACGTAAATATTTATCGATTGTCATAAAACTTTGACCTTGTGAAGTGTCAACCTTGACTGTTGAACCACCATAGTTTTGCGCGAATCGAGCGTCATTATCGTTTACTCTCAGTGCAGTCAACATGTCGAGTTTCGTGCCGAATAAAGAGCAAACGCGGACAGTGTTAATTTTCTGTTTTCATTTGAAGAAAACAGCTGCGGAATCGCACCGAATGCTTGTTGAAGCCTTTGGCGAACAAGTACCAACTGTGAAAACGTGTGAACGGTGGTTTCAACGCTTCAAAAGTGGTGATTTTGACGTCGACGACAAAGAGCACGGAAAGCCACCAAAAAGGTTCGAAGACGCCGAACTGCAAGCATTATTGGATGAAGACGATGCTCAAACGCAAATACGGCAAGCTACCAACAACAATTGATCAATTTGAACCGTGCGCTTCAGAGAAAACGACCGGAATATCAAAAAAGACAACACAAGGTCATTTTTCTCCATGACAACGCTCCATCACATACGGCAAGAGCGGTTCGCGACACGTTGGAAACACTCAATTGGGAAGTGCTTCCGCATGCGGCTTATTCACCAGACCTGGCCCCATCCGATTACCACCTATTCGCTTCGATGGGACACGCACTCGCTGAGCAGCGCTTCGATTCTTACGAAAGTGTGAAAAAATGGCTCGATGAATGGTTTGCCGCAAAAGACGATGAGTTCTACTGGCGTGGAATCCACAAATTGCCCGAGAGATGGGAAAAATGTGTAGCTAGCGACGGCAAATACTTTGAATAAATGATTTTTTCTTTTTCCACAAAATTTAACGTGTTTTTTGATTTAAAAAAACGACATTTCATACTTGTACACCTGGTAAGTGGGCATGATTGGTTTTGTCATCAACATTTTCATCCACTAATACTCATACACTGGCTTTCATTCTAGGTATAACCGCCAAAAAAGTTTCAGCACAATTACGGGTAAAATTAGAAAATTGAGAGAAATATTTTCATACAAATATTCTTATACGAATATAATATAAATAAAAGGTATCTGAGCTCTTCCTCCCATTCGTGGTGCGGTTTGATTTTATTTTCAATAACTGGAAATACCTATAGCTTATTCCAGGCCGCCGCCGAACTGCTGTTCGATTTTTATAACGAATTTCTTTATTTCATATCAGAAATACACTCGGAGAGTTTGATATTCCCTTCCGAAGTGCTACCATGACAATAAAAATTAGATCCCTAAATTAATTTGCTATAAGTCTGGCCAAAGTTCAAATCCATGACCTTCCATTTCGATATTTTTTTTCGAATCTTGTTAAAATAGTAAATAGTAAATAAGTAAACCAAAGTAATATAAGCTGCATTTGAAAAAGATGAATTATTTCTTCAAAAAAAAAAATTGAAAATTTCGCAAATTGCCCATTTTTTGTGAAAAAGCGAATATAGGCTTTAAAACATGCCTTATTAATGAAGAATTGGATGCATCGATTACTTGAGCTAAGTTTTTTTTTCGTGAACTAGTTCTAGCGCACTATTTAAATATAGATATTATATTTATGTCACAAGCGCAATCCATTTTTGAAATCATACACTCAATAAAAGAAATGAAAGTACAACCATGATCAAATATACTCATTATATATATATATAATTGGCGCTTTGTAACCGCTGAAGCGATTTTCGGCCGAGCTCCTCCTCCAATTTGTGGTTTTGCGTCTTGATGTTTTTCCAACAAATGGAGGGACCTACAGTTTATACTAAGCCGCCTCCGAACGGCTGACGGTTTTTTTTACGAGGAGCTTTATTTCATGTCCGAAATACACTCGGAGCGATGGACACTCCCTGCCGAGGGGCGACCGCAATTAGAAAATTTAATTTAATTTTTTATTTAAATTAATTTTCCATAACTTTTGGATGTTGGTGGCACCGGGATATGAACCCGAGTCTTCCGAATGGCAGGACGCAATGCTCATTATATAATATTGTATAATATGTATATTTTCATGTACCATGCCTAATAATATAGATTTAGGATCTCTTGTCCAAAAAGTTATCTTCCCAATGTTACTAGATAAACAAATATAGAATAGACTAACTGTGCCCTGCAACGCTTCGCTTATTCAGTCAGAGCCGATGGATTTGGATGCTTTCGCTTTCCCGATGACCCCCTAAACCTCTTCCCTAGAGAAATCAAGCTCCGGTGTTTGGCAATTTGCTCATACGGCGGGTTACACGTCTTTTCGCTTTGTCTATCGAAGGACGCAGTGTAAAGAGTCGGCTGAAGTAGTTCGCGCATCTCTTCGGGTCTAACGAGGCGCGGTCACCGAATGAAATTCCCACTCAGTCATCGCATCTCGTCTGGTTAGACAGCGACTTGACTGTAGCACAGAGCTTGGTTGCCACTGAGGAGAAGTTACAGAACCTTAAGTGCTCCTTCCACTTTTTCCGCTAGTGGTTGTTCAATACCGTACGAATCTCCGCGTTTAAGCCCTACATTAGGGGATTCCTGGGATCGGAATTACGAGGGATGTCGCGGCTAGATGTTAAATCCACCGCTTCCCTCGGGAAACTGGGGCGGGTTTCCGCAATTCGGCCTGCCGGGATGAAGCGGGCGGCAGCGGTCACGACGATCCTGCGGAAGGAAAGTTCATCAGAAGTGACAACTCTGGTGGGGGTGTTATCGTTCATTGTGCAAAATGTCAAATGTGGTCTATCTGTTCTGCCAGCTCCATTCCTCTATGGTCATTTGACAGGCTAGAATGCCAAAGATCGCGATGAGCGTTAAAATTGCCCAAAACCAAACGGTTTTCCCCTCTGAGTAGCGCACCTATATTAAGGCTATATCCAACTGGGCAACTCGTAACAGCAGGAATGTATATATTAAATATTTCGAGCTCGGCATCGCCTGACCAGATAGCTATGCCCTGACATTCTAGGTGTGTAGGATGAGCGCTGAGCTTCCACCATGGTCTCGCCCGCGATCCTTGCGGATTATGTTGTATCCGGCCCGGCTCAGAAGGTCCGAGTGGGCGGTCAGCTTCGTTTCCTGGATCGCAGCAATTGACAGGTGCTCCCGGCTCATGTAGTCGACTATCTCGTCGATCTTCCCTTGGAGTCCGTTGCAGTTAAATTGTAAAAGTCATATCTGTCTCGGGGGAACGTTCGTGATGCGGGGGGTGAGAGAGTGATGCGTGGATGAAGTGTGTTGCTGCTGTGTTACCCACTGAAATTAGTTCGCACGTGGACTCCTACAGCATGGGGCAACGTACGCATCTTTCCACTCACGGGTGGTGCGTAGGCCAGAGTACGTCCGAAAATGACACTAGCCTGAGCAAGAGTTATATCTGACTGGGTCTGACACACGGAACATAGTCTGCGGGGACTAGGAGCTGCTGTGTAGCCCGCACACAGGACGAGGAAGAGGAGCTGGTTGTGGGTTAGGATGGGGGTGAGGTTTGGTGGCAGTCATTCTGCGGGGAGCTCCGGGAGACCGTAGAGGTCTGTGGGTTGCCCAAAGTGGGTAAGGGTGCTGAAGGCACTACCGTGGAAGCTGTGGGCGCACTTGGGCGCTGGCAGCATGGGGTCACATAACTTGTGGTGCACTCCCTGTGGGCCTTAAGGCCTGACCAGATTTTAAGATGACTCCAACCATGGCACTGATTGCATCTAACAGAGGTGGTGGAGTCTTCTAAGGCACACGCAGCAGAAATAATCCGTCGGACCAGGTTTGGTTTCGACGCCAGCCCTGATGAGAAGGATTTGGAGCAGCCCAGCTGCGAAAATGCTCCGTTGGCGTACTTAGCATAATTTTACCTGCGCACAAAGTGTGGTTGAAATATCTAACAAAACTGAGCGAATAGGTTGCGAACATACAGTCGAAGAGACGGGCATGGCTAAACCAACTCAACTCGTCATTCCGATTCAATCGGTATTAATTTTAATGGGTTCATCTCTCCCATCTCTCTAACCCTATATAATAAGTCATAAGTTGGCTAATAGTGGATAAATTTCAATAAGTTTAGTATCATAGTAAGGATAAGGCATTGGGCTAAATACATGTATTTCAAAATTTTTCCCATTCTTGCCACAACAATAACTTCTAGGAAAATATTGCAATAGATGGCTCTTGTGATCTGTATCTCGCGTTCGATAAGTTTAATTGGATTACGCTAGGTGGAGTTAGGAAGAAGATATTTTGTACTAAACGAAATAATCGGAAAGTGTTGTCAAGGATTGGCACCACCAGTAAAGAGAAAATACGCAATATCCCACAATTTTACTTGGATAAAAGCGAAAATGCAAGTCTGTTCCAGTTAATTACGCCCGACTTTGATTTCGTTGATTATGCTCTGGTAAGTTTGATATAAAATATGATCAATAATATGTCTGACCGTAATGCGATCACAGTTTTAATTTCCCAAGCACTGAGCATTCAATAACAATGGATTCACAAAGAAGCTCGATTTATGGGTGTCACATTAGTTAACGAGGAAAATCCTCATGGACGGAACTTGTTTGTGCGAATCGATGCCGAATCGTTAACCCTTTTTGAAGAAAATGGTGACTGGTGATCAAAAATGGATCACTTAAAGCAACGTCAAACGAAAGCGATCGTTGTCGAAAGCCAGTGAGCCGGCACAAATGGTCTCCAAGCCGGCACTGATGGCCAAGAAGGTTTTGTTGTGTGTTTGCTGGAATTGGCAATGTAGCATTCACTATGAGGTGCTCCTATACTGCTGAACTACAATTAAACCAAACAATTTTTCCTTTGGTTGTTCAGTTTTTTTTTAAATTATTTAGAATACCATTTAATAAAAAAAAAAACAAGAAATGTTCACTTTCACTATTAATGAAAAAAATTCATTTCGACTAAAGATAAAAATTAAACTAAATGATTTCATATACAGTGGAAACTCGATTCTTGCAACATAAAATTTTTTTCTGTACACACTCAGTACTTGCGACATTCGAAAATGTTGTCCCCAATACTTGCAATATATTTTATTTTATTATTCTATTTTACGCATGTTCCGAGCTCGGGGAAGCATCGAAATGGATAAAAATTTAAAACAAGTGCAACAATAAAATTCGGGAAAGTAACGACTTCGTTGAACTACTGTCAGTTTTGATGTGACATTTGCTCGGCGCGTTGCGAAAATGGCAAAGAAAAAGTTGACACTGTTAACCATTTTAAACAAATTGAAAGCAGGATTTTCTGTCAACCATAGAAGTAAATTGATAGTAGTTGGAAAATCACTAAATTCACGTTCATTAAAATTTTTGCTGATAATATAAAATATCTTTAACAGTTAAAATAGTCCTTCGTAGACAAAATCTTCCAGAAATAGCGCTTCTATTTATGGATAATGCTCCTTGCCATCTCAAAGAAGATCTGTTAATGAGTTCCGATGGTCATAGTGTATCTATAATGTGTTTACCATCTGATTGGGATAGTGAGGATATCACTCCTCTTTCTGAGTTACGCTTGTAAATTGCTAATAATGCTTCTAATACGCAGTTAATTGCAAAGTTGCTTCAGGAATCTTTGGATTGACGAATCTAACGAACGGAGGTCACTTCAGTTTTCAATATATACTTGGATTGGGCGGAGCAAAATAATTCTTCCTTAGACGATATTAGGACGCTCCAGAGGCTTAGAAGCAAGTCAAACTCACATCGCCAATTTTTTAATGGCATAAAAAAATTTATAAATTTATTTTATTCCAAATGAAATTTTTTTTGTCTTGAATTAAATGAACTAAAATGAATTAAATAAATGAAAACATAATTTTTTAGTTGTAAAAAAATATTTTTAATTATTAAGAAAAAAAATGACGGTACTTGCTACAACCTCAAACCTTGCACCGAGGCCGGTTTCTACTGAATTAAAAAAAAATAACATAAAATTTATACAACAACAACAAATATCATACAATAAAATACTATAATATTCGCTTGCCTTCGGGATAAAAATTTAATTAAAATTTTAATTTTCCACGCCACTGGGGAGGCCTATGTGCAGCGGGCCGCTGTTGTGGAGAAAGCTTCGCTTGTCGTATCTGTTGTTGCAGCGCGAGTTGGGTCCAGCGAGTGTTGCAAGTTTTATCACATGAATTTGTGGTTTTTGTGTTTGTTATGCTCCTAATTGATGGCTCGAGTCAATCGGTCAATTAGCCAGCATAGATAAAAAAAAAATAACAGCTACATTGCAGCTAACTCTTTTGCCATATTGTTTTTGTACGGAGATGGTTAATGTTGTTGTTTTTTGAAACAATATTCGACAGGAAAATATGTTAATGGCACATGCCGTTATGCGGATAGCGTGCTTTCAAATGAAAATTAGCAGGTAAGGATGACTCAAGTCGTACGGAACCGAATATATGGTAAGTACCCGACTGTTAGGTATTTTAGTACTTAGTTGGTAGTGTTAAATATTTCTTTGTTAGCGATTTTACTCAAAACGAGTTTTGTGGACTAATTTCATGTGTGGAAATTTCTGCTCGGACGAAGCATTTTTTCTAACGAACGTCCATGGTTGGTGCTTAGGAGAAAGAGCATGTTTATACTTATGAATAATGCTTGGAAAAACAGATATCCGGAGAATAATGCCTACTATTTATTACATAGTATTTATTCATCAACCCTGTGGTCATAATATGAGAAATTGAACATGGTGTGGGCAACCATTTTACGTTTTCCTATGGGAAATTTATCTCTATTTCTAGCTCGTCAAAAAATAGAGTGAGAATTGAATGGCTTGAGCTTTGTAACCAATGAACCGAATTTTGATCAAGCTGAACCTATAATTTGTTATGCACGTCTTAATGTTTTTGCAACACATGGGGAAACCTAACCACTTATTACGCCTGTTGGATCCATATGAGAAGCTTTTATTTCATGTTAGAAACACACTAGGAGGGCTTGAAATTCTCTGCCGAGAGGCGACCACAGTTCTTCTTTTTTCATGTGAATATTTAGTAGCAACTGAAAATTGTGCCACGTAATTTAAATTAAGAGAAGAGGAACGGCCAGGGTTTCATCAGATGAATGCGGTTCTATGATACTGGATTTTCCAATGAGAAGTGTTATTTTTATTTTAAAAAAATGGCTTATCTTGAGATGAGCGTATGTTTATTTCAATTTAAAGGAGAAGATATGCCATTAATGATGGAAAACAATATCACCCTAATAGCCGCCACGGCTACGCTAACAGAACCGTATCCTTTTTTTAATTTCCATGACAAGGCAACTAGTGTCTTAGCTCCCACGTCAATGTTGACAGTCGTAACTTCCATTTCGTATATCTAGAGACCAGCATCAATATCCATAATAATATCACCTTGAAATACAAAGCAAAATAACTCTTTTCAGCAGGTACTACTTTGGACTGCGTAGGCAATTGAATTTAAAGTCCTCTCTGGACGAACCAAAACCGAACTCCACAAGTTCTTCATCATTCCCTACTTGCTTTATGGTAATATGCACATTGGCAGCTGCGAATGCCACAGACGTTGAAACGATTAGGTGTACCAGTTATGCGGCACTCCATAAAGTAAGTTTGACCTGCTCACGTAGTTATATCTAACTAATATAATATTACATTACAAACAGAGCGTTATGTTCGTATGATAATTGACTTTTCTGGACTGCAATGAAAAACACGACTTGGGTAATGTGTGATTTTAACAAGATGGAGCCAAGTATAATATTACACGAGCGAATATGACACCGTTGGACTTTTTTGTGGGGCGATGCAAAACACCATGGTTATTCGGATAAACCTTTAACTTTTACGCACTAGAAAAGTGACGTTCTCCAACTTTGGATGTATGTCGAAACAGGACTCGAATTCTGGTTTTCAAAGTAGCAGTAAGCACTTACCACTCGGTTATCGCGGCCGGGGAGCGAGAATTGAGAGTATAAATTTAAAGACCGGCTGACTCTCGAAAACTCTGCTGTGTTGAACGACGAAATTTAAACGGATTAAGTCGTATAATGTAGTAAAGGTGGATTAGTACATAGCTTTAGCGTCTGTAAATAAAATTTAGTCGAAATACATTGTTAGTGTTTAAATGAATTAGACTTATTGAGTAAGAAATATATGTGTGTTAATACAAAACAGATGATGGGAGGAGAAATTCGATGTGAGAGAAACGAGAATATAGAAGGTTTTGTATGACTGTTCAGCTTGTGAAGCGCAAGTATATAACCCTCGTAAAAAGTAGGAGCTGGTATATTTCAGGTGTTTAGGGATTTTCTTCGCACAGTAGGTGATATACCATCATCGGGAGACTTGGATGTTTATTTTGGTTCCATACATCGAAGTAAATAATATTAATCATTAATGGACGCAGGTGATCTTCACTTCATGCTAAATAGGCGAAAATAGGACAGTGGTCTCAGGATACTTTTCGTTAATCTGATTGTTTCCGAAACGCCGAACATAAATCGGAACGCTTGCTTAGGGTAAAAAATTAAATCTTTGTTGGTAAATTTACTTAATATTGTACACTACTAATGTATGTCGGATTGGTATGGCCATCATTTCTGTGTGGTTTCTTGTGTACATGTTTCGTTTACCTTTGGAAGGATTGGACCACCCTAGTGTTTGTATATGTTCGTGGTTACGTGGTTACAGACCGTTTGTGCTTTGTTATGCTATGCCGGCGGCAAAAGAGACAAAACAACAGCTGAACAATTAACAGTATTATATGGCAGTTGCATGGTCTTTACGATTATTTTTTTTTTTGTTATTGTGATAACAGTTGAAGTAAAAGTGCACAGCAAACTCCTAGTCATCGCTATTGTGAATTTTACTTCATGCAGCAGATATTTCAGTTAAGTGAAAATAAAAACTTGTTTAATAAAAAAATAAGTTTTCAATGGCGTCAAATCTTCAACAAAGCTAAACACTTTAATACTGTAACGGAGTTTTCCACTTGGCTGGGGTAAGCTCAGCCTTGTCAAGGGTTTGCTAAAGTAAAACACGCTGTGTACGTTACAACAAATTTATTAGTTTAACAATCTCTATCTACACGGTTTCTAATACGTTACTCGCTATTTCTATGACAAGTAAATAAGTGTTCGTGAGGTAAAAACCCTCAGGTACACTACATTTGCCGGTGGTGTTGAACCCACGGGCAAGTATACCTATCGACAACACAAAGGCTACTTAATTTCCTTTGCGTTCTCGTCGCCTTTTATACTATTCTGCACTCAGGCAGAATGTTATTTCATAATAACAATTTATTGCTGCGTACAGTTTCTCACTTATTCTATGTGTACGTATGTATGTACATACGAATGAATGCTTATAGGCTTCAGCGTATCTAACGTATCTTCGTATTTCAATAATTTATGTATGCATGTTTGGATAATAAATATATATGTATATATATGTACTGTTTCATGATTTCATGTATATAAATTCAAGTATTATTATTATTTATGTATATGTATATATAAATATGAAAAATGTATATAAAAATGTATTGTTGTGAGGTCTCCAAAAGCCTCGGATTTTGGGGTCCTTACAATACCAATAAATACTTGGATGAGATTATCTGACCGTTTTTCGAGAGCACAGAGTCAATGCTCATCACTCGAGCCACCGAACTGAAATCGATACAACTCGTTACAAATAATTTCTATTGTATATTGCAAACAGAGTTTAAAAGTGGGCATGAACCGAAAGAACTAGTGTCTTATTCTAAAAGATTTTCTGGCCATCCAATAGTAATGTATTAAGCATTTTCCAAAACTCGATTAATCTTGGTGAATATACAATTTAAAGTCAGTTTAACACAACTACCAAAAGTTATAGAAATGTGTCGGGTTAGCCGCGAAATAAAAAGGAAACACACAAGTTACATCAAACAATTCAGTCTCTTTATTCTTTTTCTTAAACAATACTCAAACAAATATCTCTTCTGCGCCGCGTACGTTCAAAAACTATCGTATCCCCGCTTCTTCTTCTCCCCGTTCGCCTTCGTCAGAGTTGCCATTCTCTTACAACTCGGCCATTCCTGACTCTGCGGATCGCCCTCGATCCGTAATCGATGACTCATTATCTTCGTCACTATTTTCATCGTCGTCGTCGAAAATCTGTGGAAGAGCGCACCATGGTTTCATTTTGTCGCTAGAGTAGACTGAAGAGTAGTATCTTTGAGTACGCTGTGACCCAGGTATATCTTGGACAACGTAGCGATAATTACCAAGTACGCGTGCGATTTGAAAAGGACCTTTGTACCGGGGTTCAAATTTACGTGATGTGCCAGTACTTGGCGGCTCGTATTCAACAACCACCAAATCGTCGATATTGTATATTGTCGGAGTGGCATGCTTTTTGTCGTAGCGCTGTTTAGACTTAAGACGTTCTTCTTTTATTCGTTTCGCTGCCTCTTCACGCTCGCTAATCAACTCTTCATTCATAGAGTCGTTGTGTTGTAATGCAAGTACTAGTTTATTGTGTAGAATGTCTCGTGGTCTAAAACAGAATAACAATTCTTGTGGAGTTCGTGCGGTTGTTTTATTACGCATGCTGTTGATAGACCATTGTATTGCTCGCAATGTTTCATCCCATCGTTTGTCGTTATTTACGGTGGGCAATATCATAGAAAGTATGGTTCGGTTGCATCGTTCAACTAAACCGTTTGCCCTTGGGGTACGTACCGCATTGCAAATATGTCGAATGGAGTTTTCATTACAGTAACGTTGAAATTCTTTGGATGTGAACGCCGTTCCGCGATCTGAAATGATTGTTTCGGGCATGCCCACGTAACTACTTAACTCGTCGAAAACTTCGGTTACGTGTTTCGTTGCTGTACTTTTGACCGCTCGCACAATCACAAATCGAGTGAAAGCATCAATGATTACAAGGATATGTTCGTTGCGTTTCGAGCTTTTTGGGAAGGGACCTAGGTGGTCTACGTGTACTGTTCGGAATGGTATGGGTTGGACGTCATCGACATGCAGCTCGCCTTCTTTTCTGCCGCCGGGCATCTTATTGTAAGTACAATCGACGCAAGATTTTAAATAACTTTTTACATAGTTACGCATGCGTGCGAACCACATATGCTCGCTAATTCGTGCGATCGTTTTTTCCAAACCCAGATGTCCCGCTTTATTATGCGCGTCGTTTACTATTTGCCAGCGCAGTGCTATCGGAACCACCCAGAGATTTTTCCCATTTAGTTTCTTATATACCCGCCCATGGCTCAAAACAAAATCTTTGCTTACCGCAGTATCGCTTGTTTGTAGTTTGCTGACCAATTCTTTGATTGCATTGTCTTGGAGTTGCATACCAAATAACCAATCATCGATACTAACTTGAATTTTGTCAACTCGTAGAGAAGCTCTTTCTAATTCACGCGCCTCCTCAACAGGTGCGCGACTCAGTGCGTCAACGTGAGCCATTCGCTGACCAGCCCGATGTTCGATCTCGAGGTCGTATTCTTGAATACGGAGCCACCACCTAGCTATGCGAGGCACAAGCTCACGTTTGTTCATAACTGTTTTTAATGCCTTACAGTCTGTGATAACTTTTACACGTTTGCCATAGATATAATATTTAAACCGTTCAATTGATTCGACCACGGCGAGAGCCTCAAGCTCGTAGCTATGAAATTTCTTTTCATTGTCTGTAGTTGCACGACTGTAATAAGCAACCGGTTTCCAATCGTCACCTTCTTTTTGCATTAACGCGCCCGCTAAACCGATTGCACTTGCGTCTGTATGTACCTGATGTTCTTTCTCGACGTTATAAGCAGTAATTACCGGACGAGAAACTAAAATTGTCTTTATTTTTTTCAAACGCTTCTTCTTGTTCATTTGACCACTTAAATGTTTCACCTTTATGCAATAATTGATTTAATGGAGCAGCGATGACGGCATATCCAGGAACGAATTTTCGGAAATACCCGCTTAAACCGAGAAACTGTCTAATTTCGGTAACATTTTCTGGCGTTTTGAATTCACTTATCGCTTTAGTTTTAGCTATATCCGGGGAAATACCGTCGGGTGTTAGATCGTGACCCAAAAAGTTTATGGTTGTTTTGAAAAACTCGCACTTTTGCAAATTAAGTGTAACGTTAGCTTTTTGTAATGCGTTCAAAACACGATCAAGTTTTTCGAACATTTCGCACACTGTTAAACTACCTATTAGTATATCGTCCATATAATTTATCATATCGTTTGGTTTTACACAGTCTTTAATTTTGACGATGAGACGTTGAAAAACGGCCGGGGCATTTTTAAGCCCAAACGGCATACGCTTAAACTCATATAAACCCTCAGTCGTAATAAATGCGGTATACTTTCGGCTACTCTCCTCGATAGGAATTTGACAGTAGCCACTGTTAAGGTCTAGTACAGAAAAATATTTAAAACTTTTAGCCCGCTGTAGCTCCTCTTCTATATTTGGCGATGGAAATATTTCTTTCCGCATTTGTTGATTCAACTTTCGAAAGTCTACACACAACCGTTCACCACCGTTTTTCTTTTTCACCAAAAGTATCGGGCTAGCATATTCGGACTCTGATTTACAAATAATGTCATTGTCAAATAGTTCTTTCAACATATCAGCGATTACTTTCTTTTTGGGCTCAGGAACCCGAAATGGTTTCTGAACTATGGGAATATTAGTGTTCAAATCAATCTTCATTTTAACGAGATCAGTACGTCCGATTTCACTTAAACTTAAGCAAATACATCACGATATTTATTCATTAAATTGAGCAGTTTATTTTTATTTTCTTTATCGTCAATTCCGCACTTTATTTCATCTGAGTAAAACTCTTTTCTATTACTTTCATTAGCAATCCTATTACATACACTAGCAATTGATATTTTGCCATTTACGATTGTCATTTCCATGTTTTTGAAAACATCTTGCCCTAACAGCAAGTCTACTGTGAGAAGCTTATTGTCAACTACATACAAATAAACATCTTCCTCGCAACTGTCAACCTTTAAGTTTACACGTATTTTTGAATAAGCATATATAACGCCACCACAGAACCCACTTATTTTGAGAACACACTTTTCTTCAGCGCATTTGATTTGATCTGCCCCTGTTCGGCTGATCATACTACATTCACTACCTGTGTCGATTAGTGCTATAAAAATTAAACCGTCTATAGTGACCACTTTCTCAAAGTTATTATCAGTTGCTACGCACATCATTTTTGTCGAATGCGTCATTGTACTCTTTTTTCCACAATTTTCAGCTTCACCTTTAGGATGCACTTTTTGACAGTCAACGCATCTACGCCTACGCTGTGGTTGCGGACACTTCGACGATATGTGCCCCTTTTGCTGACAATTATAACAAATAATTTGCTTTTCATTGTCTCGTTTCTCATTAGAATTAATTTCAGTATTAGCGATTGGTTTTTCTGGTGTAAATGTACGTACTAGTAAGTTTTTAGAGTAATCAATTATTGTTTGTCGTAATTCACGCATTGAACTATATCGATTTGTTGCAATAGCTGTTTGTAATTCTCGCTGCTTAAGTCCATCTCTTGCGTACTTTACTACAGCCGTTTCGCTTAACCCAAACCTTTTACCTAACGCCCCAATTCGGAAACAGTAGTCGAGTAGACTCTCGTTAGGTTTACGCACAGTTTGAGACATTTTAAAATGTATATCAGCTTCGTCTGGCCGACAACTAAATTCTTCACATAAAGATTTCGATAATTCCTTCCAACTTGAATACATCTTTTCCGTGGAATTTACCCAGAGCTTTGCTGCCCCTTGAAGTCGACTATACACCTTCCCATTGATAAGCTTCGACAGCACTATTTATACGCTCTACGAACTGTTCAACTGATATGGATGAATCGTTTGTTGGGTCGAATTCCGGGATAGTTTCTGCAATTTCTTTTACTGAATAGTTACTACGCCCATAACTTGTAGGTGAACTGCCAGCTGGAGTGCTTTGACGCTCTTGCCCTCCGCGCATATTTTGTTCACTGGCATTATTATTAGTTTGCAACATTTGTAAAACAGAACTAAACATATCACGCAGTTCAGTAGATTTACGTTGGCTACTTCGATGCTGTCGGAACCGACTGCCTCACTTAATCGTAACACCAATTCGTTTTTTAAACCTTCTGTAGAAATTTCATTTAAGTCCGTTAGTTTTAATGTATTTATTTTCACAACTGGCATTTTAATTGTTTTCTAATTTTGTTTTTGTCTTCAATTTCGTAACAATAAGAATTCGCTGTCACTTTGTTTTTTTTGTTTTGCTCAACTACTTCACTCGTTGAAGTTCTTTCGTTACTTGATGTTTCTTTTCGTTTATTCGTTTTCTTCCACTATACGCTTTTATTATACTCGTATCGCTACTCGTCGATCAATTATTTACGTTTTCTTTAATTACGTGTTTATCGCTTTTCACTTGTTTTCGTTTTTCGTTGTTCATGAGCATTCGTTGAGGGATATTATGCGTTCATCCTTTTCGCTCATATACGTTAATGCTTGAATGTTGGCGAAATTCTTAGTATGCCAGCGGAGCACCCAATTTTGCTAACTGAGACTTGCTAACGTCTGCGTGGTAGATCTTACTTCTGAAATGTCGGGTTAGCCGCGAAATAAAAAGGAAACACACAAGTTACATCAAACAATTCAGTCTCTTTATTCTTTTTCTTAAACAATACTCAAACAAATATCTCTTCTGCGCCGCGTACGTTCAAAAACTATCGTATCCCCGCTTCTTCTTCTCCCCGTTCGCCTTCGTCAGAGTTGCTATCCTCTTACAGTAGTGAGATTAAACTTAAAGTGAGGTATTCTGTGCGACGTTGGCCTCCGATCCGAACTTTGTTCGCAATGACCTCCGAAACTGGTGAACCAATTTTTATACAAATTGGTATGGTACAGTGATTTCGTTCAGCTAAAGGCAATAATTTTTATGCAAATCAGACCAGTGACTAATCAAATCCAAAACGTCCTATTTGTTTTTGGTTTTGCATAATACATGGGATTTAGATAGCATTTTGCCTTGGTAAGAATCTGGAGAAATTTTTATTAATGAAAAGTAAACCTTTGACCTTTCTATTAATATACGAATTGGGGATTTCCAGGAACTTGGTTCTAGGATTTTCCTCGTGCCATTAAATTACCGCTTTAATAGTAAGTGTACAAAAGATAAGTTTTAGTTTAAAAAAATATATGAAAATTTTACTTCAATCTGATGTGTATTTAACCTTTTATTCTCTACACTAGAATGAAATTTGTTATACTTTATAAATATTTTAAAAACCTATTTTAGCCTCGGATGAGAGACCCTCCTTTTGATGACGACCCCCGCAAATGTTTTAAGGAATACGATTTGAGGGCATGTACCTGGAATGTCCGGTCCCGTAATTGGGATGATGCCGCTACCTAGCTGGTTGATGTCTTCAGAAAATTAAAGGCTGACACCAGCGCCGTCTAAGAAATGCGCTGGACGGGACAAGGACGGAAGAAGGTGGGTCCTTGTGAAATTTACTACTGCGACCATATGAAGGAGCGCAAATTTCGTGTCGCATTCGTGGTAGGAGGGAGACTCCGTCGCCGAGTACTGGCATTCACTCCGGTGGATAAACGTCTCGCCAAAATCCGCATTAAAACAAAATTTTTCAACATCACACTAATTTGCGCCCACGCCCCGATAGAAGAGAAGGATGGTTTGACCAAGAATTTTTTTACGAGCGCCGCGAACGCACTTATGAGCGCTTTCCCGCCACGACGTCAAAATTGTGCTTGGCGACTATGCTGCATAGGTATATACTTGAATTGATAATGAGTTGAATGAGCTTATTTACAAATAAGTATGCGCTTTCTCTATTGTTCTTCTCTTTTAAATGAAAATTCTTTAGAGCACTGCTCCATTAGATGTGCAGCAAATCCTACTCCGCACTGCAAGTTTCAAGAATTTGTTTCCAAACTATATGTTACCTTACTCTTTTTCTTTTTCGTGCACCTTCCTAACTACCACTTTGTCTCCTTAACTTTTGTACGTCACGTGATTTTGCGCAAAATATATTAAGAGAGGCTTTCTCCAATTCTCTCTCGGGGAAAATGCCTAAAAGGATTTAAATTTCATGTACCAGGTGTACAAGTATGAAATGTCGGTTCGAACATATAGATGTCTCGCAAACGTAAATATTTATCGATTGTCATAAAACTTTGACCTTGTGAAGTGTCAACCTTGACTGTTGAACCACCATAGTTTTGCGCGAATCGAGCGTCATTATCGTTTACTCTCAGTGCAGTCAACATGTCGAGTTTCGTGCCGAATAAAGAGCAAACGCGGACAGTGTTAATTTTCTGTTTTCATTTGAAGAAAACAGCTGCGGAATCGCACCGAATGCTTGTTGAAGCCTTTGGCGAACAAGTACCAACTGTGAAAACGTGTGAACGGTGGTTTCAACGCTTCAAAAGTGGTGATTTTGACGTCGACGACAAAGAGCACGGAAAGCCACCAAAAAGGTTCGAAGACGCCGAACTGCAAGCATTATTGGATGAAGAC